>JAPDVR010000004.1:59377534-59705034 GCA_026230005.1 Gila orcuttii
CCCCTCATGAGTGGACACGCCCCTTGCTGCTGATTTGCTACAAGTGAGTTTTGGTGCTCAGTCCAATCCACTTACAACAGCGTTTCTCAGAAATCGTTTACTGCACCTTTAATATAGAACGGTGACTAAACTGACCCAGTGCATTAAACAGTTTGAACGGCAATCAGAATCAAATATTCAGGCAGAACAAACATGGTATAAAATGTCAGTTGTTATTGAATGCAAATTATTTATGTCCACTGAATCTTTTTTCGCATAGGCATAGAGACGCTGGGTAAGAATGTGTTGGTGGCCGGTCGCTCCAAGAACGTTGGAATGCCCATCGCAATGCTGTTGCACACAGACGGAAAACACGAACGGCCGGGAGGTGAGAACATAAAGCAAAAGCATGTGCACTTCTGATGACGTTTGGTTAGGAATTAATATAATTGCCTGTTTTGTTTTTTAGGTGATGCCACAGTGACCATCTCCCACCGTTACACTCCCAGAGAACAGCTCCGTCAGCACACAAAAATCGCGGACATCATTGTTGCTGCTGCAGGTACGAATTTCAATTTGCTAATGAAATTAATCTTAATGCATGTCTATGCATTTCTGTGTGGTGCTCACAGAGACCCAGACTGACGAACACCATTATCCCTTCAGGTATTCCTAACCTCATCACTGCTGACATGATAAAAGAGGGCGCAGCTGTTATAGATGTTGGTATCAACAGAATATTGGACCCCTTGACTGGGAAAAACAGACTTGTTGGTGATGTGGACTTTGAAGGTAAGAAGGAAACGCAACTAGTTGTCTGATTTTCTGTAGTTGCTAAAATGATAGGCTAAATGCCTTTCAGACTTTCTCAGGTAATTTAATCTTTGTGCTTGCAAGGCAACAGTAGTGATTCTAAACTGTAAATATTTTATAATATCAGTCTTGGGTGAATTTTTGTATTTTTTTATCTTTCTTTGTGTAATGTTGCTGTTTGAGCATGGAGAAGCTCTCTAAAATTCCAGTTATTCTCTATATCAGTGTCAGTGTTTCTGAACTCCCTGAAACGCCTCCATTGTAGTCTTGAGTTTCTTCCGGGAACAAACACGTCACAATATTCCTCATTTAAATAATTAATACGCAGAATAAAGGGGCGGGGCCTGGTTGAGTTAGTTAGTAGTGTGTTAAACTGGTGGTTATGGAAAGGGGCGGAACATTTCCCAAACACGCTCAAACCCCTCGACCAACACACTGCTCCAGCCGACCAATCAGAGCAAAGTGTGCTTTTCAGAAGGAGGGGCTTCATAGAGGCAGGAACTAAACAGAGCGTTACTGACAGACTGGGAAGAGAGGAGCCGCAACAATGGAGAATATGGGGAAAATAATCAACATTTAAACATGAAAACCTATTCTAGTAGAGCCAAAGAACATCATCAAGACTTTGTAAAAGGGCATAATTATGGAAGCTTGTTTCCGCCACTAAAAATAAATAAATAATGATAATAATTGCGACTTTTTATGTCACAATTCTGATTTTTTTTTCTCAGAATTGCGAGATATAAAGTCAGAATTGTGGGATATAAAGTCGCAATTGCGTGTTATAAGAATTGCGAGAGGGAAAACTAAGAATTCAGACTTTTTTCCTCGCAATTCCGACTTTATATCACATAATTGCGAGTTTATATCTCGCAATTCTGACTTTATAACACGCAATTGCGACTTTATATCACGCAATTCTGACTTTATATCTCGCAATTGCGACTTTATAACACGCAATTGCGACTTTATATCACGCAATTGCGATTTTATATCACGCAATTGCGACTTTATATCACGCAATTCTGACTTTATATCTCGCAATTGCGACTTTATATCTCACAATTCTGACTTTATATCTCACAAATCTGACTTTATAACACGCAATTGCAACTTTATATCACGCAATTCTGACTTTATATCTCGCAATTCTGAGAAATAAAGTCAGAATTGCGAGATGTAAACTCGCAATTGTGAGAAATAAAGTCAGAATTGTGAGATAAAAAGTCGCAATTACCTTTTTTATTTTTCATTCTGTGGCGGAAACAAGCTTCCATACATAATATACCCTCCTTAAAGGTGCCATATGTAAAAATTGAGGTAAAAATATCCAAAAAATTAGCTACACGTATCAAAAGAATGAGAAGAAATAAGTGCAATGATGTCATTAAAAAAATGACAAGTTATAGTGCTGCGAGATATAAACCTGAATTAGCATGCTAAATTACTAGCCCCGGCTGGTGTCTAATACCAGTTTCGGCCATGGGAGGCGGTATGCGGGCAACATACATAACCACCAGCCAAACTGCAACACACGAATAACTCGCACGGCTTGTATCTCTTTAATCTCTAAAAATCTCCAAATGCTCCACGTGAAACTGCGGTCTTACTATAGTATCAATTGATTTGATTAATATGCGCGAGGGAGAGAGAGCAGGACCGCGCTCCTGTTGTTTGTAGACGTGAGAGTGCGTGCGCGCGGCCGAGCTCTCTCTCTCTCTCTCTGCTCGTAATGCGCCCATAGTTGCCAAGTCCGCTTATAATACGCGACTTTGGGCTTTTTTTTTTTTGTAAGTCGCGTTAAAAAAGCACGGGTTGCGTTTTTTTGGGCTTATTAAAAAAATATGGTTGCTTGTTAGGAAAATCTGACAAGCAACTTTTTCTTTACATCTATGGTCACGGTTGCCGTTTTCTCAATCTCCAATACATTGATTGACACTGTCTGCTCACAGCCATAGCCAATCAGTGCAATTGTATAAGTGCTGTGGCGTAATTCGTCAAAACATTCCGCCGAATCCGCCCCCTTATTGGAGAAAAATCCCGTTCAACGTGCAGGCAGCCGCGCGCGCGACACTGTAATCCAATGATAGACTTTGGGGAGATGATGGACAGTGCAGGGGAGAAGAGGGATGACCTTCTTTTGTAAGGTAAATTTGTAATTTTTACAATGTTTTTGTAATATATTAATTATCACAGGCTTTAATAAAAAATAAAAAAACTAGTCTATACTAACATAAGATACATATGGGTCAAATTTATTTTATTAAGATAAAAAAAATATATATATTATATATATTATATAATGTGTGTGTGTGTGTGTTACATATCCCCGTCTTTTCCTGATTGTCTTTTTGTCCTTTTCCATCTCTCCAAACCTTTTTTAAATCCTTTTTTTCCTAATCCGTTTATCCTTTTCTAATAAAGGAGTGGTTTCAGTTTAATATGTTGCAGGCTCATTTATTGGTAATAAAAAATAAATGATAATGCTGAAACTAAATAATCTAATAATATTGGGCTTGTTTTTGAAGCTACAGTTGCTTATTTGTCTCGCGAGAGTTGGCAACTGTGAATGCGCCCTGTCAAGCGCAGCGGCAGCAGTCATTCTATCCCTCACCGATCAAAATAGGCTTTGGCGGGACAAAGCGGACTATTTGACGGTTTTAGAAGATTAACAACCTGAAACTAAAAAACAGACTAGAGTAGGCCAACTTTGTGGAGGTATACTGCCCCCATCTGGTATGGAATACGTGGAGTATGAATTGATTTTTTGACATAAGGCACCTTTAAGGAAGTTTGAGTATTTTTTTGAAAATATCCTATTGACTTGCATTGATTGGAATTATGTAATTTAAATACTTGCATACTGTATAATGCAATGTTAAATATATCGATATAGCAATATAACCACCTTTTACTAAGCAAAACCCATGCTTTTTGGTGTGTTGATTCTTGTGAACAGGTAAAAATAAACAAGAAATGAATTTAAATCATGACAATACTTCTGCAGCAGAAGCTAAACTAAAACGTTTGCGGTCTTGAAATCCCTTTTAGTTCTTTTAGTTGAATTGTTAGCATTCCTAATCTAAAAAATATTGTAAGTTTAGTATATCCGTTCTTCTAAATCAGGGGTGTCCAAACTCGGTCCTGGAGGGCCACTGTCCTGCAGAGTTTGGCTCCAACCCCAATTAAACACACCTGAAACAGCTAATCAAGGTCTTGATTAGCTGTTGAAAGTCATTAGGCATGCTAAAAACTTACAAGCAAGTGTGTTGAGGCAAGTTGGAACTAAACTCTGCAGGACAGTGGCCCTCCAGGACCGAGTTTGGACACCCCTGTTCTAAATGTATTTTAATCAAGGCATAAGTTAATGGGACAACATGAAGAGGGGTGTTTAACTCTACTTCTGTTGTGTTCTCCTACTTGTCTGACTGCATGTAAGGAGCTTTCTGAAATGATTTGTAATTTGTCTCCACAGGTGTTCGAAAGAAGGCCAGCTTCATTACTCCGGTTCCAGGCGGTGTTGGACCCATGACTGTAGCCATGCTGATGAAAAATACCATCAAGGCAGCAAAAAATGTGATTTTAACCCCCCCTCAGCGCGTGCGGATGGTAGCGTCCTCATAACATCCTCAGTTCCGGCTCGCTTCACATTCCACGCTCACACTTTATTTTGAGGATCTCCAAGTGGAAAGGCAATTTCTTTAAATGCTATTTTTGTTTAGATAAACGTATATATATATTCAAGGGTTTGAGAAATGTGCTTTTTCATCCGGATATTTTAAACAAAATATATATTATTTAGTGTATATTTTTTTTCAGTTACATCACCAAGCATTAGACACATTGCAACTTTTGTTTACGCACTGTTACAGTTTTGCATATTTTCAGCATTTTGTATGTTTAAGGATTAAAATAGGATATTGCCAGATGTTTTGAAGCATATTTATTAATGAGAAACGCATAAGAAATGTTCTAGTACAACTGCAGTCAGTCAGTGTTGTTGCATTTACCTTTAGGTTCCTGCAGCACAGATGTGAATGTGTTGAAAGAGTCACATGGACAATACTGGTCAATAGTTGTGAGTCAGCATGAAAGATAACTGACCAAATGACCTTTGCAATGATGGAAAGAAAATTTGACTTTAGTCTTGGCAGATTGGTGCTTTTTTTTTTTTTAGCCGTATGTTCCGATGTCTTACTGATTTCATACTAACATGTAATGCCTTCCAGACATGAAATTAAAAGCATCATATGCAACCTTATGTTTTATTTGAATCATATTAGCCTGTTTGTATTTGAATCCCTTAAGTGTTCTGTTAAAACGTAGGAACTTGTATGGTTGTATTCTAACTTCTATTATGATTATGGAGTTTATTGATAATGTTCATGGTGCTAGCAACACAAAGGCTATAGGATTAATTCCTAGGGCATCCATGAACTGATAAAATGTACCTTGAATGCAGTATGCGTCACTTTGAATAAATCTATCAGCCAAATGCAGTTACAAAGTTAAATTTTAAAGAAAATCTTTGAATATATTATATAGTTTGGTGTGTGTATGTATATATAAGTATATGTCAATATTAAACTTAAATATTATTATTATTAATATTATTTTGTAAATATGTAAATAGTTTTTACGCCTGGAACTTTAATTTTGAAAAAGCACGAAACCAGATATCCGGCATTGTGTTGTTGATACGGCAGAGTGCACAATTACGGCTCTTTACAGGCTTCAGGTTTTAATATCTTATTAGAAAGCAGAAAGTAAAGGAATTCTGGACTGGTGGACGAGTAAGTATTAATGGGCGTTATATATTGGGTCACTATGATTAAGATGAAGCATGAGCTGGCGTCATTTGATAATAACTTAGATTAGTAGAGGCCACGCAGCTCCGGGCCTGTTGCAAAACACACTTTCTGCGGCTATACAGCCTTATTTATGCTCTCGACTTAAACACTTGAGGAGTTTATAACGATGCACAAGCAGTTGTTTTGTTCCTTATAACGACAGGTGGCAGTGCAGAGGAGCTATCGGCTAAACCAGCTTTACGTCTCCTTTTATGCGTTTTATTTGTCTCAGTGCAGTGTGCTTGCACACACACTTTACTGTTGTTGATACGTTTCTTGTAAGGAAGTGACTGCTTAGGACATTTATCGTACTTTGCTTGCACACAGACTTATGGACCAATTTCTGTTAGTAAATTCTGTAAAGTTAAAAAAATATATTTCGTGATTCATAATTATGAGATGAAAAATCGAAATTATGACAGTTGAAATTATGAAAAGTCAATCATGACATTGAAAGTCAATTTATTTTTCTCATAATTCCTATTTTTTTATGACATTATGACTGTCGTAATTATGACATAATATTATTTGTTGCCTACACTCAAGATTTTTTAAAAGATTTACGCAATTGAATTAATAGTAAAATTCCATCAAATTGAATAATCCTAACATCATTTAATTTAATAATTTGAAAATTTAATTATTTAATTTGATGGAATTTTACTATTAATTAAATGGCGTAAATCTTAAAAAAAAGGCTTTCTTTTTTTGAGTGTATGATAATTAATGCACTAGATAATGTTAACGAATTGAACCATATTTTTAAGTGTTATCAAAATTCCATGCTTGATATATGTTGCACTGTCTTGTTTTTTTTTACCTGCAGATTTATAGCAATTGCATCAGGGTTCTCAAGTCTCACGCATTGGCCGTGAGACACACGCAATTCAACCAGTTCACACGCTCACACGCCACACCTTGTATTTCTCACGCTGAAAAGGCAATGCCAACCAAGTTGTCCTGCAAGCTTTATATAACGTTGCATACGAGGCGCAAAGTGAAGTTTCCTGCCGCCAGCGCGTCCGTATCTCGGCCAGATTGCGTTCGTTGCTGCTAGGAAACATAGATGCGCAAACACACGTAAGATGACGAAACATTCTCGGCCACCGTGACATTGCGCGAACACACGCACACACATTCTCGGCCACCGTACGTTCGTTACTAGGTAACCAACAATATCGCGCGAACACACGTCGTGATCATAGGTCGTGATGGAGAAGGTAAGTTGGAAGAAAGCTGGTCTAACATTTTTAGACTAGAACATTTAATATATAGCCCATCGTATACATTATTATTGATGCAGTCAAAAACTCTACAACTACTTTGTCTAAATGTTAGTGGCTATGGGAAGGAATGAAGATGTATTTCTAAATTTTATTTTAAATTATATATTATACTGTATTAATATTGTTTCTAGTTACATTAAGGCTATGTATTAAAGCAGAGTGCTCTGGGTAATATTTTATATCCTGTCACATACATTAATCATTGGCATTGCATTTGTATTTTTCAAAGATGTCAGGGAAAAATGCAAAAAGATTTGTTTTTCCTAACAGTTTGGAGCAATTTGTTATATTTTTGTAATTTTGAAATATAACATTGAAGAGTATATTTGATGTGATGAATTGCTCTGTCATTTATCAGATTTACCAATTGTTATCATTTCAATTTGTGCTGGTTAATTATGAACAATGGGTAAAATTGGGGGGTGGTGTGGGGTGGGCGGGGCTCCCCTGGGGCTCCTCCCCTTATGCTCCTCCCCTAACCGGATGTGATCTCACTCCAAGCCTTTGATAAAACTTGAGAACCCTGTTGCATTTATTACAAGATCATACTGCTTTAAAACAGTAACGAATCAGGACTTCTACTTTCCCGACAGCTTGGCAAGTCGATTATTACTGATGGGAGGGAGTGACACTGAAAGTAGATCTGAGAGCAAATCCCAAAGCTTGTCATCATCAAGTGCCAGGAGACTCAGTCCAAGCCTCCAGAAGAAGCATGAACGTTCCTCAGGTGAGAGAAAGTGCTCTCAGTAATGCATCTTAAAGGATTAGTTCACTTTTTAAAAACTTTTGCTGATAATTTACTCACCCCCATGTCATCCAAGATGTCCATGTCTTTCTTTCTTCAGTCGAAAAGAAATTGAGGTTTTTGATGAAAACATTCTAGCATTTTTCATCTCCATTAATATTCATTCAACGAACGAAATGACTCGAAAAAAGATTTGTTCATTTTGATGAACGAGTTCGAACAGGAGAGTCACGAACGTGCATCACAGAACAGAGCAAGGCGAGCATTTGTGCTTATAAAACTTAATTTTTTTTATTTATTTTTTAAACGACCGATCGTTTCCCAAGATAAGACCCTTATGCATCGTCTGGTATCGTTTAAAGCCATTTGAAGCTGCACTGAAACTGTCATTTGGACCTTGGACCGTTTGGTACCCAATGAAGTCCATTATATGGAGAAAAATCCTAGAATGTTTTATCAAAAACCTTAATTTCTTTTCGACTGAAGAAAGAAAGACATGGACATCTTGGATGACATGGGGGTGAGTAAATTATCAGCAAAAGTTTTTTAAAAAGTGAACTACTCCTTTAAACAAATGGGCTGTACACCTATATAGACTACTGCGTTAGTTTACACCTGTGAAGGCTGACATATTAAATAATAGTCTGAAAAATCTATTTTCATTTTTAAATGGAAGTGTTTATTGAACCTTTAGACAAAATAAAAAAATATTCATATAGTGAGAGGGAATATAGAGGGGAAAAAACACCTCATATTTATTCAGAGGCCCAAACTGAGCAAAAATATACAATTTGGTGCAGTTTCTCATATGTATATGGACAAAAAAGTAAGATAAAATTCTGATTGCTTGTAAGTTAATGAGATCTTTATTACAGTATAGCAGAGTACTTATAAAAAAGCATATAAATATCAATCGTCATTGTGTCTACCTATAGTAAAATGATATTTAAATGCTGAGTTTTATGATTAAAGCTCTGTATTTTCAAAGCATATAATGCAAATAAAGGATTGAGAGATGAACAACAAGTAGTAATGTGTACATACAGTATAACATGTGCCTCAAAATTGCATGTGTCTGAAATTAGAGAAGAAAAAGATGAAGAGAAGCCGCTCCAGCGCTTCATCGTCTTCAAGCTCCACTTCTCCATCCAGAGAAAAAAAGGCCAAGAAGAAAAAGAAACGGCGAGAGGAAAAGAAACTGAAGCGTGAAAAGAAAAGGGAGAAGAAGGAAAAGAAGCGGCAAAAGAAGTTAGCTCTGAAAGCTGAAAGAGAAGCAGTGCCGGCTCCTGTATCGACTCCTGTTTCTGAAGAACAACTTCAGCCGTTCCTGCAGACCTGGCTGAATGAGGAAACCAAAGAACCCGGCCCTGGTATGTGCTCACAACATACACACCAATGCCTAAAGGAAAAACAGATGACACTTTACAACAAGGTCCCATTACTAAATGCTAGTCAATGCATTAACTAACAATGCAATACATTTGTTAACGTTAGTTTCTAAAAATACAGTACGTTTCTAGAAATCGCGTTTATATCGTTTTTTTATTATTTACAATTTATTTTGGATGTTTCATAAGCGCCACCTACTGTCAGAGAGTGGAATTGCATTTTCATTCAGCGCGACCAATGCAAAAATCAACTCAAATTTGGACGCAGTATAAATTAAAATTAATTTTTCTTTTCTTAAAGTCTCCCTGTAGTCAGTCATTTTATCCCTTAAAACTCATCTTTGATCACCAAAATTACATATTTACGCATTTTTTCCTACACATGCTAGTCAATGCATTAACTAACAATACATTTGTTTCGGTATTATTCTTTGTTAACGTTAGTTTATAAAAATACAACTAGAAGTTTTGTGCGCGCGCACACATCTGAAAAATCAAAGAAATCGTGTTTATATATTTTTTATTATTATTTAGAATTTATTTCTGATGTTTCATAAGCGCCACCTATTGTTAGAGAGTGGAATTGCATTTTCATTCAGCGCAACCAATCCAAAAATCAACTCAAATTTATTATTAATATTAATCAACCCTTTTCTTAAAGTCTCCCTGTAGTCAATAGTTTTACCCCTTAAAACTCATCTTTGATCACCAAAATGACATATTTAAGCATTTTTTCCTTGAAAAATAAATCGTCATGCCTTAAAATAGCTTGAATGTAACTCTACACTCTTGCACTCATTTTAGTATACGCTGTTTATTTGTGCAGGTCTTGAAAAAAACCTTGCAGATACCGTGTTAGTTCATGTTATCTCTGGTCCATTACATTATATTTACATATTCAACTTTTTTTTAAATGCTGAGATTAACATTAACTAAGATTATTAAATGCTTTACAAGTACTTTTTTTGTTCCATCATGTAAAATAGTTTAGTGAACTAATATAAACAAATGAAACCTTTTTTGTAAACTGTTACTGAAAATGTGTGTTTTCAAAAAAATGTGTCCTGAACATTTCCTGGAGATAAAACGCGGTTTCTCTGGAACTGTAGTCATGACTGACGAGCAGAAGGCCAGTTTTTGCACCAAGAGACCGATGACAAAGGAAGAGTACGATGCGAGGCAGAGCATCATCCGCCGTGTCCTCGACCCCGAGACCGGGCGCACCAGGTTCAACCGTTAAAGCAATATTTTAGTATAAGTTTCTATCATTCACAAGACGATGAAACGTTAACATGATGAATTTTTACACAGGCTTATAAGAGGCGATGGGGAAGTTTTGGAAGAAATTGTCACCAAGGAGCGACACAAAGACATTAACAAGGTTCATGTCTTTCTGAACCCATTATGTTTATGTTTTTTTGCAGATTTGTGAGACATGTCATTGTTGTCTTTATGTTTTTCACACAGCAAGCCACTAAAGGCGATGGTGATGCCTTCCAGAAGAGATTGGGGATCAACAGGTAGCGAAGTGGCGAATTTAAAGGATTAGTTCACTTCAGAGTTAAAACTTCCTGATCATTTACTCGCCCACACGTCACCCAAGATCTTCATGTCTTTCTTTCTTCGGTCGAAAATAAATTGTTTTTTATGGAAAATATTACAGGATGTTTCTCCATATAGTGACTTCAATGGGGTCCACCGGTTTGAAGGTCCAAATGTGAGTTTCAGTGCAGCTTCAAAGTCTCGACACGATCCCAGATGAGGAATAAGAGTCTGATTTAGTGAAACCATTTTCTTAAAAAAAAAAAAAAAAAAAAAAAAAAACATTTTTAGGGCTGTGAAATGATTAATTGCATCCAAAATAAAAGTTTGTGTTTACATAATATATTTGTGTATATAATTATTTTTTATATATAAATGCACACACTTACATGTATATATTTTAGAAAAATTTGTTTATTTATATATATAATACAAATTATATATATATACATATATATATAAATATACAGTATATATAAGCAAATATTTCTTAAATATATACATGCATGTTTGTGAATTTATATGTACAAAACGATTATACACAGTACACACATATTATGTGAACACAAACTTTTATTTTGGATGCGATTAATCGTTTCACAGCCCTAATTTATATACTTTTTAACCACAAATGCTCATCTTGCATCACGCATCACGTTGGAAATGTCACGGCATCTCATTTTATCCTCCAACTTCAAAATCGTCCGACATCGTTGTTTTACCTTTGATTTATTTTGTAAAGGGCGTTTGACTCAGTCTTTGCACATTCGCTTTGTAAACACTAGGTCTGTACTTCCACCTGGGTCACGCGTGACCTTTCCAACGTGATTACGTAATGCATGGCGCATCACAGACAAGCATTTGTGGTTAAAAAGTATATAAATGTGTATTTTGTTTTATAAAATGAGCGATGGTTTCACTAGATCAGACTCTTATTCCTCGGCCGGGATCGTGTCGAGACTTTGAATCTGCACTGAAACTCACATTTAGACCTTGTTTGACCCCATTGAAGTCACTATATAGAGAAAATCCTGGAATGTTTTCCTTAATTTCTTTTGGACTGAAGAAAGAAAGACATGAAGATCTTGGATGACGTGGAGGAGAGTGAATTATCAGGAAATTTTAATTTTGAAGTGAACTAATCCTTTATGACAAGTCATGGCCAATCCAAAGACTTCTGCATTTCTACAAGAATTCAACAATTCCTTAGTCCTTTTGTATTTCTCTCTGTTGAGTAAATGTGTGTGCGAATGATATTTTGCTCTCAGACGTTCATTTTTCAGGTTGACTACAGACTGAGTAGGAGTTGAATAATACTTAGTCTTGACAGGAAATTGCCAAATGAGGTTAATTAAGCCTGTTCAATTTAACTAAGCTTTGCATATTTGATGTTCTTTCAAATCAGGAAGAGACTGTATCTCATTTATTTGTAAATTGCAAAAGACTTTTTTAATGGCTTATTTATTTGTGAATAATGTCATTTTCTGTCTGATTGTATTGTTTGCCATTAAAGCTCAGCATCGGTTTATGGTATTACCTTTAATGAGACCAGAGGACTGCTGCGACATCAATAAAATATCTTTAAGCATGTTGGTTTTCTTTCTTTATAACAGCTGACTGCATCAAAACTGAATTCACTACATTTCAAACTGAATTTACAGTAAGTGAATTATCTTAACCTGTATAAGTCGCACATGCAGGATTAATTTTGAGAGTGTGTCTGTAAATGAATTGTTACTGCAGACGTCTATAATGTTTATGGTCAGAAATCGCTCAGATGAGTGTTTCTACTAATGACCTAACAAAATATAGTTCGTATGTATGAAATTATGCAGGAAATATGAAACGTAAAATGTCAGTGATTATTAACAGAAACTTATAATACAATAAGTTTGACAACACTCGCCTCTTTATTGCATTAAAATTCAAATTCTTATATACTATGCATTATCTTGATCGGAGCGACAGTATAAATGCATGGAAATAATGTTTCATGTCCATATGCACAAGTTGTGCTAATTTATTGCTTATTTTCTGATGTTTTCTTGACCAACATCCACTTCTGCAGTTCTGACTAAACAATAATAGTTCAAGGGCTATGAGGAAAGTGCAAATTGCTTTTGTAAAATAACGAATTGATATTTTTATATATTGTTACATTAAATGTTCATTTAAATAATGATGAAGTCATTGTCTATTTGATTTGATTATAAACAGGTTAGTGCACTAATAGAAGCAGTATTATGTAGCTACATAATTACATAACCACAGTGAATAACTATTATTATATTAGTAACATTATATATCTCTGATGTATAACAGGCCAGTAGATGGCAGTGTGCACATAGTCTGTGAATCATCATATAATATAAGAAGAAGTAATGTTGTGTATATAGTAAAGTGTTGTATATTTCAGTAGTTTCGTTTCAGATTTGTTACTTGAAGAATACGTGTAATTGTGTTTTATATGTCGAGCGAGTCCTTATGTGTTTCTACAAGGGGAAACTTTGAAGGATGACTTTAGTCAGTCACCGGCTTTTCTCCGTCTGGAAGTTGAAGTTGGGAATGATAAACATTGGACACATAACGTTACTTTCTCCACCGCGTCGGTGGAGATTAATAGGATGGCCGTTTGTTTTCGCTGCTGGAAAGAAATACCAGATCGACCTGCCAGTTTTACTCGAGGAAGACCTTGAGGAACAGTTTGTTCGGGGATCTGGGCCTGGAGGACAAGCCACCAACAAAACCAGCAACTGCGTCGTGCTTAAACACATTCCCACTGGTATCGTCGTGAAGGTGAGTTCGTTTATGATCTTAAAGGGATAGTTCACCTAAAAAAAAAAAAAAGTCTCACCATCATGTCGTTTCAATCCCTTAAGACTTTCGTTCATCTTCGGAACACAGATGAAGACCATTTTGATGAAATCTGAGAGATTTCTGTCCCTCCATTGACAGCTACGCAACTACCACTTTGACGCTTCAAAAAGTTCATAAAGAGATCGTAAAACTAATCCTGTTTAGTCTAAATTTTCTGAAGAGACTAGATCGCTTTATATGATGAACAGATTTAATTTAGGCTTTTATTCACATATAAACATTCATCAACTCGCACAATGGGTGATCCTGATTCCTGACAAATGGGCTATCAATATAAAAATTGATACAATCAATGAAGAGAAGCCCCAATTATTCAAAACATATTTAATCAATAAAAGTGAATATCTAATTGTAATTTCTTGACTATCCCAAATCCCACAGTGAACGGAGCAAATAATGCCTATAAGTGTCACTGTGTGGCCTAATCTGACCAAAATATTATTATAATAAAATGATCTCATATTCTCTTGCAGTGTCACCAGACCAGATCTGTGGATTTGAATAGAAAACGGGCACGAGAGATTTTACGTGAGAAACTGGACGTCGCATACAAGGGTGAGGAAAGTGAACTGCTGAAAATAAAAAAGGAATCCATACAAAGGAAACAGGACAAACGGAAGAAAGTAAATGAAAACATGGAGAAAAAAAGACGATTCAAGGAGATGCTCTGCTCAGACCAAGAAGATGAGAAATGCTGAGATTCATTCAAGAAGATGAGAAATGCTGAGGTGCACATGATTTCATCCCTTTTTTCTTTTTATTATGAATTAAACACAATGGACAGAACCAATGCACACAACCAACAGTGTAATCTGTAAATTAAGAAACAGGGGCTTTATTATAACTGGATACAGTTATATAGACCTGGATACAGTGGTTGACTGTTTTATCAACTACAGTGTACAGTGGAAACGTTTAAGCTTGTGAGCAAATGTATCTTTTGTCCCTGTTTTGTTGAAATGAAAACTAAGGTTTTTGTCGTTGAGTATGCAATGTTTGAAGTATTAAACTGGTTAATAAGCAAGAATTAAACGGCACCTAAAGGCTGATTTATACATCCAACATTATCCTCACCGTAGGGGTGAGAAATTAGTGTATTTGATGTGTTTTTTATACACAGAATGACAATTTGGAATGTAAAGAACAACATATATTATCAAGTTATTTATTTTATTGGGAAAATATCATTTACATAAAAAGAAGTGGGCTCAAAGCAAACTTTTTTGAAAAGCAATTTTTTTCACAAAAACATGTAATGCTTAGAAAGGACTGGAAATGATGTATATATATATATATATATATATATATATATATATATATATATATATATATATATATATTTCCTGGCAGCTAATGTTAATGTGATAATGCGAGTATACCTGTTGTTTTTCTGGCACTGAATAAAAATGAATGAATAAATAAATAATCATACCGGAAGTACGTCAGGAGGCACGGCGCTTGTAGTGTACTGCTTCCGCGTTTTTTAAACCAATCACACGCCTACTCTACAAGAGGTCGACCAATGAACGCTACGATTGATATTTAAAAACCCAGGCAGCCTGACGTCAAGTTATCTCAGCATGCTGTGCTGTTTATAATCCTATCTGTTAATCTATATTGTTGGTGGAAATCGAATCCAAGATGGGAAAAGGTAAAATAATAAGGTTAAAAAATGAGCATGTGACTCACAGACGTGGGTCCGTTTAGCGAACCTGTTTGTTTGTGAAAAACGATGATTATTAGAAGAATCTATCTGATATTTAGTGACGCTATGACGTTGCTAATATTGTGTTGTTATATATTTGCGTTTTCTGCGATCAGTTTTTGCAGCTCGAATCCTGACGTTAGTCGCAGCATGCATACGCACAATATTTTGTGAAGCTTTATTTATTTATTCATTAGGCAAAAAGTCGACCAAACGAAGACCTGGGGACGAGAAACCCGAACAGGCTAAAGAAAACAAACACGGAAAACCAACGGTAGGACACATGCGTTTGCAATTACGAATGTTTTTTACTTACCGATCGATCTGTGATCAAGCGATGGTTCTCCAAAAAATTTAAATTGTCATTTACTCACCCTTATGTTGTTCATCAGACAGTTGACGGCACCCATTGATTTCCATAATATTTTTCCCACAAAAAACCCTGCTTTGATAGGACTGAAAATGTATATATATTTATTTTCCCCTGGCAGCTAACGTTAATGTGATAATGCGAGTATACCTCTTGTTTTTTAATAATTTTAATGCATTTAATGAAAGTCAATGGTTTGTTAAATGTTTGATCTCCGTTTGTTAAATGTTTGACCTCCGACCACTTTTTTTAAAGTGTCGTCTTTTGTGTTAAACAAAAAAAGTAACAAATTCATACAGGTTTGGAACAACATGAAGGGGAGTGATGACAAAATACATTTTTTGATGAACTAACTTATCCCTTTAAAGAAGTTAACAATGCATATTGCTTAAAATTAAATTGATTTGATCAAATACCTATTTGTGTCTCAGACATGCCAAGTTCAGCTAACATTACATGGCTGTCTGAATCAAAACAAGCCGCTTCGGAATAACCCACTCATCCCAATATTAGAAGACAATTCTGCAGCGGACACGAGCAAACAAAGTGAAGGTATTTGTTTATATCGTATTAAAGATATCATGGTCAAAGTTGTTTTACTTACTACTTTGTTCTTTCTATGGCTAGTCAAAGATGCTGATGAGCTCAATGCACCGCAACAAGAAAACACTGGCAAGATCCTTAATTGTGCACATAATGATCAGATTGATGCGCCTCACAAAGATTCTGGGACGAGGAAGCAATCTAAATCTGGGACAAGATTGAATGCTGAAAAAAAGTCAACAGACAGGAAGTAAGTCTAATAAATTGTTTGTCTGTCGAGTTTGCTGTTTTATTAAAGTTTATTTGTGGACACCCCTTTTTTTGTTAGCAGGATCATCTTACCATGTGTATTTGTCTTATTTTCTTCAGATTGAAAGGCAAAGAGTCTGAACTCAATCGAAAGGTCACAGATTATTACCCTATCAGGCGAAGCTGCAGGAAAAGCAAAGCTGAGTTAAAGGTTGGTAAATTCTTCCAGAATTAAGTGTTTTTAAATAAATAAAAAAATTAAAGCTTTTTTTTTTTTAGCTCTATATAGCTCTATTTTTTTATGAGCTCTATATAGCTCATCCATCTATACATTTTTAATTTTTAAAAAATATTTCTGGAATTTTTCAATCAGAATGTCATAACTGGATTTTTTTTCATATCGAGCTAAATATGGGCATGTTGTTTTAAAACAGTGTGAAAAGCAGCAGCACATTGATGATCTCATCAGAAATGATGTGGAAGAGGGGCTCAAGGTAAGCCTTTAACAATGTTGTAACGTGAAACCTTTCATTCCCCGGTTTAAGCATCTTCTATGTTTAATCAGGTGAAATGTATTGAAGGAAAAGGAAGAGGGATTTTTGCAGCCCGAGTGTTTAAGAAAGACCAGTTTGTAGTGGAGTACCATGGGGATTTGTTAGAGATCGCTGATGCCAAAGCGAGAGAATCTGAATATGCTCTAGATCCCTCTACGGGCTGCTACATGTACTATTTCCGCTACCACGACAAAACCTACTGGTGAGTATTTTGACGTTTTATTTTTATGGCCCTATATTAAGATGTGTTTTGGTCGATCGGATCACAAGTAGACGAGGGAGACGCATCTCTGTTTACACCTGGTGCCGGTTTCACAAAGCTATTTTAGACCGGTCTATAGTGTTAGAGAAGTCTAAAATTTGCTCATAGACTAGTCTAATGCAAGTTAGACTGTTTCACAAAAATAAAGACTGACTTAATTTAAAAAAAAATTAGACACCTTACTCCATGCTAACTTATATCTAAGACTCTGTTACCTTGGCAACCAGCAGCAACAATAAGTTTCATTACAAACAGCCAAAAGAAAAGGGAAAATGGCTCATAATTTGTGGTTTGCTGATGACGTTATGGAGAGAGCTATGAGAAGGGAAAGGGTTTTTAGGGACCGCAGTAGTAACCTACTGGGAATATATAATGAGGACTTCATCGGTCAGTTTCGTTTGCCCAAGGAAGCTATACTGTTAACTGTCGTCGCAATCTTTTTCCAAATTAAACATTTATTACTACGTTCTCTGCTAAATTTCCCAAGTAAAATGTCCTTGTAACTGTTATACTCCTCCAACACGCATGTTTTCCGCTGGGGTAAACTGCACTGAGCGGCTGAATGCGCTTACTCGAAGTGTCTTATTTTACCCAGAATGCATTGCAGTGTAGTCCTACTTAAGATAGCCTGAGTCTTAAGTGCTTTGTGCAACGGTCTGATTTAGATGTCTGACTATCTACTATATCTAAGCCATAGTCAAAGTCTATCTTTGTGAAACCGGCCCCTGGTGTTTAAATCCATCTCTTGTCCACTTTCAAGCACTTCTGTCCTGAATTCTTCGAGGGGAGGGTAAAGGTTTTTTTTTTTTTTTCAGATCTAATGGACGAAATGAGAAAAACGCATACAGATACCATCACGTTTCGTTTCGGCTCTGACAGCCGCAAGATCACGCCGAACGCTGTGAGTGTGTGTTAGAAATCAGGAATGGTGGGAGAACCGGTACGTTTTTCCTCTTCAAAACAAATTTGTGTTTCCAGCCAAAGTTTAAATCCCGTCTGGCTTGTGCGCTTCCCATAATGTTCATGCTTTAAGTCAGTAGGCGTCTTGAGGCTGTTTGAACGCGTTCAACCACATGAGCGTTTACACTACAAAAGCAATCCAATCGAATACCTCTGAAAGTGGACAAGCCCAAAACCCTGTCTTTTAGCCCCCGTTTACACCTGTATTTAAAGTAACACTATGTAGTTTTTCAACCTTCATAATATATTTCCAAGACCCTTGTGATGGTACATCGACTTACAATAGGTTAAATGACACGTCTGCCATAGCCTGACGTGGTCTGTATCGCTTTTACTGGCACTATGTAACTTCGGGTTTCGGGTAGTAACCCGAGCACAAAAAGAACTACAAAATTCGACTGCTTTACTGCATACATAGTTTTTCTTCGTTTGTGATATCTTTCATAAAATCATGCATCATACTCTACCTTGTCTGTGGCCATTGTTGATTCCAAAGCCGGTGCTGGATAAACAGCGAGCGTGCGCGTGCGACAGTAGGCTAAATCAGTGGTTTTCAATCCTGGTCCTGGGGACCCACAGCTCTGCACATTTTATATGTCTCCTTTATCTGACACACCCAGTTCAGTTCATAGAGCTCTTTCCTAACGAGATGATGATCTGAATCAGGTGTGTTAAATGAGAGAGACATACAAACTGTGCAGAGCTGTGGGTCCCCAGGACTAGGATTGAAAACCACTGGGCTAAATTATTTACGACAGCGGTAATGGACAATTCCGCTTCCAACCTGTAGGGCGACCGCAGAGGAAAAGTTCCTTGGTGTTGCTTTAATGTTGTGTCCATTTGTGATCCGATGGATCACATCTTAATAAAGCGCATCTTAATACCTGGTGTAAACGGGGCCTGTAATTCAAACATCAGATTCTGCTGTAAAGAATCTCTAAATGGCCATTCATATGCTTTAACGCAGATTTGACATGAACATTGCGATCCGTGGCCTTGTTTACAGCTAAACATTATGGGAAGCGCTAGCCAGATGTGATTTAAACTTTGTCGACTGGAGACCCAAGTTTGGTTTGAAGATGAAAAACGTACCAAGCACATTCTCTCAACGTTCCTGATTTCTAACACGCACTCTTGCAGCTGTCAGAGCAGAAACGAAAGCTGTGTCTGTGTGTGTTTATATGTAAATTGTGCAAGGTTTTTGTCTGTTAGATCTGTAAAAGCTCATAGACCCTCCACCTGAAAGAAATCAGGACAGAAGTGGATAAAACACCAGGTGTAAGTTGGGTTAGGCTTTTACTTGGAATATAGAGAAATGATTTGCAGTGGAGTCAAGTATAATTGCTTGTGCACTTTCTAGTGTTGATGCTACTAAAGAAACCAACCGTCTGGGCCGACTGATCAACCATAGTAAAAATGGCAACCTTCAGACCAAACTACATGATGTAAATGGCACACCTCACCTCATCTTCCTGGCTTCCCGAGACCTCGAGGAGGACGAGGAGCTGCTCTACGATTACGGTGACCGCAGTAAAGAAGCCCTCGCTGCTCATCCTTGGCTCAAGCACTAGTTCACTCTTACTTGAGTTGTTTTGCTGATAGTTTCTAATGGAGTATTGTGGACATGACAAAATAGTTGACTATGATAGATGGTACCATAAAATGAAATTGTTTTATGAAAGTTTAACTTTTTTAAACGAATACACCTTGGGTTAAGGCTGAATGATGTGAACCGGTTTAGCTAATTGTCTAAACGCTTAATAGCTAGGGAAAGTTTACTCAAATTAAATTTACTCACACTTCTGTTGTTCTAAATTTTTAGGACAATTTTACAAGGACTGTTTTTGTCTAGTCAGTGGAGTCAAATTTTTAAGCTTCAAAAGAATATCATGATTCGTGTTTTGCACAGGAAGGATCGGTGTAAATGTTTGGAGTGACGTGTGAGTAAAGGACAAAGCTTCTTGTTTTGGGTGAACTATTCATTTTAATGTTTAAAAATATCAGTCTCTGACTTTAAGGATAAGAGAATATTCAAATGGGTATAGTTACTGTACATTTTGTATAGGCAAAATTGTTTAATTGTGAAGCAATTATACCACTTTTTTTTAAATTGTGTGTCGAGTCGTTTGTCTTTAACCTTAGTTGAGTTTTATAAGATTTGCAGCATTACAGAAGCACGCATACGTTTATTTAAAAATTAATGGTGTTAAATGTTCAGCTGCAAATGCACTTTGTATATTGATCGTTGTTTTAGGCAGTTCAATTTAATCATGAAACTATTCCATTTATTCTTGAAATAAAGCTCATTGCAATCCAAATAAAAACCTATAATAAAACCCATTGTTAGGCACCAACATAAAGGAAACAGAAAACTGAGTAATTAATATTACTGGTAATTAAATAATTCAGTCATTATCCTTTTTTTGTGACCAAAGATTTTTATTGCATAATCAAACATGGAAAAAAAAGATATTAGAAACATATCAATAGGCAAAAAACAAGCAACTGACATCAATATCTTCACATGCCAAATAAGTACTATCTGGACTTTATAAAAACAAAAGCTGGATATTAAATGTGTATCTGTTTAACTGGTATATAATACTTGATTTTCACTGTCATTGAAATTTTCACTGGCCTATCGGATCAAACAAGGAAAATAATTTTACATTATTTGATTTCTTTTGTAAGAGAGCTAGATATACTTCTCTTTTTTGCTTACATTTAATTAAATCATTTTAATCTTAAGAATAATATATTAAGCAACTCCATGTTAAATCCAGGTTAACTCTGTAATCCATGTACAAACAACAGGGTCCATATATTAAGAACAGCATTAAAAAAAAACTTTCATAATTGTCCAGAGGTCTAGTACTGCAAGCCAATAAAAAAAACGTTTTACATTCATATGGCCCACAATTTACGCCTTCATATACCTTAAAGAGATTTATTAAACATTGTTACCTGGTAGGTGTTTTACAATATATATATATATATATATATATATATATATATATATATATATAAATAAAAGTACCTCTTAAATTTAACTCCACAATCCCTAGTTTATTAAAATTAGGAATATAAAGTGATATGCAAAGTCATATGGATAGTTTCTGTCCAAAAGCTTGTCAACCGTTGCAACAGATATAGCCTGAAGGAGTAATCTAATTCAGTACGATCTTCGGCAAAGTCTTAGAGCCTAAGAGCAAATCAATGCATTTAAGATAATATACTTGGTATTGTCACCAAAATCAGTTCCAAACTGTGTCTTTGTGCTAATTATAACATGACTGAATTAAAACTGATTATTGTAATGTCATATAGTAAAACATACTGAAGTAATGAAAAAATGGTGATGAAAATGGATGTTAGTTACATTTGTAAATTCATTCATGTTTGGCTTCACACTCAATTATGAACTAAGTGAGAAAAGTTACAAATACCCAGTTAAAACGTACTCATTTAAAAACTAGTAGTAGAAGTTAGGCAAAGGATTTCCAGACAGAAATGGGTCCGAATTGTTAAAAAAAATAAAGAAAATCACTTCATCCCATCTCTACTCGCTCTGTTGGACAGGGCTTAGCTTGTTTCAGATGTGTTTGGTTTGTTGTACTAAATCCTGGTTAGATTTTGCAGATGACTAAATTACTTTTGTCGAAATGAGAACCTGAAAAAGAGGGTGAAATGGTTTGTCAGTAAGAGAAAACATTGAGCCAAAAATGCATTATTTTTCAGAGCAAGACATTTGTAGAAAATAAGCTCAATAAATCTCTGCTGAGAAATGTCATAAGTAAGGGATAATGTATAGCGAGGCGGTTGTAATTGCGAATACAACCCCGACAGTATTAGGACCTCGACGCGAAGCGGAGGGATCTTGAATCAGCCTGAAGGGGTTGTATTCGCTATTACAACCGCCTCGCTATACATTATCCCGCTTATTACATGGCTACCTACCAAATAAATCAATAATTTGACACAAAATATTTATTTAAAAAGGAGTTTATTGATTTAAAATCGATTGTATTGCTTCCGCTAAAGAAAATAGTCCGTTCCGTCTCTACGGTTAGAATCCATGGCAACGCTCTGTTTTTCATGGCAACGGTGTGTTATACTTAGAATGCGGTCTGTTATTTCTTGATAACAGACCGCATTCTACATTAGAATTCAACCCAGCCATGTAATATACATCTTTAACATATAGGTGCAAACTTTCACTGATGCTTTAAGGAAATGTGATTCAATAAACCTTTTAAACTTTACACCACCAAATAATTTTAGTTTTAATTAGTTTACATTAGGTGTTAGAATTTTGTAAATATTTCGAATGCAATACCAAGAGGACAAACACAAAATAAATTTTCTCATGGTCTGTTTTGCTCGTATTTATCAACGCTGCCAAACACATCAAGTGGCCAAGATGCACAAGGCCTGAATTTATACTTGCTCTATTCATTGACTACGTGACTTCTATTACTTGCAGAGCTAAATATTATTGTAATTTGGACATAATTTGTTCCCAGAGGAGGATGGGTTTCTCTCAGTTTTTCTCTCCATCTTGAGGAGCTTTGTCACAGTTGTCTTTGGTTATCTCACTTGACACTCAAAGATATTTGATCACATTTCTTGTAAAGCTATACAGACAAAATACAGCATCTCTGCAAAGCCGCTTTGAAACGCTATGCATCATAATGATACAAATGTACATGACAAACTCGATGGGCAAGACTCCAAACCTCCCACAACTGGTAAAGCCACTCACACGAGTCCTCAATAAATGAAAAAAGGTCAAGAAATTCTCCAAAACTTTACAGGTACACACACACACACACAGCAATAAATGCATATGTATTTTAAGGCATTTTTTTTAACATATTGGAATGATTTCTGAAGAATCATGTGACACTGAAGACTAAGATTAAAACCATCTATCATATCAACTATTTTTGGTAACACTTTATTTCAATAGTTAAAACATTATACTGACTATAAGTAAATTTGCAACGACATGTCAACTGACTCTCACTGGAGTATAGACTGTCTGTTTAATATCTGCTAACTCTTTATTTTGATGCTCCCCAAAAGACTGACTATAAAGCCGGTGCACACTGTGCGATTTTGTCCGCGATTTGGCCTTCTGAGACAAATTTTGCAAATCCTAAAAGAATCCTCTGATCCTAAAGGATAAAATCTGAAGTCTTTGATCATTAATTTGACTTGTTCACCGACAGCCGATTAATGACCTTTCCGATCAAATTTTACCTCCGACGAATTTCTGAATGTCAGAAGATTTGACTCACAGTCCTGCAGTGTGACTTCTCCTACGACCACCGTCAAATTGTCTTCGTTTTTCAAAACAAGCCATGACCAAACTTAACGTTAGAGATTTCTTTGTAGCCACCATTTCAATCCCGAGTGTAACACACCTCACAGTCATTGATTGCTGATGTAAAACTAAGGATAACTTTTCTTGCGTGCGTCCATTTTTAATGCGTATTGACTGTCGTACAGTCTGACATTAATGACAACTGAGATCTTACAGTGTGACATGGCTTACAGCGAGGACCATGTTCGTACAGCCTGACAAGCAACAATCGTAAAGGACTATAATAAATCGCAGTGTACACCCGGCTTAAGTAACTTTGCAACTACAACTTATTCTACTAACCCAAACCTTAACAGTCTACTAATACTGTAATGAGAGTTAGTTGACATGTAGTTGCAAATTAATGAGAGTTAGTTGACTTGTAGTTTGTCAAAAGTGTTATATCAAAATAAAGTGTAACCCTATTTTTAATAGCTACTTTTGGTTGAATAAACTTGATAAGTATAATAATTTGAATATCAAAATAAGATAGACCTGGAAATGCACAGAGCTCAAGACATGTGGCATCGTGCAGAAATTGGCAAACACTCACAGTTTCTGAATAGTGCTCTTCTCTTTGTTCTCCTCTGTAATACTGGAGGGTTCTGGTTCTGACTGAGGAAGCGTGTCCAGGTTTATTTCCACCAAGCTTTGCTCTGACCCGAGGACCCCACTGCAAACACATCAGATGCTACATTTCACCTCATGTAAATCCAAATCTATTCGCATGTCTATCTTCTGAAAAATAATTTGTATTTTGAAGAACATTGGAGCTTACTTCATTTTCATATCTAAAACAACTATACAAATCTCTTTCTTTTTGCTCTGCAACTCTGTAAATGTGCATCAATCAACCCTGTACCTCTTGTAGAGCTGTAGTTCCTCTTGGGCCACCATAAGCTGGGCTTTGAGTTTGTTTCTCTCCTGCAGAACCTCCTTTAACTCCTCCATGGTGAATCGTGGTCTGTTTGGGTCATTTAAGTCGACAACTAGTTTGTTTGGCCCAATACTTTCCTATAAAAGAATTAAAAAGTATACATTGAATTATGTATAAATAAGTGTTTGCACAAACTGGAAATAGACCCTTTTAAATAACAGTCAAAATATTCAGTCTGTCACAAGATTACAAGGTTGAAAAAAGAAATAGCCTATATGCACGGATGTTCACAATAAGACTAGTAACGTATATGATGAGAACTTTTTGAGTGAACTATCCCTTTGAGTTATATAATGAGCACACTCAGGTCCTCAAGAAATCAGCCAGAGAAATGAATGGAAGAAAACAAAACTAGAGGTATTTCGCATTGCGTGGAAGGATAATGTTACTGCACACAAAAAGGCATTAAAAACTGCTAGGTATGCTTACTTTACAACTCCCTTAGAAGAGAACAAACATAACCCTAGGTATTTATTTGATACATTGGCTAAATTAATGAGAAATAAAGCGTTTTTAAACAGCACAGCAGTAATGACTTTCTATAGTTGCAAGATTGATACTATTAGAGAGAAAATTATAACCATGCAACCGTCTACTACAGTATCATCAGACTTCGTGCTATAAACACCCTGAGAATCAAAGTCCATTCATTCTTTGCTATTGGAGAGGAAGAATTATCTAAACTAGTTAAATCATCTAAATCAACAACATGCATGTTAGACTCTAAACTACAAAAAGAGATTCTTCTAGAAGTCATAGCTCCTCTTCTGAAAGTTATTAATTCATCATTGTCATTAGGGTACGTACCAAAAACTTTTTAACTGGCTGTTATTAAACCTCTTATTTAAATAAAACTTTATTCAAGAGAACTAGTTAAAAACTGACCGATCTCAAATCTCCCTTTTTGATAAAAAATACTAGAAAAGGCAGTATCCTCACAACTGTGTACCGTACCATAGTACTACTGAGACAGCTCTCATTAGAGTTACAAATGATTTGCTCTTATCATCCGATCGTGGTTGTATCTCTCTATTAGTGCTACTGCTGAATATTAGTGCTGCATTTAATAACATCGACCACAACATTCTTTTGAATAGACTCGAAAATTACTTTGGGATTAGTGGAATTGCATTGGCATGGTTTAAATCATACATATCTGACTGTTATTAGCTTGTAGTGGTTCAGTATGGTGTACCACAAGGTTCAGTACTAGGACCGTTGCTTTTCATCTTGTACATGCTACCCTTGGGAGATATCATTAGGAAGCATGGCGTTAGTTTTCACTGTTACGGTAATGATACTTAGCTCTATATTTCTTCAAGCCCTGACGAAACTTGTGACCAATTCACAAAATTAACGGAATGCATAGTTGATATAAAAAAAATTTGGATGACTAGTAATTACCTATTACTTAATTCTGAAAAAAAAAAACTAAATAATAATTAATTACAACCTACACACATAACATAGAATACGGTTTAACATTTGATATCTGCTCTGTTACGTCTTCAGTTAGGAACCTGGGTGTTATTTGATAGCAATCTTGTGTTTGAAAGTGACATTTCTAACATCTGTAAAACAGCATTTTTCCATCTTAAATTACGACATATGCTCTCACTGATATGTATATATGTTATTATATTTATATAATGTGTCTGTGTGTATAGAGTATACACACACACACACACACACACACACATATATATATATATATATATATATATATATATATATATATATATATATATACACACACACACGTGTAAACAAACTTTTATTTAAGATGCAATTAATTAGTCGCCATTAAATGATTTGACAGCACTAATATATAGTATATAATATATGTGTGTGTATATTGTAAATAAACAGACATATTCATATATATATATATGAATGTCTGTGTATATACAGTATACACAAATATAATAATATATACACACACATATAGTGTATGTATATGTTATATGTTAGATGGGAATAATCGATTTGACAGGGATTAATCGATTACACGCCTCATGAATTTTGCTCTGAACTTTACATGAACCCACTCACATTGTTACTATTACCACTCGAACCTTCTGCTACAACTCTGCCCATCTCTCGCTTCATATTATCCATCTCCATCCTCAGCTCCTCCATCGACAGATTGTACTTGTTCACCATCGTCTCAAACATCTCCAGCACACGGACGATTTTGAACTGTAAATCCGAGAACTCCCGGCCACCTGTGTTGAGTTTTAATAAATCTCTGCCGATCACGTAGGAAATGTCATAAACATCTTCAACAGTCATTTCCAACACGTCCTTGTCGAAAGCCTCCATGGGTGAACTGTCCTGTCGCCCTTCCATTCTGTCTCAAAACACAGTAAACTTTCCCAAAGATATGGCGAGTCCAGCTGATCTCACTGTCCCAATGTATTCACAACTTCCTCTTCCAAACTGGCTCATATACTTTACTGCAACTTTGAGCGTTTGATTGACGTGTTAACCAGCCAATGGCGGAGTCGAACAACACGGTTGATGAAGCTAACATCTCCATAACAATCCCGTGGAACAATTCTGTGCGAAATTTAATTTGAAAACGCTTATTTTGTTAATGTCATACAATTTATAAGCTGTTCAACGGAACCAGCTGGCAATTGGCAACAAATACACACAATATAATTGTAGTATTATTGTTATACACAGAAGATGTTCGCTTAAAGGGACAGTTCACCCAAAATTGAAAATTCTTTCATTAACTCACCCTCAAGTTGTTCCAAACCTGTATGAATTTATTTATCTTTTCTGGTGAACACAAAAGAAGATAAGAATGTTGGTAACCAAACTTGTTGATCGGCCCCATTGACTTTATGGAACAAAAAAATACTATGGAAGTCAATGGGGGCAATTAAACTGTTTTGTTACAGACATTCAAAATATATTGTTTTGTGTTCAGCAGAAGAAAGAAATCCATACAGGTCTGGAACAACTTGAGGGTGAGTAGATGATGATAGAATTGTTTTTTCGGTTGTACTATCCCTTTAAGAACAGTATGCATTTACTGCTAAATTATAACATATTGCTGATAGCATGTACAGATGATGTGGAAACATTTGCTAATTCAGTTTTTGTACAAAAGTTAAAGTCGTGAAAATGTGCACCACTTTAGCTATATGCTTTTTGCAGAATATATAAAATACACACTTTTATTCATATCTCTGAAAAGGTTAAATACTAAATGATTTTTACTAAATGACATGGTTGAGAAGTTTCCTCTTGGTGTGTAATGTGTGTGTTAGTCCACTGTGTGGCAGTAGCTGTTGATTTTCTCTCTGATCTCAGGTAAAGTAGTGTCAGGTGAACGCTCTCATCACTGCTCTGTCGGGACTCCTCTATTGGTCTTGGAGGAGAGAAAGGGAGGATGAATACTCACTGATCTTCACTGAGGCGTGTCTTTGTTTTTTCCTCTGCTGGTGTGTCAGACTGCTGCCTTTTTAGTGGTACAGTGTTGTTGTGAATTGATTCATTTGTGTTTCTTAAGTAGATTAGGGTCCAATTCTCACTATTAACTAACTGTTTACTACGACTTTTCCCTCAATAAACTCCTAATCACTGCTTATTAATAGTTAGTAAGGTAGTTGTTAAGTTTAGGTATTGGGTAGGATTAAGGGACAGATATGGTCATGCAGAATAAGGCATTAAAGGGGTCATATGATGGTTCTAAAAAAGAACATTGTTTTGTGTATTTAGTTTAATGCAATATGTTTACGCGGTTTTAGGTTTAAAAAAGTAATTATTTTACACATACTGTACATTATTGTTGCTCCTCTATGCTCCACCTTTCTGAAACGCGTCGATTTTTACAAAGCTCGGTGTGCTCTGATTGGCCAGCGATCCAGTGCATTGTGATTGGCCCAAAAACCTTAAGTGTGTGACGGAAATGTCACGCCCGTTACCATATTTGGAACATCAGCTCCCAACACATTAATGACAGGTGATAATGTTGGTACTACCTTTTCAATTTGAATCGGAGAATGCAGATGATCAAGCTGACCGATCAACTTAGCCAGTGCGACTGGAACAGATATCAGATTGGTAAGGTTTTATTTCATTGTCGACAATTACTGATTATAATGACTTATACTGTCTTTTTACGCGTTGCGCCGCGCTACGGGTGTGAGAACACTATGTAAACATAAAACCATGTCATTTGTGATCGTAGAAACGACAAGCATGCGCTAGTGTATACTGCTCAAAACTCGTGTTTGAATAGTCAATAGCAAATTCTTAAAATATGAAAACATAGGCTATACTTACAGGCTGTGAGAATCAGAAGCGCCAGAATGTTGGCCTACTTGCAAAGATGGAATGGCCCACTTTTTAGAGTCAGCCTTTGTGCACAGCCGGTGTTTTGTAGCAACTCTCGCAGGTTCTGGAAACAATCCTCTGAAAAATGCGCAGCACACACTCGAAAATTTTAGTTGTACTGTTCTGGAACAGTGTTGTAAATAAAGCTTCAGCACTGTTTTCTAATTGTGTCCTCTTTTGGAAGGCCAAACAACCCAGACAGCAACATAGCGTTAGCCCAGATCCGGCCCACATCCGGGCTGTGTGGATTCCAGGTGTACCAGATGTGGGCCGGATCTATGTAGCTGTCTGGGAAAGTATTTTGGCTTTCGCAACGAAAAACACAGCGTCTCCACGACAGGGCGGCGCCGGCGGCAACAATATTACAGCGAGAATAAAAGTTACGCCTTCTTTCTTTGCGTTTACATTTGGGCAGTGGGGGGCGTGTTTGAACAAAGTGTTTTAGGATTATCTCTTTAGGTTTGACACTTTAAGCTTTGTAA
Organism: Gila orcuttii; assembly: GCA_026230005.1. Taxonomy (NCBI): domain Eukaryota; kingdom Metazoa; phylum Chordata; class Actinopteri; order Cypriniformes; family Leuciscidae; genus Gila; species Gila orcuttii. The sequence continues at coordinate 59,406,792 of JAPDVR010000004.1, forward strand.
CTCTGCAGATTTTATACTTGCACTAACAGCTACATAACACATGTATGTCTCATGTGACACTTTGCAGACTCTGCTGTGTGCGTTTTGAAAGAGGCGTGGCTTTTTTGCTTTCTAAGCTAGCTTGCCATTGCTAGCCTCTCCAAAATTGCCTACCCTACCTTTAAGTTTAAAAGGCTTTTTTTTTAAGTCATGCATACATGTAATTCATTCTTTCCAGCTTGGTGTTACTGTCCAATGTTCAAATCCTGGCCTGTGCCAAGCGACCAGAAGTTCATTCAGATGGGCACTACAAACTTCCCTGTTCAATCATGGATGGACCTCCTCCATGAGGAGCTTCTCCCTAATCACAGTTCAATCAATATAGCAACTAATCTACTGACATTATATTTTAACTGTACAGCCAAATGAGATCTGTGCCCTGGTCTGTAAGCCGACCGTCACCCAACCCGTGCAATCCCTCCTCGAGCCCACACTTTGGTGTCGTCATGCCGCACACACTGCGCATGCGCAGTCATACTCCTCCTTGTTCCAAAGGGAATCATCGGGCGCCTTCATTGCTGCTGACATTCTCACTGTTCATGAACTGAATTCAGTTATTTTGGGGACCTCGTAATGGACTCTCAGAAAGTAAGTGGCACATAATTAAAGTGTTTTGAAACCAGTAGCTAACTGACATTTCTCCGCGGTCCATTTGTGATCGAATACTAATGTGTTTATTACACTATCATCGCTCATATGCGCAGCACCGTTAATAATCGTACGACTCTGTAAATAGACACTTTTCATTCACACCAATGAATTATAAAACGAATACCGTATGCAAATTCACTGTAAATGTTATCTGGGGTTGTGGCCTTTATGACATTGAAGTTAGATGGCGTTTTAGAAATAGTGTTTGACTTGTAGCTGTAAAGAAAACTGGAAGATTGATGTTAGAATAAGGCTGAAACTGAATCCCATGTGTTTTGTTGTGGACATTTTACCTTAATGTCTTGTGTTACGTTGTATTTTACTGATCCCTGGTTGCATAATACCAATATATTCTGTACTATATATAAATGCTGTAATGTGTTATATAAACGATATACATTATATAACGAGGGAGTAGATTTAAAAGGATATTTAACCAACATTACTGCAGCAACAGGTTGCATTACATAAGATTAGTAAATATTGGATCTCATAGGTTTGTAATTGCATAGCACCTGCGCTCCCAAGTTTACTTAGTAGAAGTAGATAAAGAGAGGGGAAGTGACATCAGGCAGGAATGAAGAGTCTGCGCACACTAACATTACAGATCACATTCACTTTATATGAATGACAACATCCCTGTGTGATATTATTGGCAGCTGAGACCTTTGCTAGCTGTCAAAGTTATATTTGTCTTGAGCAGTGTTGGTGAATGTTACTTTTAAAAGTAGTGCGTTACAGTGTTGCGTGTACTCTCTAAAAAGTAACTAATTGCATTATTTTTATGGAAAGTAATGCGTTACGTAACTTTTGCATTACTTTTTTCTCACCTGAGCAGGGTTTGTTTGTACTTTTCTCTATTTTTATTATTCTTATATAACTTGCATTGTCCATTCCATATTTATATATATTTTTTATATTTATTTATGTCAGCTGTATGTTTGTCTACGTGTAGCATCTTATGACCAAAGCAAATTCTTCGTATGTGTAAAACACTACTTGGCAATAAAGTTCCCTCTAATTCTAATTCTTGTTTTTAATAACTAAAAAGTTATATTTTTGTCAAATGTAAAGGCCCTTTCATTTCAAAGGTGAAGTGAATAAGCCTCAGGTTTAAGGAAATGCAAATGTACACCTGGACGGTAAAGAGCGCGGCTCAAACACACGTCAGCTGTGCTGCTATTCTGGATCGATGAACAATAGGACACAGGAGAAGAAAGTTCAACAAAAAATGAAACAATGAGATGTTTAACTAGTCATTTTTGTTTATTAGTGTGGTTGAATTGGATATTCGGAAAGTCATTGGTTAATAATGTGAGATTAAATACATAAAGTATATTTAGTGTTAACATACTTGGCTAATTCTACAGGTTTGCATAATATTCTGATTTTGCATTTCCCTGTTTGCTATTCATTTTGAGGAAACTGAATCTGTTTTTGTGCAAGTGAGATGAAAAATGCATGCTTACTTTAGTCTAGAACTATAATAATCATCATGTTCACACACAAAGCCTCTGAACTTACTCACGATTCCTCTCACCCTTAGGACAGGACAGCTGTCAGTCAATACATGGGAAAACAAAGTAGCTTGCGTTACTTTATTGTAAAAGTAACTCCGATATTTAGTTGTAAATTTAAAAGTAATGCATTACTTTACCAGTAGCATGAGAAAAGTAATCTGATAACGTAACTCACGTTACTTGTAATGCATTACTCTTGAGTGTATGCATAGGTTGGAAATCATTTTAGCATTTTTTAAGAATGACTAATTATAATACAGTAACTATTATGCAGCTTTTGTATTTGTCATGTTTTGATTATTGAATTGAGTTGGAGAAGATGATTTGAATATAATAGATAACATTAGAAATACAAATTTGTGCAAGTTTCCTGTATCAGGGCTGGAAGGCAGGGAATATACTACACAATCCGACTGTATTGTCACGAAGTGGGTCACGCCGTTGTGGGTTTTGTGAAGGAGTCCGATTCCACAGGGTATGAATGATGTAACGGTTGGACTTTTCAACAGGCGGGCCGTGACATTCACTTGGCTGCAACTTAAAATTCATCTAATCCGGAGTCTAGTAGTCAGAATAAACGTGAGGGGATCAGATTTCATCCCTGGAAAGTTAGATCAGGTTTACCGGCCTCCATAAACTGCTCAATGATACGCATGTATGCATGTAAATCTGTTACAAAGGTGGATCACATTGTTTATCTATCTCTCTGATTCTGCAGTTTAGGGTGTGGACCTGTCGTGGTCAAAGAGCAAAATACAGACAGCAGTTAGTAACGAATCTGACTTATAATGTATGTCTGAAGTAGGTCAGCTCTGCCCTCTCATGTTTCTCTTTCCATTTGACTGTCGATAGTTTGTGTTGACCAAGCTCAGAGTTTGAGGAAAGATACTGTAAGCCGAATGTGATATTTAGATGTTTTAAAACTCAAGCTGAATGGCAAACATCCTCTACAGATCGAGACAAATGTCAGTTCCCGTGTTTCTTTTAAACGGCCTGCTCATGTGATATTTATTCAGCTCTTTCTTTGTTTTTCTTCACACATCACATGTCTCATTGTCTCATATTTCATCTCAAGCATGTTCCTCGTTGACAATGTTGTCTCCTTAATAAACAAATAGACTAACTTCATAATTATTAGATGTATGATTATTCATTGTGCTGTAAATGATGTGGGATTTAAAAAAAAAATGTTTTTAAACTGCAATTAGATATGAAGTCAGCATAAAATTCACTCTAAATGCGTGTTATATACCTTATATTGAACTGTTAATTTGTGCATGATTTCTTTTTTATTTCTTTTTTTCTTCTGGTCAAAAAAACATGCAGAACTTGTCCGATCATTTCACCTGCTTAATCCCGCTCATGCAATCTTGTGTTCATCCACTTTTCACATCTCAACATCCAATCAACATTGATTCAGTGCATAGAAACATGTCCCACTACATTTGTTCTTTTACGATGATCCGTTTCAATTGAAAGGTACCGCTACAATATGAAAGAAAAATTAAAATCAACAGGATCTTTCACAATTTTTATTTATTAATTTTTATGTGTGTGAGTGATTTCCCCCTAAAAATGATTTGTTGATGTATTAAACGCTGATAAGCATTTAAATTATTTTCAGTTGCGATATGTGTACTAATGAAAACGACACAGTTGATTGCTATTGTTTTAGGAAATGCAAGCAAACCTAGATAATGTAAAGATTCTGTATATTTGACTCTAGCATATAGAGTCAGTATCTGTCTGGATTAGGCCCAGAAGTCTTTATCCTTAACTAGCATTGTCTCCTGGATTTGAAGGATTTAAGGGACCGTCTGACACTGACCAGAATAGTTTGCTCTACGTCATTCTGTCTACACCCTATTGTTGACTTTGTGTTTGCTTGCTGTGTAATCTCAGGAGAGAGATGGTCATCATCTCTGTGATGAGAGGATTAATTAGCAATCTGTGCATGCTTATCTCTTCGTGTTTCATGTTTTATGTCTGTCATCGTTTACATATGATTTTGCTGTTGCTTGACAGAAAATAGACAACAAACAGGGACATGAAACAGAAGCTCATCCTCCATGAGGTTCACACACTTTTAACATTATTGCATTAATAAGGAAATACCTTCTTTTAAGTGACGAAAGGGTCATTTTATGTCACTACAAATAGTTTGTACGTTAAGCTGAACCTAAATGTTAAATGTAAAGTTTAATGTTAAAACAAAACAAAACGTAAACCATAAAAACATTGGCCTTCCTGCCAACGTCTGCATATAAACATAACAAAAACAACAAAGTTAAATGTCCCAGGCCCATGGTGCCAGGTTTAGGTGGATAGTATGTTTTAGTTTAGTTTGTTTGTGCTAACTGTGGGTTTTACGCACATAAAAATATTTGTGACAGCCCTAATATACAGATAATATGTCATATAAATAAGATTTGGAATCAATAGATAAAGGTTTAAAAATGACTACATGTGAGCTTACATGTTCGAGTCTCTGTATTATACCTAGGATATATATATATATATATATATATTATCAACTATATAAACTAACTTCGCAACTTTGACTTGCACCGATATAAGGCTGCATGATATTGGAAAAAAACTAATATAGCGATATTTTGTTTTCCTGCGATGTGAAATGAAAACAGTTTCACCAGATAAATAGATCTATGTGTAAAAAAAAATAAATCCTTCTAAATTTTGTAGGCGAGTGAATCTGCTGAGAAAATAATAAAAAACAAACATTATTTAACATATCTTTTTTACATTAGATAAAGCGATTTTAATAAAGATACAAATTAAATGTATCTTAATGTTTTTCATGTACGTCTTAACAGTATTCAGGTACAGAAATTGAATAGTCAAATGTAAAATACCACTGCATAGTCTTCACTATAAATTAAATATGATTAATATATAGAAGTGATTTTCTCTTTGTATTTTGTTATTTGATTAACATTTATATACAGTAGGTATATTAGGCTGCTGTCACTTTAAGACTGAATTCACAGATATAATGCTACACATCCGTTTACTTTTTCAAACGTTCACGTCATAAGCGACGGTGTTTATGAGGATACTCGTCGAGACTAGGCATGGACATTCGATTTCTTTTTCTTTTAATCGTCGGGAGAATTAACAATCGACTATCGATTAATCATTAATATTTTTATATTAAAATTCATTATTTAAATTTTTTTTAAATAAAAAATGCAATGAAAATACAAAAATACAGTGTATTTTTCCTCAATGAGATCTTTATTACAAGATGATCAACTTGAAGATATATGCGCTGCGGTGCTTCCCAACCCTGCTCCTGAAGGACCCCCAACACTGCACGTTTTCTTTGTCTCACTAATCAAACACACCTGATTCAACTCATCAGCTCATTAACCCATGTGATAATGAGCTGAATCAGGTGTGTTTGCTCCACCAGCCGATCAAACATCTCGCACACGGAGTTTCACCGTGTTTTACACAACTGGATGAGCCGGTGAGTTGCGAGGCCCAATTGCTCCTGTTTCTTTTGCAGCGCTTTGGTTGCTGCAGTGCTGTGATTAAAGTGCCTAACGAGTTTACTAGCCGCTGATATTACCCGATATAGATACAGTGCAAATCCGTCTTTATGGCCAACTGTAGGGTGTGTGCAAAGCAGGCAACGGAAATCCAGAGCACTCTGGTGGGACTGTTGGCAGCAACAATATTGGCCGCGTTGTCATGAACGCATGCAATAACTCGGTCTTCAAGTCCCCACTGCTCTACAGCTCCATTCATTTTCTCAGCGAGGTGGTCAGCTGTATGCCGGCCTGGCAGGCTTTCTGTGAGCAGGACCGCTGAGTTCATTTGCCAGTCATCACTGATGTAGTGGCAGGTGACGGTGATGTAGCTCTCAGCTGTTAAAGCGGTCCAGCAGTCTGTAATTAGAGCAGTCTGTAGTCTTTTAACAGCTGCTGCTTCCGTTCTTCATAGTGAGTTTCTACCAGTCTTGTGATGGTACGTCGTGACAGATTGTGATATGCTGGTTCCAATAAATTGATCCGTTCTCGAAAACCTTTGCCCTCAACAAGACTTATGGGCAGCATATCATCATATTCATCTTGCAGATCCCTTGGGTAATTTTCTCTGCTCGTTGTGCATCGCAATAGAGGGCTGCATTGGGATTGAGTCCCGCCGGGTCCCGCGGGACCCAAACGCAAATCTCGCGGGAGCGGGCGGTTTGAACTTTGCTGCGGGCGGGAATGGGCGGCTAAAAAAAAAACTGCGGGATCGGGAGGTAGCCTAGCGACATGATGGAGATGTCAGTAAATGATGTGGAAAAGAACCTCAAACGAAGTATTTACAGCACAAAACCTAAGCAAGGCAAGTCTGACATTTGGACTACTATTCATCTTCCTGATCAGTGCGTCAGAATACATGCAGGCCAGGGAAACGAAACAAACAACCCCATGAATCTCTTTGATAATAGCAATACAAATGCGTGTTTTTTCCTGCGGGACGGGAGAAGACACAAAATCAATGCATCTCTATTATTGTGTGGGAATAAATTCTCAGAGTTTGCGGGTGCGGGCGGGAGTGGACATACATATTGCGGGAGCGGGCGGGAGTGTAACACATACGTTGCGGGAGCGGGCGGTAATGGTCAGAAATTCGGCGGGCGCGGCCGAGAGCGGGATGAAGAAAACAGTCCCGCGCAGGGCTCTACATCGCAACTCCTCCGTGCTAACGCCGACTTGATGCTAGGTTGAGACTGAGAGCAGGATGCACCGACATTAACCAGGGTCAGATGCACTTTGTTTAAAGGGACATTGTGCAGGAATTTCTCCCATCTAGCGGTGAAATTGTATTTTGCATTCAAACGAATTGTGCTCTCCAGCGCCTTGCTTTTTTAAATGCGTGTAGCATCTACGGTAGCTGTTATGTGCCAAAAAGCTATGACAGGATGTCTTCTAACAGCACTTCGTCGAAACGAACGAAAACGCGTTGTGGAAACGCGTTGGCCTAGTACTTTTTGACCCTCTCTGCTATTATAGTTTTTCAAGATGGCGGAACGACATGGACGCGGCTCCGTGGACCTACCCGTCACATGTATATAAGGATAATAAATTGTTCGTTTAAGAGGATAAGTCAGATAATTGGCAGAGGTATTTGTACACCATTGAGGACATATTTATGAATAAAAATATTGATTTTAGATAATAAAATACCTAAAAAAAGACACATTGTCCCTTTAGGTGGTACATCATTTGAGTCGTGGCCGTGTTGTACTTATACACGGCATCTCAGTGTTCGCAGTGAACTAAGTCGTCTTTTAAAGCAAAATGTCCCCACGCCACACTTCGCCGTGACCTCTTTACGATTCTTCCTTTGAAATCAAAACGGAAACTCGCAGGTAACTGAGTAGGCTATGGCGTCAAATATTGCCCCCGGGTGGTAAAATGTTTAATTGCTGCCGCGAAATTCATTTCATTGCATTAAGACTCACACTACGCATTACACAACCAGCATTAGTTTAAGCGATAACAAATTAACGTGATCGACAAAATTCTTAATGATCAATTATCGATCGTCGATTAATCATGCCCATCCCTAGTCGAGACAGGCATTTTGACATCATTTTTGACAAAATTGTATGTGTTCAAGGAACTTCAAGCTCAAATATACGAGAAAGAGAATGGAATTCGGTGTTCGCATACTGTTTGCGTAACTCTGTGCCCGAATTGAGTTCTCTTTCTCGTCTTTCTGTGCTCAAATGATTTAAAATTGCAGAATGTTGACAGGACCTAAAACCCATGCAAATGATAAACTTTCACTCTATGATGGTTAAACACATGTATTTCGATGTGGTGCCTTGTCCGTACGGATCACGTATCACAAAACTAATCCAGTAACCCTGAGTTTGTTCATGGTATGGGCCCTTGGCCCTCTCTCGTTTTCCACTGTCATCACTCACTGTCTCTCATTAAACTTCGTTCCACCGGCCTCACTCCGCTCCCAAGGCTCTCGGCCCTGCCCTGTTTGCCACATTGGACAATCATGTGTTTTTCACTGCATTGATCTGTGCAACGTCACAAATTTTGTGATAGTTCAGAGAGATGTCAGAAAGTTGTCTTTTCATTAAGCATCACCTTATATCAATGAAAAGACTTGTTTTCTGGCTATGTTAAATACAGTAATGATGTTGAGTAACTGTTTTTAGTTCTGATTAGTAGGGGAGGTTTTAGGATGTTATGATTATGGGGCTTAGCTGATTGGCTTCTGCTGATTCTGCAGTTAATGAGGTTACTTGCTCAACATTTAAAGGGGACCTATTATGCAAAATTCACTTTTGCATGGTGTTTGGACATAAATGTGTGATGGCAGTGTGTGTACACAACCACCCAGCAGTGATAAAAATCCACCCACTCCTTTTTTTTAAATCCCCAAAAATCATAAGCAGTGTCTCCCAACGACCTGTTTTCAGAATGTGGCTTTTGTGACATCACTAAAGCCACAGGCCCCGCCCACGAGTGTTGACAGACACTGCCGTTCTAACATAGAACCGCCCTGATCGAGTTCACAGCGAGTTGAGAGTTGTACACATCCGCCATTGCTGCACTGACGAGAATGTCTCCCAAGTGGTGTCGGTGTTGTGTAGCTGGATGTATTAATCCACATAGCTCTGTTTATTTACTGGAGCGATAGGCCTAACGTTATTGATCATGGCAGTAATGAAAGTGAGAGCGCGCACTTTATTACAGTTCATAGGAGTTGTTTTACGGATATACAGTTTACCAGTTTATTAAGCACCCCATGAAAAGGTGTGTATCAGGGTGGGAAATTAGCACCGGCCACCAGCCAATGGCTGGTACTTTTTCAAAGTGGCGGGTGACTTTGCCTTGTATACCAGCCACAGTGGCGGGTAGATTGTAAAACATATTTTTAGGGCTGCAACAACTAATCAATAAAATCGATAATAATCGATTATGAAAATCGTTGTCAACGAATGTCATTATCGATTAGTTGGTCTGCTTATGTCACGGGGAGCGTTTACTGATGACGTCACTTTCATGACAACACAGTCGATCGCGAAATGGCAGTGAGTACCTACAGATCAATCGACGGCAGAAAAAAAGAGTGCACCCCAAGCCGGGGCTGTTTACACCTGGCCACTTCATGCGTTTTCTCAGATCGGATAGCTCTGATTTATCAAAACGATTCCATTTACACCTGGTCACATAAATGTGTTTTCGCTCTTCAATTCCCGCGCTATATGCAGATTTAATGGAGTTCACGTCACCGAAAGCAACAGATATGAGCTGCATTTTATTGATTAGCAGTTAAAATCAAAATCAAACACCGCAATAAGAGAGAGCGGCAACAGCACTGGTAAGATCATTTCGTTTCTTTACTTTTAATGATGATGATTGTGCGTTAAGCGGCTGCGACTTACTTTCACTTTGATTTGGGATAGTTTGCTCGTTGGCTTGATGAATAGATCGCTCATCTGCGGTTATGCGTGTTGCAGTAGCGTCGTCATATCCGGCTATAACATTACATTGCCTATAACACACTCTCACATGTTTATTTTTTTTAGCATTTTTGGGAGGAGTAAAATGTACATATGTGGTTTCAACAACTAGGCTAGATGCATTTACACTTTTCCAGTTTCGTATGGAATGAGTCTCAGATCTCCTCCTGAAGTGGTTTGAGCGCGTTTAGAAGGGCTTTTACACCTGGTCTTTTCACGATCCGATAGCTATCTGATCTGAGAAAACAATGCTACTGTGTAAACAGCTTTGTTTACTAACTTCGGAGCAGTCACACTAGATCTATTTTGTCTCGAGCATCAGGTTGCGCAATCAGTTCGCTCGCAACATAAGTGATGGATTAAAATAGCGCTACCGCAGAAATAGGTTAAATTACAACGGTGTTTACAAAGTGAAGCACTAAATATAAAGGCAGTTAATAACAGCAGCAGTAAAAGATTTTTTTTTTTTAGTCACTGTAGTCAGTGGTTTTCAGCGAATGCTTGTGCACTAATGCATAATTTTTCCTGTCTTTTTAATCAAGCCTGTTAGCTTGCTGCGTACCTCCATTCCGTTCTCTTTTTATAGCATTTGTCTACTATTAAGTTTTAATTGTTTTTCAAACGCGATCTACTGCGGCTCTACTACAATCACACGTTTGTTTTCAGTCTTTCTATATTTAAATTATCAATATATTAAGGTTTAAAATGTCAAAAATAAAGATTATATTAGTAAAACTCAATGTGTGGCTTTTGCACTTTTTAAAGTACACTTTTACACATGAATACCCTGATTTAAGGTTTTATTTAATTATAATAAACAAAAATAACAAAACAAAAAAAAAACTTTATCCGAATATCAAAATAATCGTTAGTTGCAGCCCTACATATTTTTATTGGTTACTACTTAAAACATTCCTTGTAACGGATTGGACAGCTTTTGTCAAAGAATGCTGTTGCTAAGTAACAATAATGCACTTTTGTCGAGTAACTAATTTGATTGGTTTTCAGCGGACCGTGACACATATAGCTGAGCTGAGGTACAGATGAAAGGAAAATTTAAAAAATGTGGCGACATATACCCGGTGTTAAGAGGCCCGGCGTGGAGTCAGCAGAAGCTATGAATGTACAAACTGTTGAGGGCGAAGTAAATAAAAAGAGAAGGTACTTTTCGAACAAGTGGCGGATTAATGACGAAGGGAAAACGAGGGAATGGCTAGCCTACCTTCCCGTCGAACAGTCCATGCACTGTACTTACTGTGTATAATAATACTTTATAAATTTGAATTCCGGGAAAAGTGGCTGGTAAAAAATATAAGTGGCTGGTAAAATTGGGCATCCACCAGCCACCGTGGCTGGTGGGCAAAAAAGTTAATTTCCCACCCTGGTGTGTATATTTGTTTACTGTTAGTTGTAACGAGTGTTTTTTGTACTTCGCTGTGTATTTTGATAATAATGAAAGGGAGAGGGAGAGAGTTTATGGATAATACTTTAATGCAGACTTCTTATAACGTTACAGTGTTTATTCAGCTCTTACAGAGATTTTCTAGAGTGAAATTGACGCTTCATCTTTTGTGTGATGTACAATAAACTTCATTGAACTCATCAGTATATTTTTACAACATTCGGACGCGGTCCGCTACAACAGGCTTGTACTAATAGTGGATAAAAGAAAGATGGAAAAACAAGTTATAACCGTAATTAAACTAGACTATACCTGTTCAGTCTCCATACAGCATATATTGTCTGGCTCTGTGGGCATCGAAATGAACACGGCTACTGAGAGTTTATGTTTTGATATTATCATTCCGTGAGATGAGAGATTGTCCTGACACACGTCATGCGAGCTCGTGAGGCTCCGCCCTCTGGGCCGGCAGCAGCTGCTCATTCGCATTTAAAGGGATACACACTAAAACGGTGCGTTTTTCTGAGCCTCAAAAAGTGACAATTTAAACTTGCTGTAGAAAATTATCTGTTGGGTATTTTGAGCTAAAACTTCACATACACACTCTGGGGACATCAGAGACTTGGCATAATAGGTCCCCTTTAAATAGTCTAGTTCAGTGTTCGCTGTAAGCTAGTTATATCGTGGTATCAGAGTTCCTCTGGGACCCTCAACCTCCCCAGCTCCACCTGTCTAGATCTACTATGGGATTATATGAATGCCTATTGATGCAGAAGCAGCATATCTTATGCACACAGCAATTTGTCTGCGTATCTATTGGCAGTAGCAAGTCTCCATACTTGCTCTGCAACAGCAGCACTCATATCTGATCTAGCCTAGTCTGCCAAGATTAACATTGTACATTAAAATATACATTAACATGCTAAAATGAGTAAATTGGTGGGCTAATTTAAATATATTTTTATTTGAAATGTATTTGCATTTATGGAAGAAACATTCACAAAACTTGCAAACAATCTTAAAAAGTAAATCGCAAACAGCAGGGCAAGGAAATAACAAAAATTCCCTATAAGATGCTCTGAATCATAACCACTAACCTCCCTTGCTGATCCACAAGCTGACTGGATCCCAAACTTCTCCCTTCACTTTCTTTTCTTCCTTTGACCAGATAATTGTCCTTCCACTGAAATTTGATTAGCTTTGCATGTGGCCATGTCATGGAAACCTGCAGAGATGGCATCACTGCGTTTCTCATTAAGTGAGTCACACACTGCATTTTTGTGTACCACTGCCCTGACCGTGTCAATGATATTCTTCTGCAGATATTGGTGAAAGCCTGCTGTTAAATATAGTAGAGCACAATATATCTGCTGCTTTGATGCAACTTCTTGTTAAACCGTACAGTTTTACCAGAAGCATCTAAACCATGTGTTTCGCTTGCTCTTAAATCTTAAACGGTTTTTGATTATTGGTGTTTAACCAGTAACAACAAATTTTATGATAATTGATCTTTCTAAACCAGTGGTATCTATAAAATGGAATGGTGTTGAATGACTTATACATATGAAATATACATACTTCTCTTCACCTGTGGTGAAGAGATGAGTCCCACTGAAGAGATGGGTCCCAGCTTAGGACCCCATTAGTATGCCAGTACTATGCCTGATCTAAATCTGTTCTCATCTGTCACTTATTTAAATGGATAAACTGTTAATAAGAAAAATAGTAATAAACTCAAATTAACATTATTTCATGGTTCTTTTAATAACAAAATTTGTACAACATATTGCGCTGATTATTACGATAAAAATGACAATTATAATTGCATTACAAATCGCTGTGAATACGGTAAAGCTCAGCTAACGTTAGCATGCTCATCGGATAGCTGCATGCTATGCTACTATCTAAGCTAACTAAAAAACACTTAGATTGGAAAAATGTTTAAATTCACAATCTATAGCTTCGGTTATATACTAGTATATGAAACATATAAGTTAAAAGACATTAATGACTCGTTATAACGTAGTTCAAACGACTTCTATAATATAAAGTGATTTTGTCTGATTTCTAACCAGGCACTAAAGCGATTACCCATAAAACGTGCTTTGAACCAATCGGATTGCTTGGGTCCTAAGCTGGGACTCATCTCTTCACCACACCGGGCCTAAAATTAAAACTCGCCAAGCGCCAAATGAGAGTAAAAATCGGTGTTGGCGAGTATGTGAAACGGTGTCAATCGCCAGCTGGCCATTCATATTTTTTTTAGGAGTTCCAGTAATGCAATGTTGTGAGAACATGAACATGAACAAACATGAATGGCGCTCGGGCCAGTGCTGCATCACCACGAAAGTTTAAGTCTTCCCAAATGAAATATTCAAGTGCAAGAAGAAAAGGGAACTTGATTGGTACTCGCTGTGTGAGAAGTTTTCTGTGCGCAAACATTCGAAGCCAGACAACACGCAAATACGGAATTGAACTCTTTCACGTCTTCTTGCGCTTGAAAATGCCCATATTGGCGAGTAACCTTGTAAACAGTCAGTTATGTAAACAGTTATGTATCATTGGATTGGATCCGTGCATTCCCTCTTAAAGTGACAGAGGGCTCGACAGTGCGAGCATTTCACTCGCATCTGCGACTAAAAATAGATGTGTGCTAACTGTAAAATGCATTTAAGTGCACGTGTGCGAATAATTTTTTTTTTCTAACAAACAAGTTTTTTGAACAAAGACTCTGAACCAATGTTGTCTGTTGAAAAAAAAATCACGTGATCCACACAAACGCGCCTTAAATAAATGGGTTTCATAGCGCAGCGCATAATATCGCGTCCCTATGCTAAAAAAACATAGACAGTAAAAGAAATGGACACAGCGACCCCATTGATTTCAACGAAGAAAACTGAAGCCCGATTATTGCACTTCCTGATGGCTGAGCGACTGCGCAGGCTCAAACTGAGCTTGACGACAGTCTGACAGTTGTAAATCTTCTAGTAGCTGTGCCAAGACAAATCTGAATCTCCTAATTCCTCAAAAACGTTGTTGAAATATTTTGTCCTGTTGCTTTTATGGACTGTCTCTATCTATGGGCTTCTCCCTTGACTTTATGCCTCTATGTCCCCCCGATTGCCTCATAGACAGTAAAAGATTGCCTGCGAGCTTCTCCTCCTGTCTATACGGTAATGTCTCTATTGTGCGACAGAAAGTCACGTGGTTATGACGCAATCGTTAGCCTATTTTTACAAAAACGGCTTCTACGGGGCCATAACGTAAGATACAAAGTAATGGAGCCTTTTACACATTGTCGTGTTTCTTTAGAAATAAATAATGGACAAATGAAGTCTTTGGACGCCTCAGATGTAAAGTTATTCGCTGTCAAAGTGACGCCAAAATGAATGGGAGTCAATGGAATGCTAACAGCAGGTGAAGTTCTGCTACAATGGCGGCTCCCGTGAAGCTTCAGTTTCCGGCTGATGGATTACCCCCTTGCTAAAAACACGTGGAAAGCGCGCCCGCGCCGCTGTCTCCTCCTTTCCACAAGCGCTTGCGCTCCAGTGGCGTCTGTCGTTGCTATGCAACCACGAACTGCGCTCTCAATGATGACGAGGAAGTATCAGCAAAGGATTAATTGATTTCTAGCCCTTGCATTAGCTTTACTTGATATATTTATGGAGATGAGAAATAAAAACCCTCCCTGTACAGGTATGATCAACTGTTCGGCCGAGCTTGCGATGTCACGGAGAAAAAGCCGAAGCTGATCGGTTGGTTTTTGTCACATGACATGCAGTGCGCTTGCGGCATTCTGCAAAGTTGACATGTCTTCATCTCGCCGCATCATAGGCGCATCTGGAAAATGAGCAGAAAAATCGGCAGAAATATCTGAATGTACTTTTTGCATTCAAATAAATTAAATAATTTTGCTTATAAATGTCTCCTCATACCCCTTTATTAAGAAAAAAAATTTTTTTTTGTAAATTTCCATTGCGCCCCTAAAGATTTTACTGTCCTTAATTAAGGACTTAATGTCCTTAATGACAGAAAAATCACTCACTGCTCTTGACTGAATAAGTTTTGTAATTTTAATAAGGAATAATCTATGTGTAATTAACATAGTGAAGACTACGTTGTGTTATTTTACATTTGATTACTTATTAAATTTATGTACCTGAAAATTGTGAATTTTCACTGGTATCTAAAATTGTGTTGTCATTACTGCCTGTATTTGCAAAAACAGTTTAATGGCCGGTAAAAGGTATTTATACATTTATGCCGGTACATTTTCTTAAGTCACCGGCGATTACCAGGTGTGGCAAAATGTTAGTTGCTTGCAAATATGCCATGATAACACTCACTGTTTTTTGATTAGTTTTTAAAAATGTGATTTTTCTGGATTGCAAAACAAATAAAGACCAATTTTATTCCTCAAGCAGAGCATCAGAGAGGTTTCCGCATGAGTTGCTATATAGGACACCTAACAAGCCTCAGAGGACAGATATGGCTGTATATTAAATGAGGTCAGATGTTTTGTGCTTCATATAGGAACCAAAGCCGCATATAAATTGTGCTTTGATTTTAAAATAGATTTACTGACTAAAGGACCACACAATATGGAAGGAAAATGTGATGTGTGATGATATGGGATGCGACTAACCTAAGATTGATGTGTCATCAAATACATGTGAACAAGTGAAGGATTTTTTGGGCTTTAGACTTGATGAATTCCATGTTAAATATCACATTTTTAATAAATCATCCTGGTCTTCTCTACAAGTTTACATAGATTGTTTAAATGTTTAACACAAAAGTAGTGTGTTTTTGCCTTATAGAGAATGTGAAAGAGATTGAAAATATACCAATGAACCCTTCGAGTGGGTCATATCCCATATAAAAATGATTTAAAAATGCCCAAAACAAAGATGGAAATATTGACACTTTGCCAGATAGATCAGTGCATGAACAATATGGTTGTCAATGTAGTCATAGTGGCCCATATGACCAAAATCTTTTTACTTCACAATGATGATATATATAACGATAGATATTATGATACCAAATTTTTAGATACCAGTGAAATCTCTCAATTTCCAGTGCCAGTTTTAGTATCACATGAATAATAAAAGTAAAAAGTTCTCAAGGAATTATTGAAAGCAAGTAAACCGTCAGCAATAAAATAAGTGCAAAGACACAAATCGCAAGCAATAGCACAAATAAATGCAATAAAACGAACACACAAATTCTAAATGTTTTTTTCTTTTGCAGGATGCTTTACAGAGGATTATTACCACTTTAGCAAACAAAAATGAAGAGCTCAATCATTTCATTGAAGCGCTGAATCACACTTTGGGTCGAGTTCAGGTGAGTCTTCAAAGAGCATAACAGAATTTACTGTACAAAGTCAAACTTAGCAACTCTGCACTGTAAACACCATTACTGTTAGTCCCATTTACACCACATGTACTGGCGGGTGCTAGGAGATATTCCTAGTTATGTTTGCCTAATAACGGGTATGAATGTCATTACAAAACAATAAAAATATGAACATTCTGGAGGGAAGAATCTGTGTGTGTATACAGAGGCTATTTGTGTTTAAACACACTAAATTAATTGTCGTATATGCAATATAAGAGGTCAGACATGTATTTTTACACATAAAATGTTTTAAAAAATCAGCTCTGCTTTGGGTCACATAGTTATGGAAGCCAATTTCCACCTCACAAGAAAACATAATACTTGGGTAAATCATAATTCTGACATATCTGACAAAAAGTTGGAATTATGAGATACTAAGTCATAATTATGGCCTAAAAAGTCTCATAATTTTGACTTTGTCATTTTTTTTACTCTTCCTGTAATAATTGTGACTCATAATATACTTTTTATGTCAGAATTGTGACTTTATCATACATTTAACTGATCTCATTTTTTTTTTAATTTTGACTTCTGATAATCTATACTTTGTCTCATAATTTTTATTTTATCTCATAAATTCAACTAATGTCATTATAATAATTTTTTTGTCATAATATTTGATTGCTTATCTGATAATTTCTACTTTTATCTCATAATTTTAAATGTTTATCATAATTAGGACTTAGTACCTCATAATTTCAATTTGTCATAATCATGTTTTTTGTCATAATTTTGACTTATCTGATCATTTCTATTTTTTTTGGCTCATATTTTTTATTTTATCTTTACTTTTCATGTTATAATTATGAATTTTATGTCAAAATAATTATTCACCAAAACATGATTTATAGTTCTCATATTGATATTGCTTAAAGTTAAATGTTAGAAACTGCATCCTGTCACTAATGGCTAGTCGCTGGAAGTTTCCAGGTCTCTTTGAAAAATAAATATTTCAGGTCGCTGGTGGAGTGAGTTGGGCTTAAATGATGGCAAGAGATATCTAATAACTGTTTTAATTACTGTAACGATGCTTATACATTTGAAAAATAAGCCACAGTATTTATTATTTCAGGTTTATTTAACAGGGACATTGCATACTAATAATACATAAATAAATGTATAGTGTGCCATAATTAGCCAAAAGGCTATTTCACATAATTTTATTTCAAAAGGTTATTTTACAGTATACTGTGTATCTAATCAGTCATTTGTTTTCTGGTTTAAACTGATGTTTCTCCCTTTAAATTTGGTCTGGTTTCAGGTCAACTCCACACAGGTGGTGTCGGATCTAGAGGAGGAATTCGACACGCTGTACGCCGTGCTGGAAGAGATGAAAGAGAGTATGACGAGCACCATCAAACAAGAAACAGTGCGGAAATCCCACGAGCTTCAGGTCAGAGTCTGAACACACACTACCTCAAAGCACTTTGGGAGCGGCTCATGTGAATGCTTTGAGTATTCAGACATATCGAATCCCCAAACCAATGTAGAATACACAGAAGATGTCATTTAGATTATATTTGTTTAATGGCATCTTTATACCAAGTGTTATTAAGACCAGTTCCACCAATGTCGATGACAATCCTGATATCGATGCCTCTGAAATCTCAAAAATCTGGATTTTTAAAAACAATTAATTGGCATAAATTGCATAATGTCAGAATGGTTACACTTTATTTTAAGGCGCCTTGTTGCAGTGTAATTACTGTAAGTACTGAATAATATTATTTAAGTACATGTACTTACTAAGGTTAGGAATAGGGGTTGGTTTAGGTTTACTTGCATGTAATTATGAATATTTTACTACAGTAAGTACATGTAACATTTACATTTATTAATCTAGCAGACGCTTTTATCCAAAGCGACTTACAAATGAGAGCAATAGAAGCAGTTTAACTAACAATAGGACAACAATATGCAAGTGCTGTGACCCTTCCCGGTTTAATCTAACGCAGTACATGTACTTAAAAAAAAAAAAAAAAGTATAAATAGATATAGAATAGAAGAGAATTTTTAGTATTAATGGATCAAGTGTTACCACATGTAACAAGAACACTGTAAAATAGTGTTACCAAATAAATTAACAATCAAGTAAACTCATTATAATATCACGTTTGTGAACTAAGTCCAGATGATCTTTATTATGATTTTTTTTTTCAGGATGAGAGCTCTCTCTGTTTTAATGAACATATTAGCAATTTAAAGCCTGTTTAACGCAATAATTTTAATTCTAAATATGCAATGCAATGCTAGTTAAAACAGTGTTTCTGTGAGAATCGACATCAGTATCAAGAGGATCAACACTTCATCGGTCTGTCAGTACTTTGTAATTTTTCTAAAGATATAAGGAGCCCATAATATTTTTCCCAGCCCTGGTATATAAAGTAACACCAGCACTGCTCATATTGCAATCAGGATTACAGGCTCTGTTATCAGAGAACTTTGATTGCATGTTTATGCAGTCAGGTTTTTATTTTATTTTTTAGTGTGTGTGTGTGTGTGTCTGTGTTTGTGTGTGTGTGTGTGTGTGTGTCTGTGTGTTTGTACGTGTATGTGTGTGTATGCATGTGTGTGTGTATATATATATATGTGTGTGTGTGTGTGTGTGTGTGTTTTGTGTGTATGTGTGTGCGTGTGTATGTGTATGTCTGTGTGTGTATGTGTGCGTGTGTATGTGTGTTTTGTGTGTGTGTGTATATGTGTATGTCTGCGTATATGTGTGTGTGTGTGTGTATATATATATGTGTGTGTGTTTGTCTGTCTGTGTGTGTGTATATATGTGTGTGTCTGTGTGTGTGTATATATATGTGTGTGTGTGTCTGTGTGTATATATGTGTGTGTGTGTATGCATGTGTGTGTGTATATATATATATCTGTGTGTGTGTGTGTGTGTGTTTTGTGTGTATGTGTGTGCGTTTGTATGTGTATGTCTGTGTGTGTATGTCTGTGTGTGTGTGTGTGTGTGTGTGTGTGTGTGTGTGTGTGTGTGGTTGGCTTTGGTCGGGCTGGTGATGTCATGGTGCTGTAATGGCAGTATTGAGTCCAGCCCTCTAAGTCCACTGAACAGGAACAATACCAGAGACAGAAATGAGCTCAAACAAGTGATTAACCATCAGCTCCCTTCCCATCCTTAACCACGTAACAGTACGTAAACACACCGGCTACAGGAACCCGGTCTTTTGAAGGTTATCTGCAGCTTCTTATGTCTTTCATGTTTCTCTAGTTCTTTAATATTTGATCACTATTTTTGTTCACATGAATTAGTCTTATACACCAGTATCTAAATACTTGTCATTGACAGTTTGACACTTTCTAAACTCATCTCCTCTCTGTTCATCCTCCTGGTTATTATTGTAATAATATTTTACTTGATTTTGTTTTTTACTTGAAGTCCATCTGTCGTTTTAATAACAATAATGTTATCCCTTAAAACTCATCTTTGATCACCAAAATTACATATTTAAAAGTTTTTTTCCATGAAAAAATTCTCCATGTCTTAAAATATCTTGAATGTAACTCGACACCCTTGCCTCATTTAGTATACGTGGTTCTATGAATATGCAAATGAGCCCCGCCTCCACTCACTCACTCACTCACTCAGAGATCCACTCGTTGACGATCACACGTTGATCTGATTGGTTACAAGGTAGTTTGTGACGTCAGAAACACCAGCGATTTCAAACCGTGTTTTTGAGTTTGTCTTTGGTTCACTGCAGTTTTAAGGAGAAAATACTCAGCAATGCTGTCGACTAGGGGTTTAACGATTCACTCGTTTTCTCGATGCATCGATTACAAATCCTGACGATGCATATGCATCGATCTTGAAACATGTATTTTGAATCGTGAATCGTTTATTTCGGTCAATATTCGATTTAAAATGCTAAGAATCGAATAATTTGCGATTCTATAGCGATTCAGTGCTTTAAAATATATAAACATTAAATGACTACATGTGCGAATTAATGAGGCGTTGTGCGGCGTCATTTCGCGTCCTCCCAGCTCTCCTTCACAGACACTTGCTGCACTCTTTACCATCTTTCACTGGATTTCGCTCGCGCTCGGTCCCATATAGCTCTCATCTACAGATGTTTGAGCTGTCCATGTTTGAGCTCTCCTCAGGACAGCCACTGATGTTCACATGAGCAGATCTCTCTATCGAGAAAGCAAGTCTTGAGTCAAACCGATCAAGCCATTGATAAAGCTGCCATGTCATTGCGCGGGCACTGCTATGAAACAACGCGTTCGTTGCCTGGAAACGTCGCCGTTATTTTCTTTAAGATAAGATACTATCAATACTTTTAAAGCCTTTTTAAATCTTGGCTTACATTTCTACAAATGCTAATTTATAGGCTTTGGAAATATGTTTTATAATAATAGATTCATTAAAAACTAACATTAACAATAGACAAAATGTCGTTTTTGTTCCCACTCTCTGAACCCCCGAAGGCCGCTGTGTAATTCACACCCTGACTAAGACCCATTGGGGGAAGCATTTAAATAATCCTATGAATGCATAGAAAAAATGAAGAATCGAATCAAATTAATCGAATCGCATCGAATTTTAATGTGAATCGCCTTGAATCGAATCTTTCTGAATTTGCAAAAATCGTTCTTGAATCGAATCGAAAACCTATGAATCGTGAATCGAATCGATTCGCTGCCTACCCAAAGATTCACAGCCCTAGTGTTGACTTGTGAATTTACACAGTTTGTCTTAAAGCATATTAAAAACATCACATAGACATATAAAAAACTTTTAAAAGCTTGATTTTCACCACAGGGGAACTTTAAGATGTTTTACATTTTTAACCTATTTCAAAGGCAATTGAATATTGAGCATTACATATTAGTGGTGCACTAACAGTGTTTTTACTGTTATAAAAATTCTGTCGATGAAGAGATTATTATTCATGTTATGGCTGATAAACCAGCCTGATGGCTGATATTATGCACCATTTGTGTTTACCAATTAAATTAATTACATAAATTGTTGTTGTTATTATTATTAGCAGCATTATTATTAATGCCAGTTTAAAGTATCCCAAACTTCAAGAATAAGGATCTGGATGAAATATTCTGAATGCTCAATCCACAATCTGACTTGTGATGCAGCCTGAATCAAAATCACACCAATGTTCGTTATTTGACCAGATGAGGACTGGTCACATGACTAAGCTTGGTTTCTCCCAAGGTTTTTTTTTTCCTTTTCATTTTTGTCATCAATGAAGTTTGGGTTACTTGCCACTGTTGCCCCTGCCCTGGCTTGCTTATTTGGAGACACTTAGGCCCTGTCCACACGGAGACGCGTTTAGTTGTATACGTAAAAATTTTGTAACGTATCGGCGTTTCGTCCAGACGGATCCGGCGTTTTGTGACACTGAAACCGCTATTTTCTGAAACCGGGTCCCAGAGTGGATAAATCTGAAAATGACACCCTTGCGTTTTCGTGTGTATAGCCAATCCGTACATTTTGTGAAACGATGATGTCATCACCCCACGTGTCGACCAGAGTATGTGAGCGGAGTGGAGCGGCAACAATTTCCCCTCCGCGCTCCAAGCATTTAATAATCACTCCGCTCCAGCTCCGCTCCGGGTTCACCATTTACCGCTCCACTCCTCGCTCACTGATATCAGACACACCGCTCCGTCTTCGCTCCCCGAGGAAATTGCGAATGAAGTATTTAAGTATGCTTTGAAATCTCACAAAATTTCTCCTCATCATAATATATAGGCATATTAAATAAAAATAAATAAAAAACAACATTAGGAGAATAGTTTCAATGTGGTTTATTGGATAGTGTGCAAACTTTTCCTATGCCATGCTATACTTATTACATGGTTATCAGCATTAAAAGTTAAATATCATTGCTGCTTTTTGCAGAGCACATTTTTTTTGGAAAGAGGAAAATAACTACGTTTTCATCAGTTATTTCATCTACGGGTCGCTACATTTCTTACAGATTTCTGCTCATTCGAAATCAAATAGGCTACCGACAGCACTGTAAGATTACATTTGTTTGAATGCAATGCATTAGTGAGAAAGCGATTGCGTGTGTGATTAAGTGTTCCCTGTTTAAAATGTGCTTTCACCCGATCCAGCCTGATCTCATGAAAGTGCACAATCTATAGCACAAATTTTATTTCTCGTACCATTTACAAAAATAGTTTTTGCTTGCATAGCGCAGTTTTCGCGTGCATATGATACACACTTTATGGCGTGCACGCACTTCACATCTCTAATCCTAACCAAGGGGTTTGTGTTTCATTTGCACGCAAAAACTATTTTTTGGCGTATAAACGGCACGAGAAATAAAATTCGTGCTATATATACGCACTTTCATGAGATCGTGTTGCACGGTCATATTCAGTAGGCTTGAGAACCTCCCGCAGTCACTTATGTCCATCGGCGTCATCATAACCTTCACATTTTTTTCTGATTTGAGTGATCCATCTGTATCATGCTATAGCGTAATGTGTTTAACGTGTGAATCCTTACTAAAATGCAGTTCTATAATGAGCCGTTGGCATGAATTGTACTCGTGATGGAGCGGTAGTGGAGCGCTCTCGGAGCGAGTGAAAACCACGACGCTCCGACTTTTAAAAAATCCGCTCCGCGCTCCATTCAAAATCACACCGCTCCACTCCTCGCTCCGCTCCCACTCCACTCCGCTCACATACTCTGGTGTCGACTAGTCAGACATCGCATTATAGGACTTTGCAGACTCCCTGGGATATGATTTGTTTATGCATGTAGTCTGTGTTGTGTGAATGTGTACTTGTATGTGTTGTTTGTAACTGCAAATGCTGTCAATTTAAAAAACAAAACACTGCATTATTGTATACATCGTGCAAGGTTTATGCGCATGCTCTAAGTCGTTTTCTCCGTTTTTAGTGTATCTCTGTGGCAGAATTACAGCGCCACATATTGGTCTGGTATGTATACTACATCGTTTTGAGTCAGTTTCAGTGGTTTCGTGTGTACGCGGATAGGCCTGTCACGATAACAAATTTTGCTGGACGATAAATTGTCCAAGAAATTATTGCGATAACCGATAATATTGATGATAAATGATAATATTGTCGTTCTGAGACCATTTTCATCTAAAATAATGATAATGGCATAATAATGCAGGTACACCTTTTCAAAGATCAATAAACTTTTATTTCTAAAGACTGTTTAAATGAACAAAACAACCAAAAACAATAAAAGCAATGGACTCTGTCTCTGTTAACAAAAAATGCACTTACCAATGTGTGACTTCTGTTCACACTGAGAATCATATCATGTACTGTGTGAACATTAGTCTCATATGAGTATGTGTGTGTGTGCGCTTGCGTCTCATATGAGTATGTGCGTGGAGAGTTTGTGTGTGTTCCGTCTCATTGCGTTTGTGCGCGAGTTTGTGTGTGTGTGTGTGTGTGTGTGTGTGCGCTCGCGTCTCATATGAGTATGTGCGTGGAGAGTTTGTGTGTGTTCCGTCTCATTGCGTTTGTGCGCGAGTTTGTGTGTGTGTGTGTGTGTCTGCGCTCGCGTCTCATATGAGTATGTGCGTGGAGAGTTTGTGTGCGCGCGCGCCTCTCATATTTGTGTGTGCGCGTGTCTCATATGTGCGTGGAGAGTTTGTGTGCCACGCGTGTCTCATATTAGTAGGCTATGTGCGTGGAGAGTTTGTGTGTGTGCGCATCTCGTGTGTGTAGAGTTTGCGTGTATGTGCGTGAGCGACCTTAAGTGTGTCGTTGTGCATTTCATATGTATTTGTTTGAGCATTCAGCAGTATACATGTATGTTGGACTACTTAATATATGTGTATGCAAGTGTTTCATATATGTGTGCGTGAATGAAGTTTGATTTAAGCCCTAGACGGCGCCTCATATGAGGGTGAGAGAGCGCGCGCGAGAGAGAGAGGGACGAGCAGCGCTCTGCAATCAAATACGATTGTAAATAGGCAAAGTAAAAAAAAAACAATAATTAAAAAAAACATTCGAAAATCAATGTGTGGCGGTCAGCGTTGATATTGTCATCCAGTCTCTTTGGTAGAGAGAGAGAGAGAGAGAGAGAGAGAGAGAGAGAGAGAGAGAGAGAGAGAGAGAGAGAGAGAGAGACGAGGAAAACAAGCATGCAAATGGAAATTATCGCGGCCGGAAAAATTATCGAGCTCATTTTTTTTATCGTGCGATTAATTGATTTATTGATTATCGCGACAGGCCTATACGCGGATATTTCTTGAGACGCCGCCGTGTTTACGGAATTTGTTTTTATAACGAGGGAAAAAAAACATTGGATAGGGAAAGCTCTGGCTTCGTGTGGATGTGGCCTTAATAGTCAGTAATATTATTGATTTGACTCTACTGACAAAATTGGATGAGATCTGAACTGACGTCACTGTTTTCTGCAGATCTGAACAGTTCTTTGCTTTACTGAGCAGATTTCTTCCAGTTCAGTGGACATGTAGGGTAAAGCTACTGTCATGGTTCTTTAGCTCTCATTTTTAGGTGCAAATAAAAGTGTAGTGTAATGTAAAACAAGAATCTGTGGATCAGAACCTCGCTCTTTTACACCTGGTCTTTGCACAATCGGATAGCTATCCCATCTATTTTTACATCACCTTCAATGCTCTTTTAATGAGATTTAAGCAATATTGCAATTTTTAAACTTCACATCATGTAAACACAATTCGTCTATCAAATTCATGCAATTATGCTCATTATCGTAGAAAAATATTTGGTGTATGCCAATTTTAATCACAACAAACAGCCATGTCAACACTTTAATCATATCTATTCCATCTCTGACCAAAGTGCACATGTGCTTCCAACATACATAGTTGACATTGTCATGCGCAAAATCATAAACAAGTTGGTAAACAAGGCATCACATTTTTGGGGTGCTGAAGAAACTGAGTTCATATTGACAATGTTGTGCGACATGAATGTAATGCAGCGTATTGATGGTCGAAAATGAAAATATTTTAGAAATTTTTAAGATAAAAATTCGAATATGTCCATAAAAATGTGATTTGCATTTGATGTAAGTAGATTAAAACCGTTGCGAGTAACACGCTTACTGTAACCACAATTCATTGCAAATAATCAGAATAATGAAAATTGCATGTACGTAAACAGGAGTGAAGATGTTTGCTTGTGTTATGTAAGCATCTTATCGCAATTATTGTAAATAATCACATTATTGGTGGACGTGTAAATGTAAACACTGTATTATGCGCTTAACCGATTTGTTTAAAAACTCAGATTAATTCAGGAATACAATGAGTGATGTTATGAGTGCATCATTGAATTCACTCAACTGATTTGTTCAAAAATACAAATTCATTCAGGAATGCCTCTTCTGTCTGTTGTAACAGTTCATGTACTGTTTTGGTATAGGGAAACATGGCTATATGGTAATACTGTACTGTACCACAATGGAAAATGGTCAAAAAAGGAGTTTTTCTATAAAATTATGATTTTCTTTTCCATTTAAATGCACATTTCTTTTTAGAAATTGATAGATTTATATACCTGGAACTCATGTAAACCAAAAACAAGTAGATCCCTATCATTTAATCCCTATCATTCGGCAAACTCATCCTTACTCTCATCACATCACATCTAACTCTGCACTCTTTCTGTTGCCCTTTCCGTAAAATATTACTGTATTAATTTTCTGAAAAGAAGAAATCATTTTGTTATTTAAATACATAAATACAATTATACTACAATAAACACTTCAAATAAATAAATAACTGCAATTCATATTCTTGATGCTACTATCTATAAAAAATCCCAATGGGGAAATACATTACTGCAATTTCATTGTGGTACAGCGTTGCTGTTGCCATCAGAAAACATTGATGATTTTCTCAATTTACAGTAAAACTATGTTAGACAAAGTTGATTTGTGAATAAAAATATCTAATTTACCTATCAAAGATGCTGCAAAAAAAGATGTTTAGAAATGAGGTTAATAAAGCATTTTCTGGAGAACTTCAACAGGTGTCTTCAGTGCGAGGGTTTTGGAGGGACATTCAAATGTCATGTGACTTAAAAACAGCACATCATTGGCTACCTTAAGGCCTGCCCTTTTAAATCCCATAGTGCCATATATTGTATTTTTTTCTGAATAACAAGGAAATGAGTTGAAATCAATTGTTGCCATATGGAAATTTACACTCGCAGTTGTGCTGTTGGTCTGAATGTCAATACAACTCTGATTTCTGCTTATGGGAGAATCACAGTAATGTTGAAATCAGGAAAAACAACTGCTTGTGTGATTTTTTTTTTTTTTTTTTTTGCTTGACTATGAAACATGAACAACTGTTTATCTCTTTGCAAGCCTTAAATAGAAAAAAGATTATACTGTTCAATTTCGAAAATATGAGCCTGGATGTTTTCAGCTAACACAGATAATTTAAAGACCACTAATAATGATGTATCTTTATCTGTCGTCCAGAACCAGCTGACCCAGAGCACCAGTGCATTAGAGAGCGCAGAGGAACTGTTGGAGTTTGCTAACAATGCGCTGCACATTACAGATGACGGCGAGTTCACTAAGGTAAGCGTTTCATAAAGGATAGTTACAACTTCGGACATCTGTTATGTAATTTATTAAAATGCTGCTTTTGTTGCCTCTTAAAATTCCTGTTTAATTCACTGTGGCTTGTTTAAAGTGCCCCTATTATGCTTTTTTTCCGATATGACCTTTCATGCAGAGTGTAATAGAGCTGTTTGTGAATGTAAAAGGTCTGCAAAGTTTCAAAGATCAAAGATAAAAGGAAAGAACTGCCTGAAGTGAGTTGCCAGTCTTACTTACTGCTTGAAACTACATGAGTTTTTAACAAATGTGCATAAAGGTCTTCATCGGGTGCTCACGAACAGCGTCTACAGACGCTCAAACACTGTAGTTGTAGCTGAGACTGGAAGAGTTTGTCGACATGTTGAAAAAAATTCTGTTTTCTGCTGCCAAAGCAAATCCAAAGAATACGAACTGATGCTGGAATTGATACGGTAAAACTTGTATGTATCAAGTGTTTTGAAAGTCTCTAGAGCTGAAATTCAAATATGCTAATGTGCGTTTGGTTTCACTGTGAGAAACGAGCTGATGCTATATTATAAGAAAATGTAACTTCTTTTTAACCTTGGATGCATGTACACCTATTGCAGGAGACTTGAAAAACAAAATTAGGAAACTTTAAAATAGAAAAATAGGGGCACTTTAAAACTGCGGGCAGAGAGAACCAAGAACAAAATACATAATAATTCGGCTTATTTTCGGGAGGTTGATTTTTCACTTAAAGGATTAGTTCACTTCAGAATTAAATTTACTCACCGTCATGTCATGCAAGATGTTCGTGTCTTTCTGTCCAACGGTTTAAAGGTCCAAATGTGAGTTTCAGTGCAGCTTCAGAGTCTCGACACGATCCCAGACGAGGAATACGAGTCTTATCTAGACAAACCAGCACTCATTTTCTATAAAAAATACAAATATATACACTTTATAACCACAAATGCTCGTAATTTTAATTCTGAACGAATCCTTTAAGTAATGCTAATGGATAACAAAAGTCTGTGATTCTATGATCTGTTAATTAAAAGTGAATCTATGTAAAATCTAATGTATGCATAAAAAAACAACAACAATCTATTAAACTGCTCATTAACATGTGCTTTTTATGTTTAGGATCCTACTTTACCCTGTGTTTGTGTGTGTATATCCAGTCCAGCACTGAGTTGCACAGAACTGCATGCTTTCACTTCATCCGCATGGCGATACTAACGTCCTGCTCTTTTTTACTCTCTTCCTCTTTTTCTTCACCTCAATCACTGTTCCAAGGCTGCCAAACAGATCAAAGATAGGTACAGTATATGTTCCCCTCTCTGTGTGCGGTGTGTGTGTCCACTGCATGACACATACATTCAAATTTTTTTGTTTTGCACTGCTAAGCCCTATACTGACGGTAATTGTTTGTCATGGGGTCGTAAGGTGATTTTATTGCCGTTCAAATACAGAATGTTTTTCTCCCAGGCTTCAATCCCTTGCTTAATTAGTTACTGTTTTTTGACAAACACCAAGGTTGTGTGGGGATTTAATTGCCGTCCAAAGTTTACAAAAAGAGATCAATTAAAAAATTAACTGTTTAAATCTTTTTTGAGCACCGTACGTTAACGATTGCGCTTCGTTGTGATTTGGATGCATTTTAAAAATCTAGCCTATACTTTTATTACTGAAATGCTGGAAAGTATTCACAAGAACAATATTTCATCACCACTCAAAGGAAAAAGAGAAGAAATGCACATAAACATTTGAAATGGCTGCAATTATATACATTAAAAATATAAACCAAGCAGCTTAATGTTTACCTCATGTAAATACCAGGATGTATTAATTTCCACATTTTTAAAATGACATCCATCATTTTGAGATAACGTACGGAAGAAAGACAGAAAACCATTTTAACAATGATGCATCCATCTTCCTATTTTTAAACAGATTTAAATAAATAATAATTAGGATATTATTTTCCTATTATTAAATTAAATATGAACTTCTTATCATTATTCCAAGCATATGACATTTTATTTACAGCAGAAATCGTGCGCATGATCACGTGAGCAGTGTGTTCCCAGGTTCATAGGATCACAAAACTCGATCCTCCACCATGAATAAATCTGCATCCGAATGCATGAGTTTTATCACTGAGGTGCCGTGAAAATGTATTTTTACAGACGTCCACATACGAAACAATTACCGTCCGAATAGGGCTTTAATCAAAGCAATTTTGGGCTGGCTGTTGAATGTTTGAAACATGATAAAGTTTGTGGGACAAATTTTTTTTTATTATTATTATTAAATTATGGGACACAATTGTCTTTGCAATATGGGAAAACCTGAAATCTGTTCATCCCAACTGTCCCCACAATTCAAAAAGCTAAAAAAGCATAGTAGACCTACTAATGTCAATCATATAAAAATGGCTACAAGGTTCAGTAATGGTAAGGTAAGTCAATGAAAAGTTCTCTAAAGGCCTGTTCACACCGGGACGAATTTCGTGTGCGATATTCGGCAACGTTTAACGCCTCGTGACTAAACAATGGGCGCCAATGTGAGTGTGCACACCGACGCGTAAAACGCCACGCGAAAAAGCGTAATTTTTTTTAAAACGCCTCGGGTTCGTTTTTTTGGTTTGACGCGCCGCGTCAAAAACTATCCGACCAATGAGATTGGCGCTTTTGCTCACGTGTCTGGAGCTTCTGAAGTTACAGTAAAACACAACTTGGGGGCGCTCAAACACAAAACGGTCTTGCCGAGCACACATACGTAATGGCGAAGAAGACATACAGCGTCTACTACACTCTGCCGGGAAGAAATAAGACGAGGAAGATGCAAGGCCAGATGAATGTAGAGCTGCTGGTCTTGTTGGTGTCTTTATAAAGAGACACCAACGAGAATAAAGAACTATATGACAAACGCGACAAACTTGCTCTCTTCTTCTGAGTGACAAGTGAGTGTCAGAAGCACTTTGTGGACCGGGGTATTTCTGTTTTACATTGAGCGCCATCTAATGTCAGGGAATAAATTTGCATGTTCACTCGACTCATCGTCAGCGAAAATCGCTTGGGTGTGAACACAAAAAATGCGTTGAATAACGCGAGCCGATATTCGTCCCGGTGTGTACGAGGCTTAGGGGTGTGTTCATGCTTGTAGTGCCTTTGATTCAAAAAAGAAAATGATGCATTTAGTCCTGGTTCACTTAGCGTTCACACTGTCATTTTTAAGACCGGACCTAAAGATGAAAAAAAGGCTTTAATGACATATATTTAGTGTTTGGTTGTCTTTTTAATCGCACCAGAGTGTGTTTTAATCGAACCAAACCATCCAAGTGTGAACACACCCTTAAGCCTCGTACACACCAGGACGAAAATCGGCTCGCGTTATTCGTCAGCGTTTTTCAACGCGTTTTTTGCGTTCACACCCAAGTGATTTTCGCTGACGATGAGCCGAGTGAACATGCAAATTTATTCCCTGACATTAGATGGCGCTCAATGTAAAACAGAAATACCCCGGTCCACAAAGTGCTTCTGACACTCACTTGTCACTCAGAAGAAGAGAGCAAGTTTGTCGCGTTTGTCATATAGTTCTTTATTCTCGTTGGTGTCTCTTTATAAAGACACCAACAAGACCAGCAGCTCTACATTCATCTGGCCTTGCATCTTCCTCGTCTTATTTCTTCCCGGCAGAGTGTAGTAGACGCTGTATATCTTCTTCGCCATTACGTATGTGTGCTCGGCAAGACCGTTTTGTGTTTGAGCGCCCCCAAGTTGTGTTTTACTGTAACTTCAGAAGCTCCAGACACGTGAGCAAAAGCGCCAATCTCATTGGTCGGATAGTTTTTGACGTGGCGCGTCAAACCAAAAAAACTAACCCGAGGCGTTTTAAAAAAATTACGCTTTTACACGTGGCGTTTTACGCGTCGGTGTGCACACTCACATTGGCGCCCATTGTTTAGTCACGAGGCGTTAAACGTTGCCGAATATCGCACGCGAAATTCGTCCCGGTGTGAACAGGCCTTAAATGATAGTAATGCTAATGTGTGTGTGTGTGTGTGTGTGTGTGTGTGTGTGTGTTCAGGAGTCTGATCTCAGTCAACTGTTGTCTGTGTGCCATTATGTTGGTTGTTCAGAAACTTTAGTCATGTGCTGCGTCTAAAATCGGATTGTTCCTTATGATATATTATGTGAAAAATACTACGCCAATAGAGTATTATGTCCAAATACATAGTATTCGGGAAAAAAACACAGTAAGCAAAAAGTCCTTGGATGACCTACTACTTCCGCGGAGATTCTGTAGTACGCATCTGTTGGACACTTTACTATCCCATGATGCCACAGGAGAGGATTTGTGAATGGCAACATAACGCAACTGGCGCCGCGTTAAAGGACAATTCCGGCCCAAAATGAACATGGGGTAAATAACACATGGGTACCGAGTCGAGGGTTCTCTGGGATGCGTTTTCATGATAATCGAATGTACCCAGTTTTAGCTTTAGTTTTACCACAGATTAGCTTATAACGCTAGTGTATGGGGCATAGAATAAGTAAAAATAAAAATCGCTAGTTAATACCACTAACAAGGCTCAGAATAGCCCCACACTAACACGGTAGCATTAGACTTAAGCTAACATTAGCTAGCAGTACACTTCGCGTATACAAGCATCTTTGGAAAACAGTCTCGACCAGTCGATGGTCGCTCAATGCTTCGGTTTGCAGGTAGAGACCCTCATTATGCTACCGTGTTAGTGTGGGGCTATTTTGAGCCTTGTTAGTGGTATTAACTAGCGATTTCTATTTTTACTTTTTCGATACCCCATACACTAGCATTATAAGCTAATCTGTGGTTAAACTGAAACTAAAGTTAAAACTGGGTACATTCGATTATCATGAAAACGCATCTCAAAGAACGGTGGACTCGGTACCCATGTGTTATTTACCCCTAGGTTAATTTTTGTCCGGAAGTATCCTTTAATGTTACACACTTACACTATATACAACATACTTTAACGGTCACAAAGTAGATTTCAAGGCAAATGTTGTACATACAGTATGCGATTTCGGACGCATCTATGTTTTTTTTGTGATGCATGTTAACAAGGATTTTCACTGTTTGCATTAGGATGTGTGCTGAAACTATATTTGCTTTTAATTTGCATTTGAAATTGATTCTCAGACACTTAGTAGCAATAATACAGTAAGCTTAATTTTACCTGCTAGTGAAGGGATAACATTGTGTAACATTGAATACATCAGCCACCAAATAAGATCTACACCTCTGCCATACCACTTGTGTATATCGTTTGTGTGTAACAGAGCTGCACGATTCATCATTAAAAAAGATTGCTGTCTCAATTGTGAATGGGGTCTCCCACACTGCTGATCCACGCCCATCATTTCTCCCCTTGGCTTTTAGATTTTCGGGAAGGAAAAAAATTACAGTCTCCCGTCCAAACTTTTAGGATACCGGGTATCAGATTTGCACAATCCATACGCACAACACTTCGTCATGTTTCCCTCGCTCGAAAGCTTGCCAGACCTCCTGCCCCTAGTTACGGTTGCTAAGACATGATTGGCCAGTGGCGGTTTTCGGGCGTGGCTTAGCGAAGGGTCAGTTCAAACACCCACGTGATCTTATTCCTAAATGACAATGATTCGCCTGTGTCTATAAAACACTTGACAAGTACGAGCAAATATGATTTTATCAATTACATAGCTACACCAGTAGGTGGCGACAAGAGATACTAAAAAATGTATTAGTTATTTAATCATTCATTCAAAAACGCTGATTCATCCAGTAACGATACATTTATAAATTCAAAATAAATTCTAATTTACTCAACATTTTTAAATGGACTGTAGCAATTAATGTTTTGTCATAACCACTAGTTGTCTGTTCAGAATCGTAATCTCTATTTAAAAAAAAAAAAAAGGTGATTCTCAATTTATCCAGAATCGTGCAGCTCTAGTGTGTAATCAGCCTCAACGCTTTGTAACCCGAGATTCTCCTTATATATAATATATGTAAGCCTATCTGCGGTAGCTTTGCATTCATTAGGAATGAAACGCTTCTAATGAAAGCAGTGAGGCTGATTACACAGTTCTGAAGCATAAATTAATTACACATGTATGTACAATGTGAGTGTTATCCTTAAAACTATGATGTGCTGAAAATGGACATGATTACTTAAAGTAAAATCTGAAAACAGACTATATTGTACTGCAATCCAGCACACTGACTCCTGTTTTACACCGTGTGAACTCGTGTTATTTATGGGATTCTGTGCAAAATATTGTCTTTTAATATAAAAAAGAATATATATAAAATTAATTCATTATAAAAGTAAAACTTGGATTACACTTAATTTTAAGGTGTCCTTGTTACAGTGTAGTTATACATTTAAGTACTGAGTAATATTAATTAACATGTACTTACTATACGGTAAGGTTAGTTTTTTTTGCATGTAATTATAAATAATTTACTGTTTGTAAAGTTTGATAAGAACCCATATGCAGTTTATTTACAAAAACATGAACAAATACAAAAATAAAATCAAGACTTGGCTTGACGATACACATGAACAAACTCATAACAGCGGTAACAGGGAACAAAGCTAGACAAAAGACAATAAGGGCTTATACACACACAAGACACACCTGAAAGCATTGAACCAATGACCAAACAGAACAGAAAACCACATGACAAGACCAGGAAACAACGGAACCATGACTACAAAATAAAAGACATGAACATGAAACAAAACCCAAAACAGACATTCAATTCAATTCAATTCAAATTTATTTGTATAGCGCTTTTCACAATACATATTGTTTCAAAGCAGCTTTACAGAAAGTGCATTTCAGAAATGTACATAGAAAAAATACAGTTAGTTAATCATGTATTAATTTAGGGCATAACATATCGCCGGCGTTGAGTCATCTCTTCACAGGCGTCGAGTCGTCTCTTCACAGACATGTAAGATGATTACACCTGTATTGACCGTCATCCACTTGTGATCCGATTGACCGAAACGCATCTTAACACCAGGTGTAAACAGGGCCAAATACACTGTAAAATAAAGTGCAACTCAAACTTGATCCTCATGAAATCATGATCATGAAGTTTACATCACATTGGTAAATAATTTACATAGACTTGTTAAATCTTGTTAAGGGCTGTGAAATGAAAACGCAATGCTTAACGCAGCAAATACCAAAATTAAAAGAATCGTACATAAAATATGTTTTATGGAATATGGTGACTCAGAACACATGCTTGAAGATTTTAACTCATGAATTTATGAAACTTCAAACTCAATGAAACAAACTCAACATCCGGAGCATGCAAATAATACATATATATTTTAATTGATAAAAAAACAAAAAAAACATTGCAAGAACAGTTATGTAACCATGTAAATGGCTACTCAGAGGTCTGAAGCACAAGTATAAATTAGCCTTAAATTATATTCTTATAAACATATTCAGTGTGATCCAAAAATCTGAGAACACTTAAGTAAAATAATTTTTTTAAAGCTCAGAATAAACTGAAATATTTCTTCCACACTGTTAATATGGAAAACAAACTGAACACTAGAAGAGGTCAAAGGAGTCCTGAATAATGGAGTGACTCAGCTGTATCTATGGAAGCAATAAGGTAACGTTACTCGAGGCTGTGCTGTATGACTTATTCACGATATAGCACTGCCTCGAGTACCTTATTGCTTTTATAAAACGGTTAACACACAATACAAATATTAAAGCCAAATAAAATTTTGTTTCAATGCAGTTTTCATGAAGTAAAATCACTAAAAGCTTTCCTTCCGCTGGAAAAAATAGTCCCTGACCGTAAGTTACACACATTATTTCGCCTTTAGATGTCGGCAAAGACTGTTTTTATGAGTGAGTCTGTCAGTAGAGAAGACTTTTATATTGAAAGGACTAACACTGTTTGTGAACGCTGAGAAGCAAGACAACGGACAAATGACTAGCGTTTCATGGCACGGGAAACCCCTTAAAGGTGCATTGTGTAATATTTCTGAGGATCTATTGACAGAAATGCAATATAAGATCCATAACTATGTTTTCAGTGGTGTATAAAGACCTTGCATAATGAACCGTTATGTTTTTATTACCTTAGAATGAGACATTTATATCTCCATAACCGCTGGCTCCTCCTTCTATGGAGGTCGACATATTGTGTGGTCATGTTTCTAGCGTAGCCGACAGCGAACACACAGCGCTACAGAGCGCGTTTCCTCACTACCTTGAAAAATAAGTTTTCAGTGGTGTATAAAGACCTTACTTAATGAACCGTTATATTTGTATTACCTTAGAATGAGCAGTTTCTGTCTACACACACCGCGGGTTTCCTTACATTGAAATGCGCCGACATGTTTCTACAGTGGCCCTAAACGGACAAACGCGTTTCGTTACTATGTTGCTCTTCGTGCAAGGAAGCAAGCTTAGTTCAGTGAATAAAACACTGACACAATGATGAACAAGTAACAATAATATTCGCAATAACATATAGTTTTACTGAATAATTAAGTAAACATAATTTTTTAATTTATCCTTGTAAAGAAACCTCATTGTTTAACTGGCTACTCTCTGCTGTCTCAGACGACGACATCACTTCCTGTCGGCCACCGTAACTTTTGTTGGTTGCAATTCGTAACCTCACCACTAGATGCCGCTAAAAATCACACACTGCACCTTTAAGGACAATATATCGAAGCAGACATTCAAACGGATTTTTATTACGAATATAGACCTTATGTAGCCCCGCCCCTTTTCAGCGCTGCGCTCGTTGCCTTTTGTCTTCCGGTCTGTATTTTCACAGCGATCCTGCGTATTTATAAATGAACGGCTCGTTTTAAAATCTTCCCTGTCTACTGACATTTGTTAAGACATCTGCTTTAAACATTACAATCCTCATGATAACTTTCGTTAACTTTACATTAAGTAAATCCATTTCAAAAGCTAATTACTCCTGGACAGCCATGCCATAGAAATATACAGAGCGACCGCGTAAACGGAAGTTCAAAGACAATATTCTAAAGATGGCGGCACCCTCGTTTCTCTGGCGCATAAGGTCTATAGGACTGACCTGAAGGAAGATGCTACATCTACTGTAAATGCAGGTATACTCGCTTACTTGATCTCTCACAATACTCTGAAGTTACTCTATAAGCTTCAATGAACAACATCAATGAGAACAAATATATGTTTATGTTGCTAAGAGTGGTTGCTAGAAGGCTTGGGCGGTATCCAAATTTTGATACCGTCAAACCTCCTCCCTATTTTACCAGGGTATACGGTATTACCGTGACTAATTAAAAATTATGACATAAGGCTCAGACAGCGTCACCAAACTGTTGGCTTGTGCCTACACCGTTCAGAAACTGAATACCAGATCGGGCAAAAAAAAAATCAAAACAAAAATCAAGGCCAACCCGTGCACGTTGTGTCTGATCCCGGCTGACGGCATTAAATGTAATTATGAGCCGGAGCCCTATTTTAATACGTGGGCCGTTATAATATGGTGGCGCCAAATAATTTTTTAACCCAGGTGCTGAGGGGGTGGTAGATATAAATACTATTTATAAATGAGCAAAAATGGGACACTTAATTATATTTAATTATTTTAATTATGACAATTAAAGTATTCATTTTATTAATTAATTTAAATTAAATTAACAAGCAACAAGTGCATTTGTAAATCCGGTGACACGCGTCCATTGATTTTTATTAATACAACTTTTCTGTCAGTGTCTGCTGCAAAGATTAAGTTGACGATCGCCATCTCCTAGTGAACGCGCATATATAGAGAGAAATGCAAATCATGGATTACATAATCAGAAGGTATAGGCTAGCCTTTTTCTTTTTCGTTTTGAATTGTTTCGTTTAAAGAAATTGACGATTGGTATCTCCGTAGTGAACGCGCCTATAGAGAGAAATGCACATCATGGATTAATCAGAGAGTATGATGCCTATATTTCTTTTCCTTTTGAATTGTTTCGTTTAAAGAAATTGACGAATCGCCATCGCCATAGTGAACGATAGAGAGAAATGCACATCATGGATTAC
Organism: Gila orcuttii; assembly: GCA_026230005.1. Taxonomy (NCBI): domain Eukaryota; kingdom Metazoa; phylum Chordata; class Actinopteri; order Cypriniformes; family Leuciscidae; genus Gila; species Gila orcuttii. Next base: position 59,443,945 of record JAPDVR010000004.1, read on the forward strand.
ATAATCAGAGAGTAGGCTAGCCTATTTCTTTTCGTTTTGAATAATTTCGTTTAATGAATTTGATGATCGTCATCTCCGTATGAACCCGCATAGAGAGAAATGCACATCATGGATTAAATAATCAGCGAGTGGCCTATTTCTTTTCGTTTTGAATTGTTTCGTTTAATGAAATTTCAAGCTTTATTTAGGAGGCATACACTGAGTTTCGGTTAATTTATGATGAGATTTCAATGCAAGTGACCGCGGCGCGCCAGCGCACGATCATGCCATGATTATGTTGTCTGCTATATTTGATTTGAAATCCAGGCAATTGGTTGATAAAAAAATTATTAAAATTAAGATACAATTTATACAAAACGAAATTCACTTTAAAGAAAGGCCTTTTACAAAATGAAACTTAATTAAGTGGTCAATGTCTGACTCCCGATGCATCCCATCTTACTCGTGCTGTTCACTTTTCATTATCAACGTAAAAAAAACAAACATTATAATATTTTAACAAATATAAACTAATGCGCTTTTTTAATGAACTCGGGGCAAAATGCATCCTCGCAGCAGTGAGTGGGTGGTTGTTTCGGAGATGCGACATTAGGTTAGAGGTGTTTCCATCTCTCGCGGTCACATTTTTTATTGCAACATTTACAAATTGCCTCGTCAGTATTTACCGCCTCTCCCTTCTCTCTCTCTCTCTCTTTCTCCTCCACACTGTCACTTGATGACAACTACATAAGCATTTTTAGGCATTGAATAAATTATATATTATATATAAGTGCCGGTAATGACGGTATTAAAACTGATACCGTTGCTATTTTAAGACCCCGCGGTATACGATATTACCGTAATACCGCCCAACCCTAGTTGCTAGCGGTGTTGTGTAGTGATAACGTTACATAGAACCGTTGGGTGAAGCCGTCATATCCGCGTTTTATCGTGAATAAATCGCTATTGACCAATCAGAATCAAGGATTGGAACTAACCGTTTTACAAAGTTATATTTATCAAATAACCATACTATTATTATTTTGCTCTTTAAGGGTCACAATGGCTCCTGCCTTCCGCTTGACTATGAAGCCAAAAGCCACAGATAATATGACGCACCTGATGGTGGACTTCAGTCAGGAGAGACAGATGCTGCAGGGCCTCCAGTTCCTCCCCGGTAAGTTTATTACTGACTCGATGTTTCGCTGCTTTTATTACCGGATCAACCTCTCTTGAGTTTGAACCTACAACCTTTCAGTTACCAACTCCGCGTCCACCATCTGCATCTTAGTTACTGAACCTGTGATAGAAGAATCTAACACGGGTGCAAAACAGGGCTGAAGTCCTAGAATTAATCCACCTAATCAAGTATTTCAGGCTTATTTGAAAACTACAGGTATGTATGTGTTCCTTTTCCCAGGTATTCATGCAATAGGCCCGGTATAAAACCTACATTGCATTAAATGATGAACCTTATCAGAGTTCTTAATTAAAGATGCATTGCTGGCAAATTAATAAAAAAAGCATTTGTTTCGTGATTTTGAGTTTAAGGGCCAGATTTACGAATAATGTGCAAATTAAAGAGTAGATGCAGTAGCTCATTCATTATGATGACCAACACAATCTAAGGCTGCGTTTACACTTGGCATTAACATGTGACCTGTGTCCGGATGTTGTCCACACACACATGGAAAAGACAAGTGTAAACGCGCTTCTGATGGGAATGTTCTCCGATCAGTGTTTCCCGGTCCGGAGGGAGTCAAGGACGCATTGTGATCGGATCTCAGTGTAATGTAAACGCGATCCGGCCATCGTGTGTGTCTGCACCATTCATTTTCTGTGAAGAACACGCATTTCCCAGCACAGCTGGCAACGTTCTCGGACCCGTACGTTCCTCTGTACCGTTTCCATCACAGCATCTACCCACATTATTAGTACTTGCAGCCTTTTCATCCTAATTTTGCGAGATTTGTAAAATGTCCCCCGACTAAAACTGTTTTTAAAAGAAAACCCACCACTTCAGGTGTACTTTGCACCGGAGCCATCTTTTTTTTTTTTTTTTTTTTTTCGAGATCCGATCTGTTATTGAGATACAGAAGCCACTTGACGTGGACAGGTGTAAACGCACCGTGTCATGATTGGCTTATGATCCGATCTGCATGATCGCATGTTAATGCCAAGTGTAAACGCAGCCTATGAAGAGCAGCTCAAATCAGCGTAACAAGCAAGCAAGCAAGCAACTTTATTTATATAGCACATTTTTAAAACAACAGACGTTGCCCCAAAGTGCTTTACAGACAGGATTCCCGCGGGGTCTTAAAAAGCCTTAAAAGCATTGAATTTATGAATTTGGAAATAATACCTTAAAAAGTCTTTAAAAAGTCTTGAATTTTGATGTCTGGGTCTTAAAAATTGTGTTGTATGTCAGTGTTCATTTCATTGACTAAAATAATAACTTTTCTTCAACGACATTTTTCACTGACGAAAACGAGACGCTACCTAAATAAAACCTAGTTTTGAATGACAAAAACTATGACGAAAATCTATTGACATTTTCGTCAACTAGATGAAAATGTTAGTTAGTGTCGATCTGGGAAGCGATCCAGTCAGAACTGATGTCCTGCGTGTGTGGTAGATGCGCACATTTGTACTGTAACGTGCTGATCTACCCCGCGGTCTCATAAAATGTTAAAAATGTAAACCAACCCGTAGCGTGGAGCCATGCACATATTCACCTATACAGCGCGCGGGTACTGCACTGAGCTCTCTTTCGTGTCTGAATGGACAAATACACACAACATTATGTCTAAATGTCCGGTTTGGAGAGTATTCATGTAAACTATGTCGGTTATGTCTTAAACAGTTGTATCGGGTGTGCATCAGTGCAATCGTATCCGCATGTCATTGGACATGATCCGATGTCTTAAAGTGACAGTGCCAATAAACATAATGCGGTCTGTGTCATTAATTTTGATCAAGCAACAAAAGAAAAAGAGAAAAGCATTTACTGTTTGTTAATAGCTTTAATAAGGATTAATTATTAATAATTTAATTCATACATACATAATTCTTTATTCTTTCAAGCAGACAATTATTTGTAAGTTGTTATAAAGAATGCATATATCATTCATTGAAAAGAAGACTGTGTTTTACTTTAGGAAAAGTGGTTTTATTTAATTTTAAGATATATTTTTTTAAGTCACAGTAGTTAAATCTGTATCTGTATTGCTTGTTGAAACTTAAAAATCATTCATATTAATAGGTTAATATATGTTTTCTCCGGGAGTATATTGGTTTGGAAATTTTAGAGAAATTCTAAATTAACACATTACAATTTACCTAAACCCATTATATTTTAGTCGACTAAATCTACTGTAGATTTAGTTTACAGTAGATTTCAAAAATCTAAAAAAACTAAAATCTAAAATCACTAAAATCTTATTGTATTTCGTCAACTAAAACTAGACTAAAACTAAAACAATTCAGATGACTAAAGTATGACTAAAATTAGTTTGTCATATTTTTAGTCAAAAGACTGAGACTAAAACTAAATCTAAATTTGCTGTCAAAATTAACACTGCTGTATGTAACTTCTCCGTATTGTATTTTTCCTCAAAAGTTTCATTTGTCAACCACGATTATTATTATTATTTTCGATGTTTATTGTTCAGGGGTCTCTCAGTTCCCCATATTCCCAGCATAGAATAAGTAGCTAGCTAATGTTAAAACACAACTTAACATTGTTCGGCAAACTTTCTTGTGGCCTCCTGAAATGTTTTTATTTTTCACACCTGCTTGGCTTATCATCTTTTACCCATTCCACATTTGAAAAATAAATCAACACAAGTTGAAGGATTTTGTTTTTCTTTGCTGGTAGGGACGTGAAATAGGTATTAATTTTTTATATAAATGGTCTTAAAAAGGTCTTAAAAAGACTTGAATTTAACTTGAAGAAACCTGTAGGAACCCTGTACAGAATAATAACATGAAAGTCATACAACAAAACAGACATACTTTATTCAAAAGCTAAAGAAAATAAATACGTTTTTAAATAAGACTTAAAAGTTGTAATCGATGGCGCTGACCTCACATGGAATGGGAGACCATTCCAAAGTTTGGGACCTACCACGGAGAAAGCACGATCTCCTTTTGATTTTAAATTACAACGAGGTACCTTTAAAAGTCGTTGATCGGAGGACCTGAGAACTCTAAAAGGAGAGTAAGGAACTATAAGATCACTGATGTACTGGGGGGCAAGGCCTGACAATGCCTTGTAAACAAACAAGAGAATTTGACCGGAAGCCAATGTAGGGATTGCAGTACCGGAGTAATATGTTCTCTCTTTAGCGTAGGGTCGTAAACTAGCAGAGCTGATGATATTCAGGTGCAGGTTATCTGTTAACAACACAGGTGAAGTACATAAAAAATAACGTGGCTTGGCAAACAATATCTTCGGATAACGTCTTACTCTGGCATTTTAAATAAATGAAGACGAGTGGAGAAAATTCCCTCCCGTCTACCACATAATAATGCCACAAATACCAGTAAATTGACTAGTGCAAAATTTAGTAATTCATGATTCATTTAAATACTGTCCTGCCATGAATTTGACGTCTGAAAGGGAAACTCCTTCAAATGCATATGCAATAAGGTCAGCCGCAAAAATAACCCTGTCCATGCACTTTTTTCAGCACTAATGTTTTCCTGCATTTCTTCAGTAGTTCTGGCCCAAAGTCTTAGAAATACACAATCAAAGGAATCATATTTTAGATTGTATTTGCATGTGTTATGATGAGCTCTACTGATTTGTGGTTCATCATATAGGGTGACCGCACTGACTTTTGTGTTTTGGATGTGTCATGATGACTCTGCTCTTTTGTGAGTCACTCTGGCTCACGGGTCTACAAATGCACCAAATACAGACGTTCCTCAGCATTTTAAAAATATCACTGTAAAATAACACCCCTCTCAGCTCTGATGTTACAGGTCAGGAGGAGGATTTGGGTTGTGCATTTCTGATTAGCTTTCTAAACGCTTCAGTAGATATCAACTTTTCTGCCTCATCACTCATGAGCCACATTTACATTTGACGACCCCTGATATAAGTCTCTGCGTTTTAGTATCTCTCTGCTTCTGTGTCCTTATGTGACACCAAATGACACATTTCATGAATATTAATTTTCTTAAACTGACATTCCCAGGTAATCTTCCTAGACTGTGCCAGTTTAATATTTGCACAGATATTGTTCCATTGCCTGATATTCATAAAGAAATAATTTAGACTACAATTTAGTCAATCAGAAACAAAGGTACTTTACTTTTCTCTCTTTCTGTGGTTTAATTTTTGTGAGAAAATGGGGTGGGGGAGGGATTGTTAAATAATGTAATGTAAAATGAGAAGACATCTTTGTAATGTTATATAAATGTGATTTGATTTATTTTTTGTATTTCTCTTCAAAAAGCAATAAAAATGGTGAAACTCGAAAAATTAGAATATCGTGCAAAAGTTATAATTTTTATGATTATGGCTTACAGCTTATCAAAACCCCAAATTCAAAATCTCAGAAAATTAGAATATTACATGAAATCAATAAAAAAAAGGATTTTAAATACAGAAATGTCGGCCCTCTGAAAAGTATTTTCATGCATATGTATATATTATATTATATATACTAAATATATTAGTTTCACCTTTTAATTTGAATTACTGAAATACATGAACTGTTGCACGATATTCTAATTTTTCAAGTTGCACCTGTATATATATAATATATATATATATTTTTTTTTTTAGCCTGCATTGAGAGCTCATTTTCTGTGATGTCAAAACTCAAGATATGGTTAGATGAGATAAAAATATTCAACATAATTTTAACAGTTAAAATTCTCAGTGCATGGATATTTCTTATTGCAAGTTTGATCATCCTAAAATACCTGAGATTTCTGCAACATTGCAAAATTATATTTTATAGCGCCCACCCCTATCCAGTAATAAAACAAGTGAAGTCTTTATGAGTGAGTCATTGAATCATTCGCTCAACCCGATTTAAAAAAAAAAAACATTTTACATAGACTGCAGCAATTAGCATTTTGTCAGAACCTCTAATTACATGTCATTTTGTTTAGTTGTCTGTTCAGAATCATGGGAAAATCATGCTCTCTGTTTGAAACTCAAAAAAAGGTGATTCTCTATTTATCCAGAATCGTGCATTTCAAGGTGATTCAGTAAGTATGCATGAAAACACTCAGTGTATTGTTGTGATCTTCCCCACTTAGTGCCAAGAGCCCCAGAGATCGTGCTCGGGGACTGTCTGGTGATGGATAATGAGGTGACCGTAACCTGGAGAATGCCCATGGAGGACAGCAAGATCGACCATTACATCTTAGAGTACAGAAAAACCAGCCACGAGGGCCTGCCGCGTGTGAAGGACGAGCAGTGCTGGGAGGTGCTGGACGACATCAAGACCACTGAACACACACTACAAGGTGCTGATTGCATTGTGCACCATTGATGCACCATCGATGTAAAGAATAATTGATGCGTGGTTCATCATGGCCCTTATAGCTCGGGTGTGCATTATTTTCAATAATTCAATGGCCCAATCTTATAATTCAAGTCAATTATTTTGCTTATACTACGGTTACCACATCTCAAGACATTGTCCAGATGTTGTATTTCAAATAATTTGTCAGGTTTTTGTCCTTAAAACGCTCTTGCATGTAGTGATTTCTTACGCATCTCATCCCATGCCTCCGTTGCTTATTCCAAAGCGTCATTTTAGAGCTAGAAACGGAGGCTTGAGTGATTGATAGTAGACTAATACAGTTATTAATGCAGTTACAGAGAGAGAGATTAAGAGTGTGTGAATTACCTGAGTGAGTGCGTCTCTCAACAGTGTTCGGCAGCAGCGTCTCTGCTAATAGTGAAACTGTAAGTTTATCTTCTTCAAGAACAGCACTGGTATTACCTCACTAGTGAGAAATGTCTTGTAGCTTTTAAGTTGCTATTTTACTGATAAAATCGTCAGAGCAGCGCTGACAACACATTTCTGTGGGAGTGTGTGTCTGTACTGTGTGTGTGTTTGTTTGAGCGGGAGAAAGAGAGTATGTGCTTTCCGTTCATAAGAAAATGTCATTTTGTGGCAAAAAACAGAAATAATTTGACGTTTTTATCCTATTGTTTACTATATTGTCATTGTGGGTTTTGGTTCTTTTGCTGTTGTTAGCTGACTGGAACTACTTTAGCCGTGCATTTCCCTGAAAATAATATAATAATTATATGGATACTATTATAGGTTTTGTTAATATTTTGAATTAGATTTTGTTTATTTTAATTTTAGTTAATTTAGATTTTTGTTTTTGACATTTTTATTAGTTTTCTTATATGTCTGTATAGTTTTTATGAAGTTTTAGTTTTAGTTATTTTACTACTTCAACTAAAATGAAACATTTTGGCTTCGCAAATAATGAAATAATTTTTTTTATTTTAGCTAATGTTTGTTTTATTTCAAGTAATGTAAAGTTTGAAAAGTTTTACTTAACGATAATAAAATTAGCGGTTATGTGCTGCTTTTCATGAATATTAAAATATTCTACATTTCCCACTTTTATTCACAAGGAAAACGGTCTATTCTATTCATTCGGCAGGGTTAAGATTTGACTCCAAATTCATGAACTTCCGGGTACGAGCGTGTAACAAAGCAGCCGCAGGTGATTATTCGGACCCGGTCACCTTGGAAACTAGAGGTAGGGTTGTGTATTAAACCATGTAAAATCATTATATAGTAGGGATGTCCCGATACCACTTTTTCACTTCCGATACCGATACCGAAGCTTTGGCTATTTGCGATACCGATATTAATCCGATATTTTTTTTTATTCTATTTTATTCTTGAACTAATACTAGGCCTAATAAAATATATGGAAGCACTGTGCTCAATTAGCAACCTAAAAACATCTCACTCAAATGGAGAACAAATACTTCTCCAGTATATAGTCCACAACAACAGTTGATTATGAAAGACTGCCACCCTTTATTCAAAAACTACAAAAAAAATAAAAATACAGGCAGGCAGGCTACTTCAATAGGCTACTTAAAGCTACCAACAGGTTTAAAGTTAATCATTAACAAGCTTTAAAATTACCCATTGATCCGTGTACTTTTGCGTCCATTCCTTTTTCCTTTTTAACCCGTAAAACGAAAAATTAACGGTTGTTGTATTTTTAAAACGCAAAGTTGAACACCAACATTTTAATTTGAACTGTATGCACACCAAAAGCTGCGAAAAAAAAATAATACTGACGTAAGTTATATATAAATAAGTTATTTTCTGTATGACAAGAAATGATAGAGTATTTTAAGTTGTTTCCACTGTTGAAAGAAAAACGGAAGTGTTCGCGCCCGCGCTCCGTCCATGCAGTTCGCGCTCCACACTCTGCACACACACTTGCTTGGATATGCGTCAAAAGATGGAGTGTCTGTTGTGAGTTTAGGGGGCACGTCAGCCAGAGATGTGTGTGTGTGTGTGTGTGTGTGTGTGTGTGTGTGTGTGTGTGTGTGTGTGTGTGAGAGTAAGTGAGACAGACTGCCTGCTGAACAGAGGGTCGCCGAAAGAAGGATCTGAAGTGCCGGTGTTTCGGCTACAAAAACCCGCCGAACTGATCCGAAACCAGCCCAATTTTTATCCACCCGCCCAAACCCATTTTTTGCCTGCAAAATAGATTGCAAAACCGCCCAATATGCGCCGCTTAATTGGATGTCGCAGCAAGGGAAATGCTATATTCAAGCATTGTTGGATAGGTATCGGATCATATTTTTTCTCCCCTCCGATCTCCGATCTAGCGTTCTGGGCCAGTATCGGCACGATACCGATACTGTGGATCGGATCGGGACATCCCTATTATATAGCTATATGTATAATCTATGCATATGTCTTTGTGTGTTTTTCCAAAGGTATGGGGTCAGATTTATTTTTAAACGTAACAGTAGCAACATTTATAATGCTGTTCTTATATTCGTCAAAGAATCATGAAAAAATGTGTCCTGCTCAGTTTCCTCAAAAATATTAATGTTTTTCAACATTGCTAATCCTAGAAGTTTCTTGAGCAGCAAAGCAGCATATTAGAATGATCTCTTTTTTTATAGATATTTTTATTGAGAAACATGGCACGATGAAAGATACATAACTGTAAGGTAGAAATGTCACGTAGAAAATAAAGCCATATTTAGCTGTTTTTCCTTTTTTTAACATACAATATGAAAACAAACAGGTATACAAAACAAACAAATTATAAAATTCAAAACATTCAGGTAATCTCAAACACGCACAAGCAGAAAATAAATAAATAAATAAAATAAAACCAATAAATAATAAGTAACAATAAATGGGGTCGGGGGGGGGGGGGGATATTAGAATGATCTCTGAAGGATCATGTGACACTGAAGACTGGAGTAATTGTACTGAAAATTAATCTTTATCATCACAGGAATAAATTACATTTTAGAATATATTCAAACAGACATTCAAACATTATAAAATATAGTTATAATATTTCACTACTTTACAGACCCCAAACTTTAGACAGTAGTATTTGTAAAAAGGATTGTTACTGTATTGTCCTATTAGTACTTCTGTGATATTGATGGTTGTGTCTCTCTGTGTTAGCATTTAACTTCAGCTTTGACTCCACGTCATCTCATCTGAATCTGAAGGTGGAGGACCGGGGCGTCGAATGGGATCCGCAGGGAGGAAAAGGCCTAGACAGCAAAGTCAAAGGGAAGGAGAACAAGGGCAGGTAAAAAGTTTAAAATATAGCACGTTCTTGCATTGAATCAGCCATGGATGAGAATAAACAAACATGTCTTTGCACTCTCAATTTCTGAGTTAGCCAGAGACCTTAATGTCGCCGCTGTCGGGCGGAAACCTCGTCACTTTTATTCATAAATCATTACTATTGGTCACCCTTTGCGTCCGTCTGTGGGTTTTGCAAATATCTAAACCATGAAAAATATTAAAAAGAGCTTGTGACTAAACCTCATTGGATACTCAAATTGTCAGTCAAAACTCATATCTCCGCCCATCTCTATCGTGAATGAAGTGCTGCACACACTTCGTCACTGCTTGTTTGCAATGCAATGGTAAATAAAGAACTGGTTGTTTGAAAAAGTACTGCATTTTCACCCACATACAGTGGTGTGAATAAGTTATTACCCCCATGCTAAAGTTGCCTAAAAAGAGGAATAAAAAATCATCTTTTGGAAATTGATCTTAATGCCTTAATTAGAAAAATGAGGAAAAATCCAACCTTTAAGGACACCAATTTTCTTTGTGTATGAATAATGTATCATAAATAAATAAATGTTCTTCCTTAAAATACAGGGTGTGTAAGTCAGGACACCCCTATGTTAAATTTCCATAGAGTCAGCAGATTTTAATTTTTAAAGGCCAGTTGTTTCATGGATCCAGGATAATATGCATCCTGATAAAGTTCCCTTGACCTTTGGAATTAAAATATCCCACATCATCACATTCCCTTCATCATATCTAGAGATTGGCATGGGGAACTTTCCATAAGATCATCTCTCAATGCAAATCAAACCAGCTATTAGCCTAACTGAAATAACACCATGCCAATCTCTAGATATGATGAAGGGAATGTGATGATGTGGGATATTTTAATTCCAAAGGCCAAGGGAACTTTATCAGGATGCATATTATCCTGGATCCATGAAACAACTGGCCTTTAAAAATAAAAATCTGCTGCCTCTATGGAAATTTAACATAGGGGTGTCCTGACTTACACACCCTGTATTTTAAGGAAGAACATTTATTTATTTATGATACATTATTCATACACAAAGAAAATTGGTGTCCTTAAAGGTTGGATTTTTCCTCATTTTTCTAATTAAGGCATTAAGATCAATTTCCAAAAGATGATTTTTTATTCCTCTTTTTAGGCAACTTTAGCATGGGGGTAATAACTTATTCACACCACTGTAGCTACAATAAACTATAACCTATATTATATATATATAACCTATGTTATATAAACTATAACTAATAACCAGTACGTTTTTGAAAATGTAATGCGATGCATTTTCTGCATTAGATACAGCTGTTCTAATGATGGACAAAACACGTACGTCTAAATTTCGGTGGTCAAAAACCTTGTAACTCCATTTGAGCTCGATTTTGCTACAATGTTCATAATATAATGAGGGCTGCGATGCTAAAACGATTGTGTGACTACTTGGTACTTTTAAAGCAAAGTATTTATAATGACCCATAAAGAATTTACTTCCAATATATTTTATTAATGAAACAAATTGAAGTGATTTGGCAAGTCAACTGTAAGGTTACATTTGCCGGCATATGTCCCAACATGGCAAAGAATCAACAGGAAAAGAAACGTGTGCTTGTACTAGCAGCAAACTTGTAGTAAATGGATACAAACTTCAGCAAACTCTGAATCTCTAACATAAAATAATAGACGTCTAACCAACATCCTCCTGTTATGTGCAATGAGCAATATAATCCGTCAGACAATTTCTTTATCGATTTTTGACATTTTGTGAATCGATTCAGAATCGTCCGCATCGCGATGCATCTAAGAATCTAATTTTTCCCCCACCTCTACTGACCATATATGATGCCACAATATCAAGTTTGACAATGCAATATTTAATTATTTAAAAAAGACTGTTTTTGTTTTTTTCATTCCCTGAAAAGTAGCGTTTTTTGGAGACACAAGGTTTCCTCCCGACAGTGACGAGATGTGATGTGTGTTAGTAGATTTATTAATAAAAGCATCAGTTAGTGTAAAGCCGTGTCCGGAGTGTAATATACTACTGCATTGTTAATGTTACCTAAATCGTTTTGGTAATTGAAATAAAGATGAAATAAAATAAAATATAATTATTAAATGAAAAAATCTTCAATTTAAATGAAAATTAGAAATGAAACTGAAATAAGTGTATGTTGAAGTACTAAAATGACTACAACTAAAATTTAAGCTAATTAAAAATGTTCTATGTATACTATAGTATATAAATAATACTATATCGGTAATAATACACTGATATGATAATGTGAATAATTACTTACCTTCTCTGTCATTTTAATCCCATCCAAATTGACCTTTCTAAACTTTTTCCAGACTCCAGCCTTCTTTACCGTTTATAAAACCTTAAAAGAAAAGCAGTGACGCGCTCATCTCTGTGATTTTTACACTCGTCCTGTGCAAATCGCCGATATACATTACAGACGTCCGTCTTTGCTGTTATGTAATGCTCACTTATAATAAATCTCTACAGAACACTAGTACTTTAATTACGCTGTCTTTAGCAATCTCAAAACTAATATATCTATTTTTATTACTATACATTATAACTCTGTAATGTAGCATTTAATATGTAGTTTATAGTGTTTTAACATATTTTTTTAAATAATTTAATTTAAAAAATGACTTTGTTTTGTACTTGAAAAGCACTTTAGTCAACTTCGGTTGTTTTTAAATTGTGCTTTATAAATTAACATTTTATCGTATTTCAAGAACAGTGTAGAATTTATCTATCAGTTATTGGCAATAACTTAAAAAGCATTATCGGCATTATCAGTTCTAGAAGTCGATGCATCCCTGATAACTCCCTGCTCTTGTTTTTCCTTTTCCACCAATCAGCAGTGCACATTTCACCAATCTGAAGAATATGTCCAGGTGACCGTGTGTCTGTTAGCATTGCCTTTAGCTCTTCTGACGCACTGAACCGCCCGCCGCTGCTCCTCTACGGGCTGTGTGTTCACTGACACTGATCTGATCTGAGCAAAGCGTTGCATGAAGAAGGATCACAGATCACGGCTTTAATCACAGTAGTCAACATTCAAAGTGGATCAAAACCTTTCATGCATTTTGAACAATACCCGCTCTTGTCTTATGACAACTTTTTTGATCCACTTCAAATGTTGACTACTGTAGTATCTCCATGCATTACATACAATATTGTAACAATATTAATTATTGCTGAATTTAAGTTATTTTCTAAATTCATGTGTGATCCTTATTTATGGAGTGTCTGTTCTTCTGAAGGGGTTTTCTGTGTTTCTAAACTGAGTGCTCTTGTATTAATTACGGATTTTGCATGTGCAACGTGTCTTACTGAAAGTACAATACATAAAAAGATCTATCATATGATATATTTTTGTATTATTATTATGATGATTCTGACCAAAAATTCAACCTGTACTTCACAGGTCTATCACTTCCCTCTTTCAAACTTTGCCATTTCTTGAAATGTTTTCAAATGATGACCTAAACTTTGGTTGTGCAACTTTTAATTCAACTTAATACTAACTATAAAGTTGCTTTTCCATGCTCACATCCTTATGACTGTGGTGAGTAAGCATTCGCCCTGAAATCATGCTTTTTCTCATCAGTCATTTCATTACGGCGAACAAAGTGCACTGAACTACATATATTTTGCATGTAATTAGACCTGTCATGCTCTGAAACTAAAGCATCTGGTATGTTGCTGAGTATCCTGAGATAATGCTCAGTCTTTAAGGACGTTTTTAAATGCCTATTGTTTGTGTGATCCTTCACCGGCCAGCTGTTCTTTTGCTGACATGTTGGATCTTGCATATGGCCAATGGAGGAAGGGACAAGCCCAGCGCAAACGGCTTCCTTAATCATGCTTCAATAAAAATACACTTATTTGTGCACTTTGTTGAATTCTATATCAAGTACACTACAAAATACACAATCAATTGCCTGTAGTGTTGCGTAATTGCTGTATAATAGCCATTCATAGTCTGCACAGCCATTATGGTTCAAATTATTAAGAGACATAAAAGCCTTTTTTGGTGTTTTTTTGTTTGATTTTTTGCATTAAACTATTTGAGTAGCATTTCATCATTTGTGCTACGGTGGCTAAAGTGTTACACATTGCTTTTTTTCATGAATTTCTCCAGAGTTTCCATAGTTTGTTCACACCACCATCACGAACAGTGGGGTTGGGTTGAAAATATAAATTTCCCGATTATAATCAATTCTCATTTTGATTAACTGATTTTTAAATATTTGGATTATTTAAGTTTATAAGCTGTTTTCAGTTGATGTGTAAACCAAACTTGAAAAAACATTGTTTGTAGTGTCCGCCATCCAATAAATTGCAATAAGTTGGGTGCTTTGTTGCTTTATGAAACAAAGTCTTGGATTTCAAATTATGTCAATTTTAATACAAAATTCAAACAACAAATACCATTTGGTGCTCTATAATGTGGCGTATCTGATCTCTGGGAAGTGAACCGATCAACTCTTCCACTTTACTACTAGTTATAGCACAAAATAAAGATAAATGAACTTAAGAAGGTATGTTGAAAGATACAGTACAACTTACTCAATTGTACCATGTCATTTTAAATGTTTGTATACACAATTAGTTGTTAAGTTTGTCTTTAATGTTAATATACTGACTGACAGGTTGCTGTATAGTTTACAGTAATTTGACACTGTACCTGACATATATCCAAATAAATTGGTATTAAATCTTATCGGGATCTGATCTGAATCGCAAGCATGTGAATTAAAAACTAATCGAATTGTGAAATTTGTGTTAATGCCCAGCCCTAACAAACAGGGACATGCTGTGTTTGATAAGTAAATGAAAGTGATCTCTTCTCATCTCTTCTCTTCTCTCTGTGTTGTGGGATTAGGAGTGTGTGTATTGTGTTTTGATGATTTATCTCTGCACTCAATCCATCTGATGCGTGTGCATTGTGTGTGTGTCCAGTACGTGTATTGACGGTCTGTGTGTCTGATGATTTCAGAAGTGGAACTCCGTCTCCTAAACGGACATCAGTGAGCCGCTCGCCGGCCACCAGAGGAGCCAGGGATCGCTTCACCGGAGAGTCCTACACAGTTCTGGGTAACACAATAGCCTTAGAAATGTTAAGATGTTTCAGTCTACACAGCCATCCAAAAGTCTGAAATCATTTTGGAAGAAGTTTCTTGCTCCTTATCTTCACCAATTTCAAGTGATCGGTTCCTTTCCATATCTTTTAAAGAGGACCTATTATGCACTTTTACAAAGTCTTGTTTTTTGGGCTCTACTAGAATAGGTTTTCCTGCTTGAATGTTGATTATTTTCCTCATATTCTCCAGTGTTGCAGTTCCTCTCTTCCCAGTCTGTCAGTAACGCTCTGTTTACTTCCTGTCTCTATGAAGCCCCTCCTTCTGAAAAGCACAGTGTGCTCTGATTGGTCGGCTGGAGCAGTGTGTTGTGATTGGTTGAGGGCTTTGAGTGTGTTTGGGAAATGTCCCGCCCCTTACCATAACCGGCAGTTTCAACACACTACTAACTAACTCAACCAGGCCCCGCCCCTTTATTCTGCATATGAATGATTTAAATGAGGAATATTGTGACGTGTTTGTTCCCGGAAGAAACTCAAGTAAATATGTAACATGTAAAGCCAGCGCACCAGAGTTACATTTGGGACCATTTTACTCCTTCATCATGAATATAAGTTTTGGTCCATTCGCAGCATTTTGTTTTGTGCGAATATAAGTTGTAATATTGTGTTTATTTTGTGTAGGCATATCTATATCTGATTAATCTCATGTAGGATGCATTTGGTTAAGAATTAACGCTGCAGTAATGCATGCGGTGATCAGCTTCAGTGCACGCAGCTCAAACAGCAATGCGCAACTCATAATGACTACTGGGACTGTCATATTACATAACATTATAAAGAGAACAATATTGTAATAAAACATTGTGAATTATTTGGGTTTAGTTGCCGTGTCACGTTGCTCCAGAAACAGCACGCCGTCCACAACATGAGTAACTTACGTAACTTAGTTCAAGTTCACTTGTGCATTCGTGTCATTTTGTGCAGATATAATTTGTAATATTATGTTTATTTCGTATATATCTGATTAATCGGATATATGATGCATTTCTTTGAGTTAAATAACGCGCTCCAGTTTACCGGTATTCATTCAGCGCATGCAGCTCAAACAGCAATGCACGGCTAATAATAACGATGATTGGGACTGTCATATTACATTACATGAGAACACTTTTTTTATTAAATGGTTGTGAATTCATTGGGTTTAGTTGCCGTTTTCAGTGCGTTGTTCCAGGAAGAGCGTACGCATTCTGACAAGCACGCATCTGAAGGCTGATTTATACTTCTGCGTCGGACCTACGCCGGAGCCTCTACGCTATACACTACGTGTTGGTTTTCATTTATACTTCTGCGTCGTTGTCCGCGTTGACGCGCAATTACACATGCAGAGGGAACATGTGAAACCCGAGGGAGGGGTTCTAGCAGACCAATCACAGCGCTTGCGTCCGCGTAGAATTGACGCGTTGTTACATTTTTGGAGAGGTGCACGTCAGGGTACGCCGAAGGGTACGCGCGCTACGCACAGCCTACGGCGTAGCTACGGCGTAAGTTCGACGCAGAAGTATAAATTGGGCTTGAGGTTGCGTAGGTGACGTGTTGTATTAGTCATTATATTTGAGTGAAAACTCCCCCGGACCACGGTCCGGACCAAACAGACGAAGAGAGAGTCCGGATCAAACTGAACAGGTTTGGTTCGTTTCTAGTGTGAAAGAAAGGTTTGGTTCGGTCTTTCAGACCTTTTACAGGAAGTTCCGGTGGTTCTCGCAGGATTGCTTGCAGTCTTTCCTCCTTTCCTGCCGGCGACCATAAAATGTTCGCACACTTGGCGAATTTGAACTAGCGTTGAGTATAGTTGGTGCTGCAGGTAGTCATGCCGTAATAATAACAGTATAGTGGCAACGATATGAGTCTGTTCATTCATTCTTGTCAATTTTATTTATTTATTTTTATTAAAAATGTACTTACAGAATACAAAAGTGAAGATCCATAAGCCAGAAAAGAGAGCCAGAGGTTCAGGGACTGATAGATATTATATCACATTTGAATTCAGAGAAAGAAAGAAAAACAAATAAATAAATACAAACAAAAGTAAAAAAAAATTACACAAAAACGCCAAAAATTTAGCATACATTCAAATTTTTAGTAGCCTTTTTGTTACAAGAGGTAGATAAGGATTTGATATAGATCTTAACATCATTTTGAAAGTGTTTAACTTTCATAGTTTTACATTTGTGGATAAAATATTTTGCAAAAAATATTATCATATTGCTTCTCAAAAATGAAAAACCCAAACAAAACATCCTTGAAATAAAGCTCAAAGTCTTTATATGACAATCATTCTTGTCAAAGTTACACAGTGAATTGAAAACACGCTGACGTCAGACGCACGTCCGTTTACAAACCAATCAGTGTCGAGATGCAGCCCACATAGATGATGACGACAGGACGCACGTATGTCACGTAAAGTTATTTAGTGCGCTCGCATAATTGCAATGTGAAACCAAACCAAAACTTACCGAATCTATAAAATGTATCAAAACATGAACTTTGGTTGCGGACTTTCAGGTGTGAAAACGCCCTTTAAATAATTAATTAAATTAAATGATCAATCACATCGAAACATTTTACAATCCTACTAGACTTTTATTTAGATTAAAAACCATTCTCATTCATTTGGTGATAGCGTTGTGAGCAGCATTTGCAGACCCTGTCATGCTGTCATGATTAATTGATCGTTAATTTAAATGACGATCGCTCATGGGATTTAGTGAAAATTGACATCCCTAATGGAGGCATTTCAGGAAGTTCAGAAACAGTGACACTGATATATAGAGAAGGACATGTTTTCATGCTCCAACAGCAACATTACACGCTAAAGGAAGATGAACGTAAAAAAAAAAAGCATAATTAGTCCTTTTTAAACATTTGGGTTTAAAAGACAATTCATATTCAGTAATATTATCGATTTATCTGCACTAAAACAATTGGATGAAAACAACACTTAAACTGAATTGAGCTGAATAACGACACTATTGTCTTCTGTAGAGCTGCGGTATAACTGAAAATCAATGCGTTTCATAATTAACTGAATTCAATCAACATTGAATTGAATTAAGCTGAATAATGACACTTGTAGAGCTGCTTTACAGCTGAATTTAAATGTATGATTGATTAATTTTGCACCATTAACACTATTATTTTCTTGTTTATTAATGTGAAGCTTTTAAACAATCTGTTTTACGCGCTACACAAATGAATGTGACATGACTTGAAACAACACATCTGCTGGAATAACGTCACTTTATTGACGTTTCTAAATATGAAGACGCTGTTGTAATGAAACTTGTATGTTTGTCTGGATGTTAAGGGGACACAAGTATCGAGACTGGGCAGCATTACTGGGAAGTGAAGCCTCAGAAAGACTGCAAGTCCTACAGTGTTGGTTTGGCCTACAGAAACCTTGGGAAATTCGACCAGTTGGGGAAGAACAACAACACCTGGTGTATCCACGTCAACAACTGGCTGCAGAACTCATTTGCGGCCAAACACAACAACAAGGCAAAGAATTTGGACGTGCCGGTGCCTGACAGCATAGGAGTCTACTGTGACTTTGATCGGGGTAATGTACAAAATCTGATCTAAAATGGCAAAAATCTGTGTAGCAGTTATTTATGCTTGATTAACCCTATAACTGTATCACAATTGATATGCCTCTAAATGATCAAAACGTTGATTAATTAACTGTCACCGTCCCACAGGTGGGACGTTTGCCATTATATATTTAAAACAATAATATCTTAGTAAAAACCTAAAGTAATATCGACAATCTATATATCATTTGAAAGTTTACAATCTCTAGTTTTCATATTTGGTGGCTGTTTTCTAAAATAAATTACAGAGGAGCAGTAATTTATCAATTTGCAACAAGAATATTTCATATTTATTAGGAGTGTTTAGGCCTTATTTTTAAATGGCAATAAACATGAAAAATCATGAAAGAATGGTAGAAACCTCCGTTTGTTTTCATGCCAAGAGTTCAAAAGATAACACCAATTCAATTTTATGAGAAGAAAAGGTCTGAAAATGTTTTAAATATAAAGAAAGATATTATGGATTTTCGATTTGTGATGCGGCGGCTGCGAGCTAGAACGCACATACGTGCTCTTTTTATGCGTTTATTAGAGGTTGAATTCAAATCAAATACTGCCAAACCACCCATACTGCTATTGAATAGGATGTCTGATTCATAAATCGTATGAAAATTATGGAAATACATGGTTCAGATCACTCAAAACATATATGAAAATAGAGGCGCCCTTATATGGGCAGTAATGGAAGCTTGGCTGTCCATCTAGTGATAAAGTTTGGTACTGCGCCCGAATAAAATCTCACTGAAAGCTCATTTTTTGAGATATACACCTAAAATTTGGAACACAACTTGTTCAGATTTTTGGCTTTCGTTTTCTTGCAGTTTTAGAGTAAAATATATTTTGTAATATATATATTTTATATAAAATATAAATAATTATATTTTTACATTGCACATGTTCATAAACTCAAATTTATATAACCTTTTTTCTGTTTCACTTTCATAATTTCTACACTTCTACAATAATCTGGCAAATGTCTTCTTTAAAACAAGACCAACCATAGGACCAACCATATTCCAAAGCAATCTTGAATTACAACCATTTAAGTTTGGACTTAAATGTTAGACTTTTTCAGCAAGTAAAAGCAAGTAATTGTAAAAACTTCATGTGTCTTTTTGCTGTAAAATCTACTGATTTTTAAGTAAACATGAGAATAACTGTTATATTGTTAATAATATTTCAAGTTGAACCGTTACTAGACTGAAGCAACTCAGTTTACTTGATTATCCATACATCATTTTTTAGAAAAGTCATGCTATGTGAGTTTCAAATATGATCATCAGATTACATTGCAATATATGTTTTAAAACTACAGAGTCTTAAGGAAAAAATATTAAGCAATGGTGTTGACTTATGAATTTACACATGGTTTGTCTTAAAGCATATTAAAAACACAGATGTATAAACAACATTAAAAGCTGTATTTTCACCACAGGGGGACTTAAAGAAAAAATGTATTTTTCAGGCTATTCTTTCATATTTCCGGCTTGCATTTATGCACTTATGTGATGTCGAGGCTTCTGTGTTATTATGGGTTGTTTATTTGAGTGTATGTCATGCTTCATTCCTCTGAGAACATTATAGCCCCTCAGGTTTCTCACTCGTGCAATTAGATCCCGTCAGATTGAGTTTCAGCCGTGTCCATTCATGCTTTCTGTGAGCTATAATGCGCCACCTGAAGAACTGCAGCATGTTAATGCGACTTCAGATATTTATTGAAGGCTTTGTGTGTGTGTGTGTGTGTGTGTGTGTGTGTGTGTGTGTGTGTGTGTGTGTGCTTTTTTTTCAGGCCAACTTGCTTTCTATAATGCTGAAAACAAACAATTACTCCATACTTTTAAGATGAAGTTCAACCAACCTGTTGTTCCAGCTTTCATGGTGAGTTTGGAGTACAAACAACATGCAAATATGGGTTATCCTATTGCAAACCATGCACAAGCATTTCATTTAAAATGTGTTTAAAAAGATGATGTTTTTTTTATCAAATCAGGCAACATGAAAGAAAATAAAGAAAAAATGACTCTGTAAATCTTGATTGTTTACAAATAATACAAGCTTGTAATAGTATTATCACTGAAACACCATTTCTTCTTTGAGGTAATGATATTTAAAAATAAACACGAAGCATTCATAATTATTCAAAATGCATTTATGAGCAGCAGCGGTTACACTTTATTTTAAGTTGTCCTTGTCAATGTGTAATTATACACTAAAGTACTGAATAATAATAACTAATGCACTTACTTTAGGGTTTGGTTCAGGGTTAGCTGACTGTAACTTAGCATAATGTACTATTGTACGTACTTTTAACATGTACAGTATAACAAGGACACTAAAATAAAGTGTTACTACAGCATCTTTATGACCGCAAACAAAACATCTCTTCGTCATAATACATTTTTTGTTGTTGCTAATGTTTCTTTGGTAAAATATTAAAAAATTGGCATTTTATGTGTTCACTGCTGAAATAAACATGAACACAAACTGTGTTATATATAATATAATATAACACAACAGACAGAAAGAGAAATTTAAAAGCAAATTACACGTTATGAAAAGCAATTGAATAAAAGTCTGTTTAAATGAACCGGCAACCAGTGGAGGGATGCTAGAATCGGGGTAATTTGTTCCCGTTTGCGAATGCCTTTTAAAAGTCTCGCTGCTGCATTTTGGACTATTTGAAGACGTATTAGAGTAGTTGAATTTATTCCATAATATAAAGAATTACAATAGTCCAGTCGAGATGACAGAAAAGCATGCATCACCCTTTCAAAAGCTTGGGGACATAGAAAAGGCTTAACTTTAGTCAACATAAGTAAATGGAAAAAACATGATCTGACAACAGAATTTACTTGCTTATCCAGTTTCAAGGAGCTATCTAATGAAACACCAAGATTTTTCACACAGGTATTTACTGGCAAAGAAAGTGTATATGCTTCAGGGAGGTGATTAAAACTACTTTTTGAAGGATCAAAGAGGATAAGTTCCGTTTTATTTTCATTTAATTTTAGGAAGTTTTTTAGGAAAATTAAATTTCAGGATGTTTGCAATTGCATGATATAAACTTGCAATTGCAAGTTATAAAGTTCTGCAAGTGATATTCTGACTATAAGACACAAAGTCAGAATTGTGAGATTATATCCCACAATTCTGACTTTAAGACATAGGGCCCTATCTTGCACCCAGCGCAATTGACTTTGTACACCGACGCATGTATCATTCCTATTTTGAGGAAAAGAGGAGGCGTGTTCCGGCCTTTGCTTCTCTTATTTACACAGACGCAGCAGTTTCCATTTTTGCAAACCATACATAATTACAAGGAAAAATATTACCACACGAGGGAAATCATTGTGGCGTCCATGAAGATGTGAAAAAATAGGCATAAATCTAGCTTACACATTTACCCAAATTATTATACGCCTGTTTAACCGAAGCTAATTCGGGGGGGTTTCTCCCATCCCCATACAATGTCACTTCTCTGTCTTTTACGGCTCTGATGAGAGCGTCGATCTCCTCGGCTGTGAGCCGCTCCTGGTGTGCGTCTGGCTAATCCGCCATTACAATAGCAATCCGCCATGGAACAAGCGCGCCTGCTTTTAAAGGGAATGTGAGATGACGCTCTGATTGGTTTATTTCACGTTACGCCCAAACCACATCTATGAGTAATGAAGCTCCTTCACACCAACCCATTTTAGATTTATGTAACGCGATCGGGGCCAATAGTCTTTAAACGAAACGCGTGAAATTTGACCGCGTCAACACTGTTTGTCCGCGTTAGTGCGGCAATTTTTTACGTGTTTCTTTTGAACGCGTAGACACGCTCATTCTGGTCATGTTAAGGCGTCAGTTGTCGTCGCGTTACTTTAGTGCGTGTAAAGACGCACAGTTTTACCATGTTAAGACGTGAACGTGTTTCTTAATGCGCACATTCTGTACGTATTGAAGTGTAATATTTTAAAAAAGCAGACTTACCTTTATATGTACCTAAATATTAATCCTTTAGTTTATTGTGGCAGTGCTTTACTGACTACTGTGCTAAAGAAAAGTAATGTTACAATGTATAGATTAAGTAAGTCAAGTGCTAATTATCCATATTATTCAATTATTATAATGTATATGGGTTATTATTTGTTTTTGTTTTAAGTTATAATTTCCAAAAGTATTATAGGCTAACTTACACAGCACGTATTTATAACTAAACACACACACACACACACACACACACATATAAACACAAATTTATTTACTTTCACATAGCCTAATAATGTTTTGTAATTTGGTGTTTAGTTGGATGTATAGTTTGTTTCTGCTGTTCTGTCTGTATTGTTTCCAGGAACATCATCTTGGCTGCTGCAGGATGATGAGTGCTATAATAAAATTACTACATTATATTTAACTTCATCAGTGTTAAAAAAGGATAACGTTTAAAAGTTTGGGGTCTAATAGACTTGTCTTTTAAAGAGCGATTGCATAAGGAAATATAGTTTTTTTTTAATATGGAAAACTATATGTAATTTTTTTTTTTTACTTCTCAACTACAGGTCCTTCTCAAAAAATTAGCATATTGTGATAAGTTCATTATTTTCCATAATGTAATGATAAAAATTAAACTTTCATATATTTTAGATTCATTGCACACCAACTGAAATATTTCAGATCTTTTATTGTTTTAATACTGATGATTTTGGCATACAGCTCATGAAAACCCAAAATTCCTGTCTCAAAAAATTAGCATATTTCATCCGACCAATAAAAGAAGTGTTTTTAATACAAAAAAAGTCAACCTTCAAATAATTATGTTCAGTTATGCACTCAATACTTGGTCGGGAATCCGTTTGCAGAAATGACTGCTTCAATGCGGCGTGGCATGGAGGCAATCAGCCTGTGGCACTGCTGAGGTGTTATGGAGGCCCAGGATGCTTCGATAGCGGCCTTAAGCTCATCCAGAGTGTTGGGTCTTGCGTCTCTCAACTTTCTCTTCACAATATCCCACAGATTCTCTATGGGGTTCAGGTCAGGAGAGTTGGCAGGCCAATTGAGCACAGTAATACCATGGTCAGTAAACCATTTACCAGTGGTTTTGGCACTGTGAGCAGGTGCCAGGTCGTGCTGAAAAATGCAATCTTCATCTCCATAAAGCTTTTCAGCAGATGGAAGCATGAAGTGCTCCAAAATCTCCTGATAGCTAGCTGCATTGACCCTGCAATTGATAAAACACAGTGGACCAACACCAGCAGCTGACATGGCACCCCAGACCATCACTGACTGTGGGTACTTGACACTGGACTTCAGGCATTTTGGCATTTCCTTCTCCCCAGTCTTCCTCCAGACTCTGGCACCTTGATTTCCGAATGACATGCAAAACTGAGCAACAGTCCAGTGCTGCTTCTCTGTAGCCCAGGTCAGGCGCTTCTGCCGCTGTTTCTGGTTCAAAAGTGGCTTGACCTGGGGAATGCGGCACCTGTAGCCCATTTCCTGCACACGCCTGTGCACGGTGGCTCTGGATGTTTCTACTCCAGACTCAGTCCACTGCTTCCGCTGGTCCCCCAAGGTCTGGAATCGGTCCTTCTCCACAATCTTCCTCAGGGTCCGGTCACCTCTTCTCGTTGTGCAGCGTTTTTTGCCACACTTTTTCCTTCCCACAGATTTCCCACTGAGGTGCCTTGATACAGCACTCTGGGAACAGCCTATTTGTTCAGAAATTTCTTTCTGTGTCTTACCCTCTTGCTTGAGGGTGTCAATGATGGCCTTCTGGACAGCAGTCAGGTCGGCAGTCTTACCCATGATTGCGGTTTTGAGTAATGAAACAGGCTGGGAGTTTTTAAAAGCCTGTGTGTGTGTGAGAGATGGAAAGTTCGTTCCACTTTTTATTTATGCTCTAGGACCAGTCCTTGGTTTATATGTAGAAATTTTCAGATTTATAATGGATTTACTTTTATTTTTTTGACAAACAAAATGAAAAAAAGTCATTTTTTTCATTTTCCCATTCATTTTCAATGTGGGGTCATTTTGACCCCAAATACCTTAAACGGTAAAAAAAAAATGTACACACCTTTAGAACAACCAAATCAAGCCCAGTTTTTTTGTGCATGTTTAGATAGATTATTTAGAAAAAGTCACTGAGTTTCATGCCCCTGCGATGAAGGTAACACTTTTAAAAAATGAAGGAAAAGTCCATTGGAGATTAAGAGTTAACATGTGTTTTGATATTCATTATACTTTTATTATTAATATGTTATTTACCCATAAACTTGTCTTTAGGAATCCATAAGTTATAGTGGCAAGAATAACTTTGTTAAACCTTTAGGGGCGGTTTCCCAGACAGGGTTTATATTAAGACAGGAGTAGGCCTTAATCTACTTAATCATGTTTTAAAAACACAGATTAAGTACAGATTACTAACAAACAGATTTCTTTTCTTTTCTTTTTATTCCAAAGCTGATGTGTGCAAAACATTTTTTAGCTTGCATTAAAATAATTGTCTCTTGTTTTTGTTTTTTTATTGCAGTCTTTTTTGTTGCTTCCATTCATGCTTCTCAGTTTCATGCAATTTTAAGATTTTCTTGGTTCATTCCATACTCTGTCAGTTTGTTTTACAGTTTTTTCAAATTGCTAAGACACTAAAAGTGGAATTTGAGGCTCACTCGGTGAAACCATTCACTCATGTACGCAATCTTTAAAGCAAGTCTGCAAAAATACAAGGACATTATATGCTTTGCACTCAGTTTGCATTTGAAAAACAAACTTTTTGCAAGACTCTAAACGAGCCATCAGTAAGCTGGTGTGAGGTGGGTGTTCTGGCACAAGATGGCTGCCATCGCATCATCCAAGTAGATGCTGCACATTGGAGTCACTTTGGAGACTTTAGGTGTTCCTGCACTCAGGAACCCTGCATCTTCCCTTCTTGTAACACATTATTTGCCATTGTGAGGTATTGTCCAATACATCCTTGAAGAGTACCCCTTATCGCACAACGTTGCCCTGAGGCAACAAAAAGAAAAACAAATTTTGTGAACATGTAAAATAAAAAAAACTTCATAAAACCTGCCAAATGGCTTCTCTACACCTTCATACACACACAAATATTTTTCATATACAGTTCGTGTCAATTTAAATAAGATTACTAAAGCAAATAAACTTGCTTTCTTCTCACACTATATGCTCCTGTGACCATGTGTCAGAAAAGGACGTCCCACCTTCAAATGGTGCTTGATAGTGACTCCCAAACCTTATTGTACTTTTTCAAACATTCTTATTAGTTGCAATCATTTAAAGAAAAATGTACTGAACATACTGGAGGGCTTAAGAAAACTTTCCGTTGCCTGAGGGCGACTGTGCTGTAGAGGGTTAATATTTAACCTTTAAACATTTCCTGTTTTCCCACCAGAACTCTTAATCAATGAATTATGTTTAAAATATATTAATATACTGCTTACGTTTGTACCTGATCGCGTTTCATACTGAGAAAGAACGTAGGACAACTTAAAAAGGCATGACAAATCATGACATAAGGCTGACATCACACAACGTACCAATGCATTATCCCTCATGAACAATTATAACGTCTGATGTTTGCATACGTGTACCATTACGACATCCTTCATAAATAAACATGACTTCTGATGTTTGTATACGTATATACCAATCAGAGACATACGTACCATCGTGTCACATATGCAAATATAGTCTCAAATACAGCAATTTCATTGGGTACTGTGATTTTTGACGCGTTAACGCGAACAAACAGTGCGTGTTGACGCGGTCAAATTTCACACGTTTCGTTTAAAGACTATTGGCCCCGATCGCGTTCCATATAGATTTGCGTCTCAAGAGTCATTTATCCCGCCGGTATAATAGCAACACGCCCGAGATCCGCCCACAAAGTTACGTGCGCTTCAGATCGTTAAAATAGGGCCCATAGTCTTATAGTCAATATATTATTTCATAGACATACAGGTGAAACTCGAAAAATTAGAATATCGTGCAAAAGTTATGATTTGGATGATTATGGCTTACAGCTTATGAAAACCCCAAATCCAAAATCTCAGAAAATTAGAATATTACATGAAATCAATAAAAAAAAGGATTTTAAATACAGAAATGTCGGCCCTCTGAAAAATATAATCATGCATTATAGTTATATATATATATATTAAATATATTAGTTTCACCTTTTAATTTGAATTACTGAAATACATGAACTGTTGCACGATATTCACATTTTTACCTGTATAGTCTTATATAGTCACAATTGCGAGAAAACAAGTAATTCTGTGATTGCGACTTCTGTGGTGGAAACGAGCTTCCATACCCAGCTCTATATATAAAGCTGAATATATAAGCATGTCCAACTTTATCTGCTTACATGTAGTATACTCGTGTAAAGCGATATTAATATAAAATCTCAACTGCTTATATCTTCGCAAAATGTTAACTACATTATTGCCCAGACCTTATCTTCTAAACGCGACTATATGACAAGCGAAAAGCGCTATATAAATAAATCAACTTGACTTTACATTAAATATGATTACACCTGAGTAATTTCATGTGCAGTTTTTTTCCCCACGTCAAAGTTGTTATCCAATGTGGTGAAGTTGCAGGTTTTGTTCATATTTTCAGATTATACTATCATCTGGATTTGTTGTGTTTTTCTTATCTACAAAGAAACAAGCTGTGATTTCAAACCAAGCATATTCGAGTCGTGTGGCTTTGTGGTTAAAGATACAAACTAGAACATTACATTCAGTCTAGAACAATACAATCAGAAAAACACTATAGTCAGATAAACCAGAACATTAGGCTATAATCAGACATGCACATTATCAGACACAACAGAAGCCTATATGATGACACATAGGGTAGAGTGGGGGAAAACGCCCCCCACCTGTTTTTCCCAAAATAACAACTAGAGGTAGTTAAGATACATTTTTACTGTTGCTATGCACTACGTTGATAACGGGGATATACAAATCTCTACGGAGAAGCTGACACCAGCGACGTATTTGAAGAGAAGAGGATTACATGGTAAATGCTATAATTTTCAGATATAAGTAAACAAGTGTTTAAGAGAATATTGTTCTGCAGGATATCTCAGTGATGCATGATAGATGAATAGTGAAGTCTGTATTTTGAGATCATATGGTATTTATAAGGAATATAATTATATTTTATTTTATTTTATTTTTTTTAAAGTCATAGCTTGTGGGGTAAAACGCCCCCTAAGCTGTGGGGTAAAACGCCCCCCAGGGGGCATAGTTTATATCTATCATAATTACTATAATAACATATTTTTGTCTATCAAATCCTTTGTTTTACACTAAATGCAGTATAACTAGGTGGTAAAATCAAAATATTTGAACAAAACATGAAAAAATTGCCTCAAGTGAGCATAGCTAGCTAGCTTGCTAGCACAGTTAGTTCACTGATGGAAGGTAGTTAAATTTGGCTATTTTGGACATTCCTGAAATAAATATTAACATATATACATGTTGATACATTACTTGCCTTTTACTTTTAGAGATTAAAAACTATTGTCTGTTAATTTTGCTGTTGATCTGAAGCAAACTGGTTGGTAAGAAAGGGGGCATTTTACCCCACCTTGGGGGGCGTTTTACCCCACCGCTGGGGCAAAACGCCCCCTTTGTACAAAAATATTTTCAGTCAAAATACTAATTAATTATGAAGGCTGAGCAATTTTAATATTTGGTGAATAACTCCTGCCATAGTCACTCAAAACCGGGATGGCAATTCTAGTCACATCTATGTTTTGTTTCACTGTAATGTCACATTTTCCTTAAGAGGGCTAACCCAGAAACCGAAAATCCTCGGGACAGCAGCATTTGTCCAAATTTCAGTCTTAACCGTTCTATTTCATCAGAAACGATCTTAAAACAGGGCTTTAAGTGTAAAATACCGAACTTGTCCTTTAAGCTGTAAACAATCAGTGAAAGACTAGCTCTATGGACGCAATGATGTATATTTTTTAAACTGTGTTCAATAACATTACATTATTCTACTCAACCTTCAACCATTGAACATTAAAAGGACATTTAAAAGTGTAAAAGCATCAACAAAGTACTTTCAACAGACCATGAAGAACCCCAAAAGCGTGACTCTTTCCACGGTTAAATATCACTGGTAAATCTGTATTGTGTAACATACGTTGCCTTAATAATAATAAAAAAAAATTACTTCAGCATTGCGTGATACTATTTCTAAGTGATTTCAGTCATTTTGACAGATAATAAATTATTTAACGGTGAAAACAAACCTGGAAAGTGACATGAGGATTTGGGGAGAAAAAAAAGATTCTTCATGCATTCCAGTGAATTATTGATGGTTTATATCGTAAATTAAATCGGGAGAACAGACCACAAATGTGCACTATATGTTGACCTTTTTCATACTATGCAAAAGGAAAAAAGAAAATAATCTTGAGGTAAAGAATGCAGTGACTGAAAAGAGCTCTTGCCATAGATATTCTTGTTATAACGTCACGTTAAAATACCAAGTGTTAATTTATTCTCATGTTATTCTTAAATAAAACATGAAATAAAACTGATAGCTCATTGAGTCAAACTGATGATAGTTGACAGAGTTGGGTATAACGCGTTACAAAGTTACTGTATTCGAATTACTTTTCCTGATAACGCAGTAATGTAACTCATTACATTTAAAATTTATGTAATCTGATTACAGTTAATGATGTCAATAAAATTAAGTTACTTGCGTTACAAATGTATTGTTAAGAAAAAAAAAATTTAGTAAAATGCATTTCTATTCACGTTTGGCCGGCTGTGTCAGTTAATGAGCATGCGCTTGAATGAATTACCGGAGAACGCGCTTCTTGAGGCGCACACGCACACACACACACACACACGCGCATGGTCTCCCCCTCTCCGCCGTGCGCGCGCTACACGGTTTGGAGCTCAGTACGGTGGCCGAGAGGTGCAAAACAAATCACATTTATAAAAACAAAATGACAATTCAGAAAACAAAATAACAATTCAGAAAACAAAATAACAATTCAGAAAACACAACGACAATTCAGAAAACAAAATAACAATTCAGAAAACACAATAACAATTCAGAAAACACAACAACATTTCATAGAAAACGGAAAAGGTAGGTACATTTTGAGAATGGCAAACTTGTCGCTGATTGGACGAGACACCTGTCAATCAAGCTTTACAGGAAGTAAGACATTTGTGATCAACTTTGTTTTGCTAAATGCGAAAATGGAACACATTAAACATTACTTTGAAGAAGGACATTCGTATGCCGTGATTGTGGACATGCTGGCGACATACCACGACATTAAAATGAGCTTGTGCTCAAATGGCTTAAGTTTATCGCACCCATCAACATGCCAAAGATAGTTCGGTCCCATGGAGTGATATGCAGACATCCCAAGTCTCCCGGAAGTTCCCCGCATATTGATAGCGGCTCCCTGATGCCCGCAAATTAGTTCAAAACTCCCGGAATCTAGAGCTCGCGAGCTCCAAACCGTGTAGCGCACGGCAGAGAGGGAGAGAGCGAGAGACCTTGCGTGTGTGTGCAAATGTGCGTGTGTGCCTCACGAAGTGCATGTAAATATTTTTTAGTAATCTTGTAAATAGTTTTAATGTCGTGGTATGTCGCCAGCATGTCCACAATCACGGCATACGAATGTCCTTCTTTAAAGTAATGTTTAATGTGTTCCATTTTCGCATTTAGCAAAACAAAGTTGATCACAAATTTCTTACTTCCTGTAAAGCTTGATTGACAGGTGTCTCGTCCAATCAGCGACAAGTTTGCCATTCTCAAAATGTACTTACCTTTTCCGTTTTCTATTAATTGTTATTGTGTTTTCTGAATTGTTGTTTTGTTTTCTGAATTGTCGTCGTGTTTTCTGACTTGTTATTTTGTTTTTATAATTGTGATTTGTTTTGCACCTCTCGGCCACCGTAGCTCAGTCTCTTCTGTCTCTCTTGCTCGCTCGCTCTCGATTCCGGGAGATTTTAACTAATTTGCGGGCATCAGGGAGCCGCGATCAATATGCGGGAGACTCCCGGAACTTGGGATGTCTGCAATATTAAATTACGGAAAGAACTGAGTTTCACTTTGTAGTGTATTCTTGTAGTTTTAATAGGTTTTCAAAGTAACTTGAAAGTAAAGTAATTAGTAATCTGATTACTTTTTACATGCGGTAATCAGTAATGTAATTAAATTACAATTTTAAAGTAGTAATTTGTCGTAGATTACTTTTTTTGAGTAACTTGCCCAACACTGGTGGTGAAAATGATGTCCTGAATGCATGTGTTTGTGTTTCAGGTGTGGTGTGGCGGTCTGACTCTGACTACGGGCCTGCAGGTTCCCAGCGCTGTAAGAAGCTTCCAGAAAACAGAAAATGGTCTGGGAGGATCGAACAGCAGTATCTCTCAGCAGGATCCCTCGGTGGCCTGTGATATCTGCCTCTACGATAAACTGCCTTCAGTGGACGCTTCCCTCCTGCCGTGAACACTCCCGAAACATCAGGAAACCCTGATAACCGGACACACCTGCGATGGCCGAGGCTTGTAGACTTCAGGACGAGGACAGCTTTGACCAGCAGGAACATCTAGAGAGAGACGCTTCCCTTCACGTTCTCTTTGACAGACACTTGCTTTCATCAGGAGATGTTTGCATCAGAAAAGCTAGTCGCTTTATCAGGGAATAGTTGAGTGCACTTTCTTTTACTGATTTAGGTTGAATGATGACATGCTTTTTTTGAGTTGTTTGTCTTTCACTACTTGATTCTCATATTATGTTAGTTTTGTTCTGTGTAGTGTGAGTGTTTTATCTTTTTTCTGTAAATGTCCTGAGATCCGAAACTCTGTAGATCATCCTTCAGTTGGTGAATTCGACTCTGGAAAGGTTTGCACAAGTGTAAAAATGATAAAAGCTGCTTTTAATGTCCTCTGATGGTCATATACTGTTATTATATCTGGATAATAATTTTGGATGTGGACTGAACGTTTTTGTTGTATACATGTCATCCCGAGTTTGTTGTTAAGTTGATTTTTAAAAGTCATTTAGGTCTTATTTTTTTGACTGAAGCAAGATTTTGTCAAACTTTTTGTGCAGAAACTAATAATCAAGCTGTGTAACACTCCTTAATGAGCTTAATTCCAAACATTAAAGCTCACCAAAGACTTCTATTCGTCTCAGTGTTGACTTTGGTCGCGCCACCTGGTGTTGGTATCACGAAACTGCAAGAAATTGGATGAGCCTTTAAACTGTTACAAATTAAAGGGTTAGAATAGATCACCCAAAAATGAAAATTCAACCAACTTTCATGGTCTTCCAAAGCCATTAGATGGCAAGCCTTGCAAGGTTAGTAAAAAAAAAGCGAAACACTGGTACGCAAGGGAAGAAGACCGGAGGCCATTTTTTAATGGATGTCAATGGAGGAGAGGCATCACTACGCTGAATAAACTGTTTTTGTGAGGGGGAAAACAGCTTATTATCATTTAATGAATCAATCTTTAACATGTTTGCTCTTAAACATTCATTTTGAATTGATCTATTGATAGTTTACACCGGGGGGAAATGCTGTTTTATAAGAGAAGTCACAGACAATCATTTTAGTTTTTCATTGATTTCTATGATATCCACAAACAGTGATTGACTGTAGCACAACTCTGAACGAAATTCAATGACGTCGAAACTAATGTGACTGGTTATCAAGGCACACGTGATCCAAGTTGAGCCATGGACTTTTTTGCAGAACTTATAGGCCTACAATATATGAAAAACGAGATCAGGGAAATGCACGGTTGTATCTCTTACAAATTACTATGAATAACTTAATCATATCGACACAAAATCAGGAAACATAAATATCATGGATTTGTACATCCAAATATGGAATTATATAAACAGAAAAAAAGAAAAGCACAATAATAAGGTTAAATCATATCTTTGAATAAATCGTCAAAATGCATCGATAATTTTGCACTTTTTTGTTATTTATAAGTCTAAGGGATGAAAAAAGTGTTAAATTCAGCAAGAAAAAGAGGACAACAAAGGAGGCATGTACGCCATTTTGCTTGTGAATTAAGAAATTTGCATACAAGTTAAAGAAATCAACCACAAATGCAAGGGACAATTAACAGCTTTGGAATTTAAAATACATCTTTGAGAACGAAGGTGTGGGTCACATTTGTAGGGTTAAAAACATAAGAACTTAAGTCAACTCAAAATGTATTGGTTATTATAGCCTACTACTCGTATCTATCTCCCAATAATCATAAGACCATCTCTGGCTAATGGTTGCAAACCAATCACATTATAGCCTGTGTACACCATTGACTCGCTTTCTGAGTTTTACAAATGTCACTTTTGCTTGTACCTAATCAGCAGTGCCATAAATTGAATAAAATTGTAAACTGCTTTCTGTCTCTTTGCCAGTACCGCCGCGTTACGGGTTTTCCCTGCAAACTGTGGAGGTTTGCTTTACACAGGCTCTGGCAAAGCTATTTTTGCAACGCGTTTTCACAGATCGCGTGTCCCTACTGGCGCACGGTCGCTGGCAGTGTGCTGTGAATCTGATGTGAAACAGGCAGAATAAATAATAAATTCATAAATGATTGGGATAAAGCAGCGTTTCGGCGTTTTCTTGTTCCTGGTAAGTTAAAAGAAGCGATTAATTAAATGCTGCTCGTTTTACTTTGAATGATATGAATGCAGAATTTAGTTGTTGCGTCTAATAATATCCAATAGATGTCATGATCTTATGTGTTTTCCTCTGATTTCAGGTGTGTGTGTATGAGCACAGATATGATCCTCCTGTGTGTGTCGGATGTCAGTAGCATCAGCTCTAATGGCTAGAATAAACAGGACATTAGTGTTGACTCTCCTCATCGCGGCCAGCTCCATATTTCTGCTCTTCCAGATCTACAACTACAGACTGTACTCGACAAAGGTGAAGAGACAACCCTACTGTTATAATGCCAAAGACAACTCAAACATGCTACTCTTCTGGCCTAAATAACATTGAAACACCCCAAAAAATAAATATACAAATATTAATATATTATATATATATATATATATATATACATCAATATTTTTTACCTGCTTTTGCAAAAACAGTCAGTAATGACACCAACATTTTAGATACCAGTGGAAATTCACAATCCTCTATTCCAGTTTCAATACCACAGCTAAAACTACTAAATTTATAACTAATATAAATGTAAAACATTGTTAAAGACAAGTGAACAGTCAGTAATAAAATAAGAACATGTAATCAAATTACAAGCAAAAGCACAAATAAATACAATATAACAAAGAAAGATACAAATGAAATAAACTGTGCTTTTCACGTTTTCATGTCTGACAGTAGTTTTCAGGTACAGAAATTTAATAAAGTAAGCAAATGTAAAATAACACTGCATAGTATTCATTGTATAAATTAAATTAATTAATCCTTATTAAAGTTACAAAAGTTATTAAGTCAATTAAATAGACTGTCTTTAAAATATGTTCAGTTTTAAAAATACTGGAAAAAAATATTTAAAAAAGTAAAGATTCTGAAAGCATTGAATGAGATCTCATAATAATTTAGTAGTAGTAACAAATTACTATATTTAATTATTTTATATGATTAATGTTGTTTTTTTAAATATGATGGTTTCATTATAAATATGGTGATTATCTCTAAGGTTGACACCCAACTTGATATATGATATTTACCATCTGTATCTAACCGTCATGTCAACAAATGTAAAAGTCAGCCGGCTGTTTACTATCATGTTAATTATTGTGCCTTTTACCCCAAATACCATACTTTTACATATTATTCCTTTATTGATTTATTTACCTTGAACAAAACTGAAAATCATACTTTTACATATTATTCCCTTATTGATTTATTTACCTTGAACAAAACTGAAAATCATTAACAAGACTTTTGTCTCAAAATAAAGACATTCATTTGATCTATTCTCGATTGCTACATCTACAACATTTTAAAAAACATTAAGGATCACATTAGTGCAGAATCAACAGATCAGCCAAATTTTCACGAGCTCATCAAAAGCGGTTGTTAAAGTCCCCCTGAAGTCAATAATTTTGTCCCTCAAAACTCATCTTTGATCACCAAAATGACATATTTAAATGGTTTTTCCTTGAAAAAAATTTCTTCATGCCTTAAAATATCTTGAATGTAACTACACCCTTGCCTCATTTAGTATGCGCGGTGAACATGAATATGCAAATGAGCCCCGCCTCCACTCACTCACTCAGCTCAGAGATCCACTCGTTGACGATCACACGTTGATCTGATTGGTTATAAGGTAGTTTGTGACGTCAGAAACACCAGCGATTTCAAACCGTGTTTTTGAGACAGTATTTGGTTCACTGCAGTTTTAAGGAGAAAATACTCAGCAATGCTGTCGACTTATGAATTTACACATAGTTTGTAAACAACATTAAAAGCTGAATTTTCACCACAGGGGGACTTTAAGTGCTGAGCTGGATTTTTATGCCATCTAGTGGTTTAAAAGAGAATAAAGTCACATGCACCTTTTACCCCAGTGCACCTTTAGCCCTGTTATATATATATATAGTATGTGTGTGTCTGTGTAATACTGTATATTAATGTTAGTTATAATTGAACAGCTCATTCACCCAAGTTTGTTGACTGATATCCTGATTTAATGACATTATTTCTTTCACTGCAGAACGGGCTTGACGTTTTTAATAGTAAAAGATATCTGTCTGGGAAAGAGGCACATTTGGTGAGTGTAGTTTACTGGTAAGACTTGCATGTGAACGCCATTATTCCTCCTCGGCTCATTTTGTGTCTTGTGTGTTTTTTTCTAATCCAGCATTTGCTGAAGAAGTTCCTGGGTCTGGTCCACAAGTTTAAATTGCCGGTGTTTCTGGTTGACACCGCCTCTCTGACCCTCCTGTCCCAGGACGCCGTTCTGTACCGGGACAGTCGTCTGAGCGAGCCTCACTGCAGTTTCTTCTGCACACACAGAGACTTCACCACCTTTGCACTGTATGGAAACCTCTGGAAATATGATGTGAGGAAATGTCAATACTTTCATCCAGCCAAGACTTGAATCACCATGAAGTTACCAAATAAATTATGACGGGGACATGAAATATCGATTTGAGAATAAATGTTAAAAATTGTATACATTTTATAATCTAATAATAATTCTAGTAATAAGACAAAAACGTCAACAATATTACTGTAGTCCTACTATTAAAAGTGCAACAGTCGTGTTCTGGAAGTAAAAGTCATTATTTTTCTCCATGGGGAAAATGATTTTTAGCAATAACTTATAAAGCATTAAACACAGGCCTGTTGTGAGGTACAGTGTTGTTAATCGATACTGTTTGCTGCTGTTAAAGCCGTCACCACACATTATTTCAACGTAGTTTTAGTCAAAACAAGCAAAATGCACCAAAGTCCAAAATTGCCCTTTAGCTCCGGCCACTCCCACAAAGCACTGAAAATGACGTAATCAAGTCGTCTCCCTACTAAACACACACACACACACACTCATACATGTATACATAAGCATATTTGCAATGGACTTATTACTGTAAAATGTATTATTGCTAAATAAAAAAATTAAACAAAAAAAAGAAATATTAATATTGTAATAATAGTCACTTTCATTATCAAACTTAAGATTAGAGTATTTAAAAATGAATATAACAATATGATAAGAAAATAATAATAATATTTACAGAAAACTTATTTTACAAAAAACTGCAGGGTTATTTCCAGGCAGTCTGAGTATAAATCATTAGAAAGGTCTAAGGATTTATTATAAAATATTATATTATTATTATGAAAAAAATCTGTGACTATATCTATATATATATATATACACACATATTATTTTTTTGTCGTTGCCATAATAGCACTAAGCCATATCGCAATTTCGATTATAATTTCGATTAATTTTGCAGCACTAATTTTAATATATATTTTCAACATTTTTAAATTAGTAGTCTTATATTTCTCCATCGTTTTTAAATTCAATTATGCTGTTTGCAATGGTTCATGTAGTTCTTTCCCTCACTAGAGCTGTTAACAGTCTTTTGTCCTATTTTTAAATATCTTATTGCTTCATATCAAAGTTTGTAATGTAGTGATTTATCTCGTAGCTGGTTGGTTTGGTTAATGGGTTATAATGCTTTTTTAAAATCCTTGTAGGAGGAATGAATGGAGAAAATACAAAAAAAATATCAAATGACCCACACCCACACATCTTAAAGGTGCAGTGTGTAATTTTTAGCGGTGAGGTTGCGAATTGCAACCAACAGAAGTTACGGTGGCCGACAGGAAGTGATGTCGTCGTCTGAGACAGCAGAGAGTAGCAGTTCAGCAATGAGGTTTCTTTACAAGGATAAATAAAGAAATTATGTTTACTTAATTATTCAGTAAAACTATGTTATTGCGAATATTATTGTTGCTTATTCATCATTGTGTCAGTGTTTTATTCGCTGAACTAAGCTTGCTTCCTTGCATGAAGACCAACATAGTAACGAAACGTGCTTGTCCGTTTAGGGCCACTGTAGAAACATGTCGATGTAAGGGAACCCACGGTGTGTGTAGAGACAAATGTCTCATTCTAAGGTAATAAAAACATAACGGTTCATTAAGTAGGGTCTTTATACACCACTGAAAACATAGTTATGTAGCCTATATGATATTGCATTTCTGTCAACAGATCCTCCTAAATATTACATAATGCACCATTAACGTCAGTTTAACTGAAGAATAGATGAATAATCTCTGTTTGTGCAGGCCGCGCTGTTGGAGGCGTCAGCTGAGCGAGGTCTGGAGTTGATGGAGATTCGTGGGAAAGATCCCAGACTGATTAGCATGGACGATCTGACGGCCAAAGAAATCCCACTGCACTTCTTGTTCCGCTTTAACAGTCGTCTGGTCCATGTGGTGGTTCTGTACGAGCGCAGTGGGAAGTACCTGTGGCACGGCCCTCTCCGGCTGGGAGACGGCATGGACCGGACCTTCACCGCATTCGGGAAACTGGACTTTGGCCGTTATGCCGGGGCTTATGACAGGTGACGCTATGATCACTGCATGCACATACACACATGATGAGTACTTAAGGTGCAGTAGTCTGTAATGTCTGGTTCAGATTACACAATTTTTTTGTCTGTTATGATAGTCACTGTGTCAGATTACGCGATTTTGACTCCTAAAATCTTGTCGTGTCGTGGACAAGAAACATGTCAGAAACGTGCCGTCTCACACGCACACATTCACTCACACAACATGCATACAATATGGTTCGTGCACACTCACTCACACGCTCACTCACTCACTCACTCACTCACACGCTCACACGCTCACTCACTCACTCACTCACTCACTCACTCACTCACACAACATACATACAATATGGTTCGTGCACACTCACTCACTCACACGCTCACTCACTCACTCACACACTCACTCACTCACTCACACACTCACTCACTCACTCACTCACACAACATACATACAATATGGTTCGTGCACACTCACTCACACACTCACTCGCTCACTCACACACTCACTCACTCGCTCACACGCTCACACACTCACTCACTCACTCACTCACACAACATACATACAATATGGTTCGTGCACACTCACTCACTCACTCACACGCTCACTCACTCACACGCTCACTCACTCACTCACACACTCACTCACTCACTCACTCACTCACACAACATACATACAATATGGTTCGTGCACACTCACTCGCTCACTCACACACTCACTCACTCGCTCACACGCTCACACACTCACTCACTCACTCACTCACACAACATACATACAATATGGTTCGTGCTCACTCACACACTCACTCGCTCACTCACTCACTCACTCACTCACTCACTCACTCACTCGCTCACACACTCACTCACTCACTCACTCACACAACATACATACAATATGGTTCGTGCACACTCACTCACTCACTCACACGCTCACTCACTCACACGCTCACTCACTCACTCACACACTCACTCACTCACTCACTCACACACTCACACAACATACATACAATATGGTTCGTGCACACTCACTCACACACTCACTCGCTCACTCACACACTCACTCACTCGCTCACACACTCACTCACTCACTCACACAACATACATACAATATGGTTCGTTCACACGCTCACTCACTCACTCGCTCACACGCTCACACACTCACTCACTCACTCACTCACTCACTCACACAACATACATACAATATGGTTCGTGCTCACTCACACACTCACTCGCTCACTCACACGCTCACTCACTCACTCACTCACTCACTCACTCGCTCACACACTCACTCACTCACTCACTCACACAACATACATACAATATGGTTCGTGCTCACTCACTCACACGCTCACTCACTCACACGCTCACTCACTCACTCACTCACTCACACACTCACTCACTCACTCACACACTCACACAACATACATACAATATGGTTCGTGCACACTCACTCACACACTCACTCACTCGCTCACACACTCACTCACTCACACAACATACATACAATATGGTTCGTTCACACGCTCACTCACTCACACACTCACTCACACACTCACTCACTCACTCACTCACACGCTCACTCACTCACACGCTCACTCACTCACTCACACACTCACTCACTCACTCACACACTCACTCACTCACTCACACAACATACATACAATATGGTTCGTGCACACTCACTCACACACTCACTCGCTCACTCACACACTCACTCACTCGCTCACACGCTCACACACTCACTCACTCACTCACACAACATACATACAATATGGTTCGTGCTCACTCACACGCTCACTCACTCACTCACTCACTCACTCGCTCACTCACACACTCACTCACTCGCTCACACACTCACTCACTCACTCACTCACACAACATACATACAATATGGTTCGTGCACACTCACTCACTCACTCACACGCTCACTCACTCACACGCTCACACACTCACTCACTCACTCACTCACACAACATACATACAATATGGTTCGTGCACACTCACTCACACACTCACTCGCTCACTCACACACTCACACACTCACTCTCTCACTCACACAACATACATACAATATGGTTCGTGCACACTCACTCACACACTCACTCGCTCACTCACACACTCACTCACTCGCTCACACGCTCACTCACTCACACGCTCACTCACTCACACACTCACTCACTCACTCACACACTCACTCACTCACTCACACAACATACATACAATATGGTTCGTGCACACTCACTCACACACTCACTCGCTCACTCACACACTCACTCACTCGCTCACACGCTCACACACTCACTCACTCACTCACTCACACAACATACATACAATATGGTTCGTGCTCACTCACACACTCACTCGCTCACTCACTCACTCACTCGCTCACTCACTCGCTCACACACTCACTCACTCACTCACTCACACAACATACATACAATATGGTTCGTGCACACTCACTCACTCACTCACACGCTCACTCACACACTCACTCACTCACTCACTCACTCACTCACTCACACAACATACATACAATATGGTTCGTGCACACTCACTCACTCACTCACACGCTCACTCACTCACTCACACACTCACTCACTCACTCACACACTCACTCACTCACTCACACACTCACTCACTCACTCACACACTCACTCACTCACTCACACAACATACATACAATATGGTTCGTGCACACTCACTCACTCACTCACACGCTCACTCACACACTCACTCACTCACTCACTCACTCACTCACTCACTCACACAACATACATACAATATGGTTCGTGCACACTCACTCACTCACTCACACGCTCACTCACTCACTCACACACTCACTCACTCACTCACACACTCACTCACTCACTCACACGCTCACTCACTCACTCACACACTCACTCACTCACTCACACACTCACTCACTCACTCACACAACATACATACAATATGGTTCGTGCACACTCACTCACACACTCACTCACTCACTCACTCGCTCACGCTCACACACTCACTCACTCACTCACTCACACAACATACATACAATATGGTTCGTGCACACTCACTCACTCACACGCTCACTCACTCACACGCTCACTCACACACTCACTCACTCACACACTCACTCACTCACTCACACAACATACATACAATATGGTTTTGCACACTCACACACTCGCTCACACGCTCACACACTCACTCACTCACTCACTCACTCACACAACATACATACAATATGGTTCGTGCTCACTCACACACTCACTCGCTCACTCACACGCTCGCTCACTCACTCACTCACTCACTCACTCACTCGCTCACACACTCACTCACTCACACAACATACATACAATATGGTTCGTGCACACTCACTCACACACTCACTCGCTCACTCGCTCACTCACACACTCACTCGCTCACTCACTCACTCACTCACACACTCACTCACTCACTCACACGCTCACTCACTCACTCACTCACTCACTCACTCACACAACATACATACAATATACATACAATATGGTTCGTGCACACTCACTCACTCACACGCTCACTCACTCACACGCTCACTCACTCACACACTCACTCACTCACTCACTCACTCACACACTCACTCAACATACATACAATATGGTTCGTGCACACTCACTCACTCACACACTCACTCACACACTCACTCACTCACTCACACAACATACATACAATATGGTTTGTGCACACTTACTCACTCACACGCTCACTCACTCACTCACTCACACGTTCACTCACACGCTCACTCACACACTCACTCACTCACTCACTCACACAACATACAT
The DNA here is from genome assembly GCA_026230005.1 of Gila orcuttii. Classification (NCBI taxonomy): domain Eukaryota; kingdom Metazoa; phylum Chordata; class Actinopteri; order Cypriniformes; family Leuciscidae; genus Gila; species Gila orcuttii. The sequence goes on from JAPDVR010000004.1 coordinate 59,485,354, forward strand.
ACAATATGGTTCGTGCACACTTACTCACTCACACGCTCACTCACTCACATGCTCACTCACACGCTCACTCACTCACTCACTCACACAACATACAATGTGGTTCGTGCACACTCACTCACACACTCACTCACACGCACGCTCACTCACACGCTCACTCACTCAGTCACGCTCACTCACTCACTCACTCACACACACACTCTCACTCACACACTCTCACTCACACACACTCACACTCACTCACTCACACCCACGCTCACTCACTCACTCACTCACATGCTCACTCACACGCTCACTCACTCACACACTCACTCACTCACTCACTCACACCCACGCTCGCTCACTCACACACACAAACTCACTCACACATTCACTCAATTGCACTCACTCACACACTCACTCACTCACACACCCTTGCTCACTCACTCACCCTTGCTCACTCACTCAATCACACTCACTCACTCACACACCCTTGCTCTCTCACTCACTCACTCACTCACTCACACACTCACTCTTGCTCACTCACTCACACACCCTTGGTTACTCACTTACTCACACACTCACTCAATCACTCACTCACACACCCTTGGTCGCTCACTCACTCACACACCCTTGGTTACTCACTTACTCACACACTCACTCAATCACACTCACTCACTCACACACCCATGCTCACTCACTCACTCACACACCCTTGGTCACTCACTAACTCACTCACTCACACACCCTTGGTTACTCACTTACTCACACACTCACTCAATCACACTCACTCACTCACACACCCATGCTCACTCACTCACTCACACACCCTTGGTCGCTCACTCACTCACTCACTCACACACCCTTGGTCGCTCACTCACTCACTCACACACCCTTGGTTACTCACTGACTCACACACTCACTCAATCACACTCACTCACTCACACACCCTTGGTCGCTCACTCACTCACACACCCTTGCTCACTCACTCACTCGCTCACACACCCTTGCTCACTCACTCACTCACTCACTCGCTCACACACCCTTGCTCACTCACTCACTCACTCACTCACTCACTCACACACCCTTACACACTCACTCACCCACACACACTCGCTCAGTCACCCACACACACTCGCTCACTCACCCACACACACTTGCTCGCTCACTCACTCACTTTGTTGTTTACGAATCCCCACAACACCCTACGTCAAACGGATCGTGCCAAAATCGTGTAATCTGAACCAGCCTATATAGAATAAGAATGACTAGTGGTTTCTCCCGCCTCCTCCTCAGACTCGACGCTCACACGGGTCGCCAGTTTAAGCTCACGCAACAGGAACGAGCGCAATGGACAATGAAAATTGGCAACAGTATCACAGACCAAAACAATAACAAACATTACAGCCTGGAAACACACATTTCAAAGTTAAATAACTGGCTGTAGAAGCATGTTATGAAACTTAGCATGTTTCCTCAATATATGCAAACATATTATGGTATTTTATGCTTTAGTAGAGTGAAAAGTTACATACAGCACTTTTAAATGTAAATGTTTTTGGAGATCAGAAGCATGTTTTCTATCGGAGTTCCTGTTTCCAGAAAGCTAATAGTGAATTTCATCCCATTTCAAAAAGGACAAAATCAAACAGTAAAAATAAACCCTAATACAGGCACATATACACTAATGTTCAAAGTTTGTTTTAAAAAATAAATTACTACTTTTATACATCAAAGATGCATTAAATTAATAAAAAGTGAGTTAAAGACATTTATAATGTTGCAAAAGATTCTATTTAAAATAAATTCTGTTCTTTTAACTTTCTGTTCATCAAAGAACCCTAAAATAAAATGTATCATAATTTCCACAAAAATATGAAGAAGCAGCACAACTGTTTACAACGTTGATAATAATAATCAGAAATGTTTCTTGACCTGCACATCATATAAGATTGATTTCTGAAGGATCATGTGACACTGAAGACTGGAATAAAGATGCTGAAAATTCATAGAAATATTCATAGATAATAGATATGAATATTTCATAGATAAATAATATTTTACAATATTACTGTTTTTACTGTTTTTTTGATCAAATAAATGCAGCTTTGGTGAACAGAAGAGACTTCTTTCAAAAACATAAAAAATCTTACCAAACCTTTGAAGGGTAGTTAAGGGATAATTTTATTATATAAGGGAAAGAAACTTAAGATTAGACATACATTGTTTAATTTCATGACTTTTCCAGGCCTGAGCTCATTCTCACCACTCTTGATGGTCTTGATGTAAGAATCCCCAAAAACTTCTCTGGTTTCCTCCGTGAGTATTCCAGCAGTCGCTTTCTGGAGTGTCGCAGTCGAGAAGCCAAAGCCTTCTACCAGGTACTGATGTATCATGGGAAATATAAATATAAATGCTTGAATATCTTACTTGGACTTAGAGCTGCACGATTGATCTTTAAAAGATCACAATCTTGATTTAAACACTCACGTGATCTTATTCATAAATGACCGCGATAAAGTTCTGTCTATTAAACCTTTGACGGTGAACATTCAGATCTGCGTTCGGACCCAGAGACAGCAGATGTCATGTTTAGATGTGAAACAGCTTCACAAAAAGTCTTTTCAAACACACAGTATCATTATTCAATAATTCAAATTATCACTGAAGAACTGGGATAAAAGTTTATAGATCGTATATAAACACTGATGTCTGCAATAGTGATTTAAATAGAGTAAATCACCTTTTGAAAGTAACTTGACACTTCAAATAACGGTTTTATAAATTACATTGTTACACCAGTAGGTGGCGACAAGTGACTGTTAAAAAATGTATTCGTCATTGAATAATGACATTTGTTCAAAAGCACTGATTCATCCAGTAATTAAACAAGTGAAGTATTTAAGAGTGAGTCACTGAATCATTCATTCAAACTGATTATAAAAATCAATTAAACATTTTATTAAATAGACTGCAGCATTTAAAATTTTGTCAGAACCTCTAGTAAATTAGGCTACATGTTATTTTGAAACTAATTCTATTTGAAACAAACAAAAAAATGTGATTCTCAATTTATCCTGAATCGTGCAGCTCTGCTTGGACTGATTTGTCTGATTTAAGCAATGCATATCTATTGGGCTCAGTGTCAAAATAATGTTGTGCAGCTTTACCCAGAAGACACCTCTGCAGAGGCTGTGGACTTTAAGATGAGGGCTAAAAGTCTGCTTCATCTTGCTTCAAAAGTCCTCTCTGTGCTCGGCGTCCCTTTCTGGCTCAGCAGTGGAACCTGTCTCGGTAAGAAACGTATTCATCCATACTTTAAACTCCTTTTAGATACAATGAATCACAGCCTATACACTACCGGTCAAAAGTTTGGAATAATTCTGATTTTTTTATGATTTTAAAAGTCACTTCTATGGAAGCTTGTTTCCGCCACTGAATGAAAATAAATAAATAAATAATTGCGACTTTTTATCTCACAATTGCGAGATATGAAGTCAGAATTGTGAGAAATAGTCACAATTCTGAGAAATAAAGTCGCAATTTTGAGAAATAAAGTCACAATTGCGAGATATGAATTCAGAATTGTGAGAAATAAAGTCGCAATTCTGAGAAATAGTCACAATTGCGAGATATAAAGTCGCAATTCTGAGAAATAAAGTCGCAATTGCGAGATATAAAGTTGCAATTCTGAGAAATAAAGTCGCAATTGCGTGTTATAAAGTCAGAATTGCGAGAGGAAAAACTAACAATTCTGACTTTCTTGCAATTCCGACTTTATATCACATAATTGCGAGTTTATATCTCGCAATTCTGACATATTCTCTCAGAATTGTGAGATATAAACTCGCAATTACGAGTTATAAAGTCCAATTCTATGGGGAAAAAAAGACTGACTTTTTTCCCCTCAGAGTAGTTTTATCTCACAATTCTGACATTATTTCACGCAATTCTGACTTTATATCTCGCAATTATGAGAAAAAAAAGTCAGAATTGTGAGATAAAAAGTCGCAATTACCTTTTCTATTTTTCATTCTGTGGCAGAAACAAGCTTCCATACTCTTCTGCTCACCAAGAAATTTATTTGATCAAAAATATAATAATATTGTGAAATATTACTACAATTTAAAAAAGAATTGTTTTCTATGTGAATATATAGATTTTATTTTAATATAGATTTTAAAATGTAATTTATTCCTGTGATCAAAGCTGAATTTTCAGCATCATTACTCCAGTCTTCAGTCACATTAATCTTACAAGCGTCATGTGACCATGCTCACCAATGGCAAAAAAGTTGAACAGAATATTGCAGTCCAAACTGTTATATCTTTTCATAAAACTGCTGTCAACTATTGGCATATAGATGGCACTGTTGCACACAAGAATGGTTAGGTGTCATAAACATTTTAATAATTTTTGTCCAGCATGTTCTAATTATATCTCTAAATATATCTTTTTTATATATATATATTTGACATTTAAGGCTTAATGCTCGAGAAAATAAATAAAAGTTTTTCAGGACGAGTGATCATTCAATGTAAATTGTGATAATTGTAATTAATAATCGCAATTACAATTTCAAGGGAATAATCCACAATTATGATTTTTGTCATAACTGTGCAGCGCTAACACACTCTCTCACACACACACACACACACACACACAGAAAGGTAGACACTCGTTTCTATCTGGAATGAGGTTTACACAAACACTGCTCATGTAACCCATGGAGTTCTTGACAGATTTGCTGGGTGATGATGGTAACATCTCCTTTTTGTTTTTGATTATTGTTTGATAGATCAAATCTGATGAAAAATTAGCAGGAGTTGCAGGGAATTCTGAGGGGGGACCTCAGTGTGAACAGAGTCTGATGTCTAGTCGGATAGTTCACGTTGATGAGAAATATATTGACTGAACCTTCCACACATGCACACAACAGATACACAGACACACACGCGACTGATACACAGACACACACGCGACTGATACACGGACACACACGCAACAGATACACAGACACACACGCAACAGATACACAGACACACACGCAACAGATACACAGATACACATGCAACAGATACACAGACACACACGCAACAGATACACGGACACACACGCAACAGATACACAGATACACACGCAACTGATACACAGACACACGCAACAGATACACAGACACACACGCAACAGATACACAGATACACATGCAACAGATACACAGATACACATGCAACAGATACACACGCGACTGATACACAGACACACACGCAACTGATACACAGACACACACGCGACTGATACACAGATACACATGCAACAGATACACAGATACACACGCAACTGATACACAGACACACACGCGACTGATACACAGATACACATGCAACAGATACACAGACACACACGCAACTGATACACAGACACACACGCGACTGATACACAGATACACATGCAACAGATACACAGATACACACGCAACTGATACACAGACACACACGCAACTGATACAGACACACACCCAACAGATACACAGACACACACCCAACAGATACACAGACACACACCCAACAGATACACAGACACACACGCAACAGATACACAGATACACACGCAACTGATACACAGACACACACGCGACTGATACACAGATACACATGCAACAGATACACAGATACACACGCAACTGATACACAGACACACACGCAACTGATACACAGACACACACCCAACAGATACACAGACACACACCCAACAGATACACAGACACACACCCAACAGATACACAGACACACACCCAACAGATACACAGACACACACGCAACAGATACACAGACACACACCCAACAGATACACAGATACACACCCAACAGATACACAGACACACACCCAACAGATACACAGACACACACCCAACAGATACACAGACACACACCCAACAGATACACAGACACACACCCAACAGATACACAGACACACACCCAACAGATACACAGACACACACGCAACAGATACACAGATACACATGCAACAGATACACAGATACACACGCAACTGATACACAGACACACACGCAACTGATACACAGATACACATGCAACAGATACACAGATACACACGCAACTGATACACAGACACACACGCGACTGATACACAGATACACATGCAACAGATACACACGCAACTGATACACAGACACACACGCAACTGATACAGACACACACCCAACAGATACACAGACACACACCCAACAGATACACAGACACACACCCAACAGATACACAGACACACACGCAACAGATACACAGATACACACGCAACTGATACACAGACACACACGCGACTGATACACAGATACACATGCAACAGATACACAGATACACACGCAACTGATACACAGACACACACGCAACTGATACACAGACACACACCCAACAGATACACAGACACACACCCAACAGATACACAGACACACACCCAACAGATACACAGACACACACCCAACAGATACACAGACACACACGCAACAGATACACAGACACACACCCAACAGATACACAGATACACACCCAACAGATACACAGACACACACCCAACAGATACACAGACACACACCCAACAGATACACAGACACACACCCAACAGATACACAGACACACACCCAACAGATACACAGACACACACCCAACAGATACACAGACACACACGCAACAGATACACAGACACACACGCAACAGATACACAGACACACACCCAACAGATACACAGACACACACCCAACAGATACACAGACACACACCCAACAGATACACAGACACACACCCAACAGATACACAGACACACACGCGACTGATACACAGACACACACCCAACAGATACACAGACACACACCCAACAGATACACAGACACACACGCAACAGATACACAGACACACACGCAACAGATACACAGATACACATGCAACAGATACACGGACACACACGCAACAGATACACGGACACACACGCAACAGATACACAGACACACACGCAACTGATACACAGACACACACGCAACAGATACACAGACACACACGCAACAGATACACAGATACACATGCAACAGATACACACGCAACTGATACACAGACACACACGCGACTGATACACAGACACACACGCAACTGATACACAGACACACACGCGACTGATACACAGATACACATGCAACAGATACACAGATACACACGCAACTGATACACAGACACACACGCGACTGATACACAGATACACATGCAACAGATACACAGATACACACGCAACTGATACACAGACACACACGCGACTGATACACAGATACACATGCAACAGATACACAGATACACACGCAACTGATACACAGACACACACGCAACTGATACACAGACACACACCCAACAGATACACAGACACACACCCAACAGATACACAGACACACACCCAACAGATACACAGACACACACGCAACAGATACACAGACACACACGCAACAGATACACAGACACACACGCAACAGATACACAGACACACACGCAACTGATACACAGACACACACGCAACTGATACACAGACACACACCCAACAGATACACAGACACACACCCAACAGATACACAGACACACACCCAACAGATACACAGACACACACCCAACAGATACACAGACACACACCCAACAGATACACAGACACACACCCAACAGATACACAGACACACACGCAACAGATACACAGACACACACGCAACAGATACACAGACACACACGCAACTGATACACAGATACACACGCAACAGATACACAGACACACACGCAACTGATACACAGACACACACGCAACAGATACACACGCAACAGATACACACGCGACTGATACACAGACACACACGCGACTGATACACAGACACACACGCGACTGATACACAGACACACACGCGACAGATACACAGACACACACGCGACTGATACACAGACACACACGCAACTGATACACAGACACACACGCAACTGATACACAGACACACACGCAACAGATACACACGCAACAGATACACACGCAACTGATACACAGACACACACGCAACTGATACACAGACACACACGCGACTGATACACAGACACACACGCGACTGATACACAGACACACACTCGACTGATACACAGACACACACGCGACGGATACACAGACACACACGCGACGGATACACAGACACGACACACACGCGACTGATACACAGACACACACGCAACTGATACACAGACACACACGCGACTGATACACAGACACACGCGACTGATACACAGACACACACACGACTGATACACAGACACACACGCGACTGATACACAGACACACACGCAACAGATACACAGACACACACGCAACTGATACACAGATACACACGCAACAGATACACAGACACACACGCAACTGATACACAGACACACACGCAACTGATACACAGACACACACGCAACAGATACACAGATACACACGCAACTGATACACAGACACACACGCAACAGATACACAGACACACACGCAACTGATACACAGATACACACGCAACAGATACACAGACACACACGCAACAGATACACAGATACACACGCAACAGATACACAGACACACACGCAACAGATACACAGATACACACGCAACAGATACACAGACACACACGCAACTGATACACAGACACACACGCAACTGATACACAGACACACACGCAACAGATACACAGATACACACGCAACTGATACACAGACACACACGCAACAGATACACAGACACACACGCAACAGATACACAGATACACACGCAACAGATACACAGACACACACGCAACAGATACACAGATACACACGCAACAGATACACACGCAACTGATACACAGACACACACGCGACTGATACACAGACACACACGCAACTGATACGCACACACCCAACAGATACGCAGACACACACGCAACTGATACGCAGACACACACCCAACAGATACGCAGACACACACGCAACTGATACACAGACACACACGCGACTGATACACAGACACACACGCGACTGATACACAGACACACACACGACTGATACACAGACACGACACACACGCGACTGATACACAGACACGACACACACGCAACTGATACGCAGACACACACCCAACAGATACACAGACACACACGCGACTGATACACAGACACACACGCAACTGATACACAGACACACACGCGACTGATACACAGACACACACGCGACTGATACACAGACACACACGCGACTGATACACAGACACACACGCGACTGATACACAGACACACACGCGACTGATACACGGACACACACGCGACTGATACACAGACACTCACACGACTGATACACAGACACACACGCGACTGATACACAGACGCGACTGATACACAGACACACACGCGACTGATACACAGACACTCACACGACTGATACACAGACACACACGCGACTGATACACAGACACACACGCGACTGATACACAGACACACACGCGACTGATACACAGACACACACGCGACTGATACACAGACACACACGCAACTGATACGCAGACACACACCCAACAGATACACAGACACACACGCAACTGATACGCAGACACACACGCAACTGATACGCAGACACACACCCAACAGATACACAGACACACACGCAACTGATACGCAGACACACACCCAACAGATACACAGACACACACCCAACAGATACACAGACACACACCCAACAGATACACAGACACACACGCAACAGATACACAGACACACACGCAACAGATACACAGACACACACGCAACTGATACACAGACACACACGCAACAGATACACAGACACACACGCAACAGATACACAGATACACATGCAACAGATACACAGATACACATGCAACAGATACACACGCAACTGATACACAGACACACACGCGACTGATACACAGACACACACGCAACTGATACACAGACACACACGCGACTGATACACAGATACACATGCAACAGATACACAGATACACACGCAACTGATACACAGACACACACGCGACTGATACACAGATACACATGCAACAGATACACAGATACACACGCAACTGATACACAGACACACACGCGACTGATACACAGATACACATGCAACAGATACACAGATACACACGCAACTGATACACAGACACACACGCGACTGATACACAGATACACATGCAACAGATACACAGATACACACGCAACTGATACACAGACACACACGCAACTGATACACAGACACACACCCAACAGATACACAGACACACACCCAACAGATACACAGACACACACGCAACAGATACACAGACACACACGCAACAGATACACAGACACACACGCAACTGATACACAGACACACACGCAACTGATACACAGACACACACCCAACAGATACACAGACACACACCCAACAGATACACAGACACACACCCAACAGATACACAGACACACACCCAACAGATACACAGACACACACGCAACAGATACACAGACACACACGCAACAGATACACAGACACACACGCAACTGATACACAGACACACACGCAACTGATACACAGACACACACCCAACAGATACACAGACACACACCCAACAGATACACAGACACACACCCAACAGATACACAGACACACACCCAACAGATACACAGACACACACCCAACAGATACACAGACACACACCCAACAGATACACAGACACACACCCAACAGATACACAGACACACACGCAACAGATACACAGACACACACGCAACAGATACACAGACACACACGCAACTGATACACAGATACACACGCAACAGATACACAGACACACACGCAACTGATACACAGACACACACGCAACAGATACACACGCAACAGATACACACGCGACTGATACACAGACACACACGCGACTGATACACAGACACACACGCGACTGATACACAGACACACACGCGACTGATACACAGACACACACGCAACTGATACACAGACACACACGCAACTGATACACAGACACACACGCAACAGATACACACGCAACAGATACACACGCAACTGATACACAGACACACACGCAACTGATACACAGACACACACGCGACTGATACACAGACACACACGCGACTGATACACAGACACACACGCGACTGATACACAGACACACACGCGACGGATACACAGACACACACGCGACGGATACACAGACACGACACACACGCGACTGATACACAGACACACACGCAACTGATACACAGACACACACGCGACTGATACACAGACACACGCGACTGATACACAGACACACACACGACTGATACACAGACACACACGCAACTGATACACAGACACACACGCGACTGATACACAGACACACACGCAACAGATACACAGAGACACACGCAACTGATACACAGATACACATGCAACAGATACACAGACACACACGCAACTGATACACAGACACACACGCAACTGATACACAGACACACACGCAACAGATACACAGACACACACGCAACAGATACACAGATACACACGCAACAGATACACAGACACACACGCAACAGATACACAGATACACACGCAACAGATACACACGCAACTGATACACAGACACACACGCGACTGATACACAGACACACACGCAACTGATACGCACACACCCAACAGATACGCAGACACACACGCAACTGATACGCAGACACACACCCAACAGATACGCAGACACACACGCAACTGATACACAGACACACACGCGACTGATACACAGACACACACGCGACTGATACACAGACACACACACGACTGATACACAGACACGACACACACGCGACTGATACACAGACACGACACACACGCAACTGATACGCAGACACACACCCAACAGATACACAGACACACACGCGACTGATACACAGACACACACGCAACTGATACACAGACACACACGCGACTGATACACAGACACACACGCGACTGATACACAGACACACACGCGACTGATACACAGACACACACGCGACTGATACACAGACACACACGCGACTGATACACGGACACACACGCGACTGATACACAGACACTCACACGACTGATACACAGACACACACGCGACTGATACACAGACACACACGCGACTGATACACAGACACACACGCGACTGATACACAGACACTCACACGACTGATACACAGACACACACGCGACTGATACACAGACACACACGCGACTGATACACAGACACACACGCGACTGATACACAGACACACACGCGACTGATACACAGACACACACGCAACTGATACGCAGACACACACCCAACAGATACACAGACACACACGCAACTGATACGCAGACACACACGCAACTGATACGCAGACACACACCCAACAGATACACAGACACACACGCAACTGATACGCAGACACACAGATCCGAGACAAATTTGAGGAAGTCTAATTCATTTTGAAGGAAGAGTTCAAAAACGTGTCTTTTCAGTGAAATAAAAATGACACACTTGCAGAAGGGTGGACCATGGAAAATATGGATTCTTTTTACTCGGACCAAGAACAATAGATCAAATTAATCAGAAGTAATAAGCAAGGTATGGAGCCACTAGCTGCCTTTCCACTGTCGGGCCAGTGCGAGCCAGAGCTTTAATAGGCCTAGTCTCTATATTAATCTGAAATACTGCATTCATTTAAGAAATATTTTTTAAAAAATTTGAAGAATTTTTTTTTTTTATAAAAACACAAATACATGGCAATATTTGCCATGGTTGATGTTCATACTGTCTTCCATCTTTGTGCCAAATTTCATAACTTTCCTACGTTTGGTTCTATTGTTTGCCAAAGAAGAAGAACGTTAACAGGGCTCGGCCTCTTAGACTGAATAACTCTCTTCCTCTTCTCTCCTCTTTCCCACAGGTTGGTACAGGCAGTGTAATATCATTCCCTACAGTAAAGATGTTGATCTAGGCATTTGGATCAAAGATTATAGGGATGACATCACTCAGGCGTTTCAGAAGGCTGGTCTCCCACTGAAACACAAGTTCGGAAAGGTGAGGAGATTTTGAGAGTTCAGGATCCCACCATTCAGGGAAGATAGAACTTGGGGCCCTATTTTAAAGGGATAGTTCACCCAAAAATTAAAATTCTGTCAGTAATTACTCTCCCTCATGTTGTTCCAACCCCGTAAGACCTTCGTTCATCTTCGGAACACGAATTAAGATATTTTTGATTAAATCTGAGAGCTGGATCACTCCTCCATAGGCTTCTAAGGGATTGACACTTGCCAGCCTCGAAAAGTTATAAAAGACATCTTTAAAATAGTCCAAGTGACTACAGTGGCTCAATCTTAAGTTTATCAAGCGACGAGAATACTTTTTGAGTGCAAAAATAACGACTTTATTTCAACTATTGATTTCCTTCTCTGTGGGCCTCGAGTCAGTTCACTAGTGTAACAGCGCAGCGCTTCTGTGTTGTACGTCACACGTAGGCTCACTATTGGCCGACGCTGGTCATGTGTGTGATGCGTGTGACGTACAACACAGAAGCGCTGCGCTGTTACACTAGTGAACTGACTCGAGGCTCACAGAGAAGGAAATCAATAGTTGAAATAAAGTCGTTATTTTTGCGCACAAAAAAGTATTCTCGACGCTTGATAAACTTAAGATTGAGCCACTGTAGTCTAGTAATGGGTGTGTTTTGGGCATAACGTGCAATAAACCAATCAGAGTCTCATCTCCCATTCCCTTTAAAAGCCAGTTGCGCTCACGCCATGATGGATTCGCGATTTACATGGCGGAATTTTCAAGTGGAAAAACTGAACGCTTTTACTTTCTGAAAAAAAACAAACATTATAAATGAATTTCACTGTATATAGTCTAAAGTATGAAAGAAATGTATGTACATTTTTAGAATAACTAATTTCTACATTAAACACAACAATACGCCATCGCATTTGCGACTCTCCTATGATTAAAGGAGACACTTCAGGTTTTCTTCCCACCGGAGCCTCGCTTTAGATTTCAAAATAACGGCTGCGTGAAATAAGCGTATACACGCACATTACTAACGCGCTCTTTAAACCACCAAATAAATACTGCGCCATTGACCTCAGACCAGGTTTCAGTTGGTCAATGGCTCAGTCTATTTCAGTTCCTCAAAATAGCAATGCGCCCGAACACACCTCGTTTTCAGACCAGCAGCCCATGGGCGCACAAATGCATTTGCTATTTAAACAACGTGAAAATGATAACTGCAGGATGTGAAAATCATAACTGCATCGGGCTGAAACTAGCAAAAAACACTTGCCGTGTGTATTATAGGGCCCTTAATCTTGGATGCCGGAAAACTGCTGCCCGGAGCCGTTGTGAATATGGCTGCACACACAGTGAACAGAGTTTCCTTGAAATGGACTTTGTTCTTTTTCTCAAGTTTCTCAACTGTTATTGCACCTGAGAAAAGAGCAAGAGGACGCAGTGTTCTACATATAAAAACACTGACAAACTCTATGAACGTGTTGTACCAATTAAGATACATATTAAACAGCTTGTTTTGATCCTGGTTTTAATTTTTGATTTTACCATAAACCTAGATCAGCCTTAATCCTGCTGATCTGTTACTTCAAACGCAGTTCATATTTTAGTTAGGGATTAACTTGAAAGGGACAGGTCACCCAAAATTGAAAATTCTGTCATCTTTTACTCAAACTTATAAAGGTTTAGAATAACTTAAGGATGTTTCTTCTGTTGAACACAAAAGAAGATATTGGCAGCAGTTCTTCGAACCCTAATTGATGGAGTGTGTACAGTGGCGGAACTAGAGTTTTATACATGGGGTGGCCAGGGGGTGGCCACTGCTACTTTCGGGGGTACACAGTACACACACACACACACAGTGGAAAAGCTTGTGGAAGGAATTGGGTCACTCTGTTTGTGTCTATAAGTGTTGAACATCCAAAATATTTGCAGAAA
The DNA here is from genome assembly GCA_026230005.1 of Gila orcuttii. Classification (NCBI taxonomy): domain Eukaryota; kingdom Metazoa; phylum Chordata; class Actinopteri; order Cypriniformes; family Leuciscidae; genus Gila; species Gila orcuttii. The sequence continues at coordinate 59,500,360 of JAPDVR010000004.1, forward strand.
ACAAAGCTGAAGCACCAAGTAGATAAGATACCCCATGTGTCTGTTATGAACTGCTGCATTTATTTACAAAAAAACTCACATTTACAAAAAAAATATATATATATTTTATTTTATCTTTTATTAGATATAGCAGGCACCAAGCAGACATGTCCTTGAAAAAGTTAAACAATTGTATTGCCCATCAATATAAAATCTTATCCTGGGAAGATTAAATACAACATAATTCTTTCTTTATAATAATTTATAATAATTCTAATTCTAATTATTTAATTTATAATTTTTTTTTTTTTTTTTGCGTTCATTTTTGGGTGAACTATCCTTTTAATCTGGCAAAATCATCTCAACTTAAATTCCTGAATTGGGTATGTGATTGACTGCCTGTGTCTGGTAGATGCTCTGACCTGTTGCTGGTTCTGAAGTCTGACCACACTGACTCTGACTAGCCAGTGGTGATGCAAGGGCTGGGGGGTCTGTTTGCATCTGATCTGCCTGTTAGTCCAGTCATTTTAAGCCAAAATGGGGGTCAACCTTGAACAATTTGCAAAAGGCAAACTCAACTGATTTTGTATCCTCAATATGTCCTGAGTAAGGAAAAAAAAGTCCCAAAGAATCCCATTAGGGAAAGTTTAGAAAAAAAAAAAAAATATAGCCTATTCATTCTTTTTCTTACGAGAATAAGGTAAAAAGTTTAACCTTTAGATATCACCATGAAAATTACTGAGTTGATTACTTACATCAAGACAAACAAAAAATGTATTCCAAGTTTTTTAAAATTGTTTGTTAAGATGGACAAACGGTGCATAATCTAATTACGTATGTGCTAATTTGCATAAATACCACAACAGATCTAAACATTGGGTCTAGCCAGGTGAAAATGAATTGTTGAATCTTGTTGACACATAACAGTAAAATACTTAATGTTAAGGTCTGAATAGAACCCATTTAGGCCATGAGCATTAATACATAGAGGCAGGAAGAAGTACTTTAGAAACCAGCCTTTTTTAATTATTAAGAGATGGGGTTTGGGGCTGGGTCTGTGCGACTGTTTCTGGGGGACGAGTCTAAGGGAAGAACAGGAGACAAGGGTAAGGAGAATGCAGAAGACAAAAGGTAAGTAAAATAAAAAGTGAATCCCCAGAAACCGATTTCGAAACATTCCCCAAATGGGATTCTTAGGGACTTTGTTTCCTTACTCAGGACATAATGAGGATACAAAATTATTTGAGTTTGCTTCTGTTGCAATTTGTTCAACCTTTTTTTCATAAAATGACTGGACTATGTTTGTGCTTATTTTAAAATAACTCTGATATCTCTCCCTTTCTTTTCATGTTTAATTGACCCTGTTCAAAAATATGACAAATTTAAAATATCATTCCAATCATATTCATATTCTAATCATCATCGAATTACCAACATTTAACTCTTTCTCGCCAGTATAAAAAAAAATGTGGTTTTGGTAATTTTCACAATTTCATGGCACCCCAGAATATTTTGTTGTATGAATATCTGAAAATACCAAAAGAAAGAACAAACCCTGTGCTTTTAAAACAAAAACAAAAAAATAATGTTATTCTAGCTTCGTGCGTCTTTTTTTTAATCAACACTTGAATGTTGCCAAGTTTCATAAAAAGCAACATGAGCAAAAAGCTGAGAAAATCGCATTTTTATCAAAGACTACATCTAGATAAGATTCATAATGATGATCAAAACACAGTACATCGAGTCCATCAACAACCTACACCCATAAAGCTTCATAGTCCTATAGTGATCGCATTATGATATCGCTTGTTTCTGCTCTTCTTTGCCTGCGTTTTGATCTCCTATCCTCACATTAGCTAGAACATTTGTACGTAGCCTATACTGTAACGTACACACGGCAAGGTACTGTATATGCGTGTATTAGGCCTAATGTAGGCTATTGGGAGCAAACCACCCTGATGCTAAACCTTAAAAGCTTACTTCAAATATGATGTTTTCTTATTCGGTGAAGTTCGGTATCTTGCAACCATCTCTCGTCCTCTGCTCGTCCGTTTGAAAACTGCGCTTTTTTTTTAAATCAGCATCAGCAACTGCCAGTAGCAAATGAAATTTTGGGGTGGCCAATCGCATGTCAGGGGTGTCCAGTGCCACCCCGGACCCCCCTCTGGCTCCGCCACTGAGTGTGTAGCTTTACAATTCTTAAAAAAAAACATGTAGGAAGATGCATCATAGCCATATTCCAGGATGATATGTCAGATACATCAGCCTCAGATTGTGAAAGAATGGTTGTGAGGAACATGAAGAATCATTTTCACACATGAATCGGCTCCTCTGAGTCCAGATCTTAAATGCATTGAAAGTGTTTAGGATTTGCAGAGCGCTGGACTCTTGCCTTGTCAATACAAGATCTTGACCAAAAACGGATGCACCTCTTGATGGAACTAAACATTTTTTACATCAAGAGGTGTGATGTGTCTTCCTACATGGTTTTTTATGGTTGTTGACACATTTTCACCCTTCATTTATTTAAATTTCAGGTGGAGGACAGTTTGGAGCTCTCCTTTCAGGGGAACGATGTGAAACTTGACATTTTCTTTTTTTATGAGGAAGGTGACATTGTCTGGAATGGAGGCACGCAGGCAAAGAGTGGCAAAAAATTCAAGTGAGTATTAGAGAGTTTTCTATTATCAGTTAAACATTGCTTTTAATATCAGTCACATGCTTCCAGTCATGGATGTTGCCAGACCCCATTAATGCCTGGTATGTGAATACAGTGCCATTAGCCAATCATTGAAACAACAAAGTGAGGTAGTCAGAAATTAATTTACCTGTTATTTATTTATTAATTATCTGATTTGTTTGCACTTAAACAGCCAATAACAGTGTATGAATGTGAAGCAAGATAACTCAGAATTACCCAGGGTTTACTAGTCAAGTGTGGAAAGCCCTAGAGAAAATCGGTTTTCGTTTTTTCTTTCATGAAATGTCTTCTTATATTTACATTGTTTCCGGACAGATACGTGTTCCCACGATTCAGTCTGTGTTGGGCCGAGCTGATGGAGCTGAAGGTCCAGGTTCCCTGCGAGACTAGGGACTATGTGATGGCCAACTATGGACCCAACTGGAATGTTCCTGTAAAAACCTGGGACTGGAAGAGCTCCCCGTCCAACGTACAGGAGAATGGCGTCTGGCCTGTGCGGGAATGGGATGATGTCATTCAGGTTTACTGAAGCATCATGGGAGTTAGTTGGTATACTCCCGTTGATATGGGTGAGATTGCAGTTACAGTGATACAAACCGCTCTAAGCTACTACAAAGATGAAAACAAGTTTTAGAGTTCCCTGAAAGTCTGTGGACCTTGAGTGTCTTTGCAACAAGACAACATAAAATAAAATCTGTCAAGAAAGTCATGCTTAGAATATACTGATATATGTGTTTTATTCTTGAATAATAAACTATTGTGTAAACTATTTAGACGTAGTGATGAATAAAAATGTTGTATTTTAATACATGACAAAGCTAAAGGGAAGGGTGGCCGGTATAATACTGATATATACAAAATACATTTTGATGATAGCAAAAAGATGTACAAGTTGCTTAATTTAAACATATTGTACAGCCCTGAGGTTTGAGTGCATCAGCAACTCTGGGAACTGTTTCCTGGAGCATTTCCTCCTGGTAGGGGATCACTAGTCAAACGCTTTATCAGGTTTGAGCAACATGTCATGTGATTCTGCAGAGTGGTGATTGGAGAAGACATTTGCCTTTATGATTGTGCCTGATGAGGTTGTGAACATCGAAAAGAGTAGGGGACCCAGTACCGAACCTTGATGCACACCCAAGACATCAAGCCAATAATTTTTAAATGCTGATGCCTCAAAAATGTTTACGATGTTCTATTTTAAATAGTTGCTTTTTCCCACTGCTAGTTAATCCATTTTCATTTTAGGACTTGTCCAAAAACAAATATTTACTACATTAAAACGCAACATTTAATTCCTTAACTTTTTAGTAAAATGGATCTCAGAATTTGATCAGAATGGTGAAAAAACTACTGCAATGATGAATTTATTGTATATAATTCACTATACAAGTATTATATTAAGCTTAGTGTGAGGTTAGTATTTTTTATTGTCAGTGAATGCTATACTCATATAAACGTAAAACACCAGCAATTTACTTTTTTATTTTTTTGTACAAAAGGTATCCATATAGTATCCAACAGATACTTCAACAACAAATGGCTTAAGTCATTTTACAAACCTTCATGACATTTATCCTTTGACTGGACGTAGGAAGCAAGTGTAGGAATATTTACCCACTTCCCGATCAAAACACTAGAAAACAGGCCTGGCTTCAGACAAAGCTAAAGAAACATACTTGATACAACCTTCATATTGAGCAGTGCTTTGGAATACGGGCACCTATGACCTTATAAATGTACAACAGAAATCACAACGATGAGCGCAGTGTTAGCAAACACCTAAAAACTGCAATAGCCACGTAAAGAACAGACAGTCTGCTCACAATCCAAAAGCAAGGGGGGAAAAAAAAGTAAAATAAAAATAACATACAAAGGGGAAAGCAGCTCCATTTCAACTACATTGAACCAGCTACAGAACCAATGATTAAAAAATGAAAGAAAAAAAATGTGAGGGTAAAAATGCTTTTTGGTTTCACAGTTAAAGTTTAATGCACTGCATGCATGATGCTAACAATGGCATGGGACTGAGAGAACATTAAAAAAAATGCCAAGAAAGATTCAGTTCAGCTTTCTGATGAACATTAACTATTTAAAAAAAAAAATCAAAAGCTAAATCTAACACGCTATCTACAAATTGAAAGAAAATAAAAAACAGGTTTAAAAGCACTTCTCCCTATCTCCGGTATCGGCCCCTTTCTTTTTCCCTCTCACGATCTCGAATTCGCTCTCGTTCGCGATCACGTTCTCTGCCACGCTCTCGTTCTCGGTCGCGCCGCCCGTCCCGGGGCCGGTCTCGCTCTCTCTGCCGGTCCCGCTCGCGCGGGCGACTCCTGCGTCCGCTCACCACGGCCTGTGTTCGTCTCAGGAAATCGTCCACACGCATATCGTAGTCATGCTGCCAAACAAAAGTTTGAAAGTACGAGTAAGCAAAAACATAACAAAAAAAAAAACACCGGCTCAGTTCCAAAACCCAGTGAGCTAGTCTAGCAAGTCGACCCAACACTCAGAGAATGGCTTGGGTAGTGTTGGGTTGCTAGGAGGAATTCCCACTACTTTGGAACACGGCTGGGCGATATTGATAATTTATATCTAGATATTATTAAAAATTGTGATATTTAATATTATGGGTGGCTAAACTCAAAAAGATATGAACTGTTTTTGTAAGTATTACTCAATATATACAGTCCATATAATTATATGATTCAAACTTTTTTCATGTTCTAGTGTTAGTCACTTTTTTTTTTTTTTCAAAACTTGGGTGCCAAATCAATATGTATTGCGATTCTCCAAGTATTGTGATAGTATCGATTTTACATTATGCGCCACAGACCAATTTAAACGCCTCTGATTGGTCATTGCATTCAGCACTCAACAGAAATGTCTGTGATTGGCTACAATGCTCAACACTGTTAAAAGCATCAAAGGTTTCTATTAACAACACGTTTAACAGAGTGTGAAGCGTTTGAAAGCAGCTGCCATACGAAAAATGTTATACATATAAATACATTATTGTGATAAAACACAATATTCCCTAAATTCTATATCGTCAGCAAAAAAATATCACAATCATATCGCTAATATTCGATGTATCGCCCAGCCCTATGTAGTTTTCGAGCCGCTTTAAGTGGCTAAACTTTACCAAACTGGAGGCGAAAGAGCGAACAACCCTCTTTTCCCTGAAGCGGGCATCATGGGGCATGGGATGGTGTCCGGAGTAAGGAGGGTGGGCCTGCGGTGGAGGAGGATGATGATGATGCTGGTAGTACGGGTGCTGGGGGGGGTGCTCCATACCAGGGTACGGGGCCTTCAGGAAAGAGAGAAAAAAAAAAAAGTGTCAGAATTAAAAAAAAAATGGATGACCAGAACAACAGATTCAGAAAACCCAGTGAATACAGTCAATCTTACCATTCCCTGCCATGGTGGTGGAGGCCCGATGTTGTGGTGGAATTCTCTCATGTAGTCATTGTAGGACTAGAAATAAGAAAATAGGTGTTAATAATGTTTATATGTTCATTCATGACTTGATTTTTCAACCAAAGTTGAGCTTATTGGCTTTTTAATGAGCATTCCTGGTGTCACTGTGCATATAGTGCATGTTATTACCCCTCCAGCAAAATAATAAAACAATTTTGTCTTCATAATCTTACAAATATATAATACCTCCAACTTTGAAACTAATTTACTTTTTCGCTAAGGCATGAATCCCTCTCTTATTTTTCAACTCCACAGCTTCATTCTGGTATGTAATGCCGACTTCTTTCAATCCAAAGATATCCCAAAGGGCAAAATAAAGTCTCTACGGTACGTTTACACGTCAACGATATGCAAAAACTTGCACTTTGAAACCTGGTTTCAAAAGTTCGCATTTTCAAGCACCCAAAAGACCGGTCGTCATGTAAACGAACAGCCAAAACATAAAAAGTTACGTTTTTAGTTGAAACCGGTGTTGTGTAAATGGTTCCTTACACACATTTTTTCAGTTTCACCAAAATTTTGCTCTACAGGAAATTTGATCAATAAACGGGTTGTAAATGGCATTTCATGTTGACTTAAAAGTCAGGAAAACAAACTTACTCCGTTGAGAAACACATCTCTCCTAACACCAGTGAAGCGCCTGTGAAGAGATATTACATGACGTTATAATACATATAGCATTTAGAAATGCAGGATAATGAGGGAAAGACGAGACCAACCTGTCCACAGGCTGATTGCGAGGGTCTTGCATAAAACCTAAACGGACAGCGAAAGTGAGACAGATTTCACCAACGACAGAAAAACAGCACAAACAATGAAACAAGTCACAAATTGACAATTTGATTTAAAAAAAAAAAAAAAAAAAAAAAAAAACTACAACAATCAAAAAGAAAAAAAAAAGCAAACGTTCAGGGTGCAGTTCAGATGCCATAGTTTCACCTACGGTACAAGTCAGTCGATAAAGAGCCGTAACAAGGGTAGAATAAAAACTGGTTGTTTCAGAAACCGTGGGACAGAGGAAACATGAGCTCTACACAGTGCAGATATTGACCTGGTCTCTGGGGGAATTCTGGAGTGTAATCAATCCTGGGCCGCTTCCGGTTGTGCATGTCATATTCTTCAGGACGACGCCTACGTAAATCAGGTACATTAATGTGAAAGATGGCACTGATTTAAGAAAACAGACAGACATGAAGCATACAGTCAACAACACTTTTCTTTCAGTTAACAGTGTATGTGTGTGTACAGGAATACATATTTTAGCCGATTTCTTTATCACTGTACAATTGTACAATCTCATTTTAGTTAATGATAAAATACTTGGTTAGCAACTCAATTCTTAAACTGCATGACATCAAGTAAAACACGTCTGTAAGCAAGTGTTGTACATTCACACAAACCTAGGATACAATATTTTTTTGCATATTAACATCTTATTGTCCTGGATAAAAAATAGTCTGGGTTCAATACAATCTACTCTCAGCATTTGTGGAAAAATGTTGATTAGAGCTGGATCACAATTGATCAACTAGTTGGCTAGTTCATCTAGATTTTTTATTTAAATGGTTTAATTTTTGATATTTGTAGCACATTGTTGTGTTTTTACAAAATGGCATCAAGTTAAAAAAAAACATCAAGACCACTGCATTCTTCCATTCCTGACTGATTTTAAAGTTATACTTCTTAAAAACAATCCAACATATTATGTCTGATTGAGGTCAGGTGAAAGTTAGAGCTCATTTAAAAAAGAAATAAAAATAATCATGGCTAAAGTAAGATGTTTAGAAACGACAATAAACGTTAAAATGCAGTTTCGAGAGTAAAGCCACAAGAGTGTGATGGAAATGCTTAGTGAACCAGATGTAATTTTCAGCATCATGTGCATGTAAAGCAGTAACTTTTAGCAGATAACATGCAAGAATACCAAAAAAGGTAATCAACACAATGCCACAAATGCTGTAGCTAGAGCTGAACCCAGAACAATCCTTTAATACTAAAGCCACATTGATGTGTTTTTCAATGCTCAATCCTCAGCAGAGCTCTACGTTGTGAGTATTTCACTGCCTTCAAATGTGAAATCTTTTTGCACACCCATGCAAGTGAAATCAGACACCCAAATCAACTCGTGAACTCAAATAACACCATCAGAATAAACCTCCCAATGCATCTCACCCAATTGGAAAATTGTTTTATGGAGCATTTGGCTGCCTTTCGTTGTCTTCCATTCAGCTCAACAGAGAAACGACAAAACATAGGGACATTCGCAGAGGATGCGTTGTGCTTGCATTCTGGATACGTGTATGACCATACTTTGGTTTGGTCAGGGTCTGGTAGGATGAGTTTCACATTAAATTGTCTCCAAATCCTGTTCTGTTGTGCTCCATCTACCTGTTTTTTTAATGCAAAAACATTCTGTGTGCAGAGTCATTTTACTATTATTTATTTATTTAAGTAATTTGAATAAGCTTTTCATTTAAATTTTACTTACATTTTTAGTCCTTTCGTTATGTGCTTTAGTCATTTTTAGTCCTTTCGTTATGTGCTTTAGTCATTTTTAGTGCTTTCGTTATGTGCTTTAGTCATTTTTAGTCCTTTCGTTATGTGCTTTAGTCATTTTTAGTCCTTTCGTTATGTGCTTTAGTCATTTTTAGTCCTTTCGTTATGTGCTTTAGTCATTTTTAGTCCTTTCGTTATGTGCTTTAGTCATTTTTAGTCCTTTCGTTATGTGCTTTAGTCATTTTTAGTCCTTTCGTTATGTGCTTTAGTCATTTTTAGTCCTTTCGTTATGTGCTTTAGTCATTTTTAGTCCTTTCGTTATGTGCTTTAGTCATTTTTAGTCCTTTCGTTATGTGCTTTAGTCATTTTTAGTCCTTTCGTTATGTGCTTTAGTCATTTTTAGTCCTTTCGTTATGTGCTTTAGTCATTTTTGTCCTTTCGTTATGTGCTTTAGTCATTTTTAGTCCTTTCGTTATGTGCTTTAGTCATTTTTAGTCCTTTCGTTATGTGCTTTAGTCATTTGTATTAGTTTACACCATTTAGGCTTTATTTTTTATTTCAGCTTTAGTTTTGATTTTATCTCGAGTTACTAACTTAAGTGCTTCAACTTTACACGGAAATAAGAAATCCTGACATGACAACTAACTGAAATAAGTATAATCTCTATATTTTATGTCAGCTTAATTTCAATTAACAAAAAACAAAGTGCATTTCTCTGTTGACTTGGAAATAAAACAACAAAAAGCAGCCAATGACATCCAAATAGTAATGAATGTCTATAAAGTGTGATTAATATATTTGAGTGCTTCATTTGTTATTGACTAATTTAAGTTATGATAAAATGTTGCCAATATAATTTTGGATTCCAGTTGTTGATCGGTCAAAGCTGATACTATTTCGTACTGCCTATCACTTGGCAAAGACATCAGATAGTTTGCTTATAAACGTATAAAACCATCTAAGTACCAAGTATACATGTATAGAAGTTAGCATTAATGTTACAGTCCTGGACTTTAACAGTGTAACAGTAGAGCCCTGCTCAGAATTGTATAAAGCTTTCGTTGTGTGTCCTAAAGCCAAAAAAAAACCCCACATGCCTTGGCTTCAACTGTGCCATGAGGGATTGTTAAACACTTTTGATAGTCTTTCTAGAAAGACTGTTCCTAAACTCTACTCGAACACATACTCAATAAATAGGTGAGTATTATAATATAGTATACTATTATAGTAGTATAGGTGAGCACTTCCCTTAGTGAAAATGTCATTCTAACAAATGGTGAGAAACCCAATGTCAAAAACAACAGTATCTACAGTGGAGAACAATAAAATCTGGTTGAGAGTGTGACATACCGCATTCTTGTAGTTTTGTGACTGCTAACGTTGGCAAATACTTTTAAAGAGTAAAAGTTCATATAAAAGTCCATCTTATGCTTTAACACATTTTAAATGGGAGGGCCTGGTAAAGCAGAAGAAGGGGGGAGTGATAAGGAGTGGTGCAGTCCATTGCAAAGCAAACCAAAAAGACCAAGAGAAGATCCAGACATCTGGAAATAACCCTTCTCTTGGGATACTCAGTCCATGGAGGGCTCAGAGAAACACAGAAGAAGGGAAGGGTGGAGGCATCATCATTTTACACCAGCTTTAGTCCAAACCGCCTACCTACCACCAGCTGGAACATCCCATCGATTGAGAGGAAGGGGCTTTTTTGTAACAAAGAGGCTGGGGAAAGGGGAGGGACGTGTACACATGTAATGCATCCAAATTGGAGTCCATCGGTTGGGGCTTTGGCCAGACAACGTGTAAATTGACAAACTTCCTCATAACGTTTGTCTGGAGAAAGTAAGGATGCGTTTAAGTCCTTTTTGGGGCCTTTCTTTGAGCACTGTGGTATGGAACAGAGTTCATGTAAAGCAGTGCTCTATAGGGACAGTCCCTGGTGCGATTCGAGTCCATATGCACTGCAAACGGGACGACTACTCACTCCAGCAGCTTTGCAGAAGAACATGCTCTTTTTTTGCCCTCCCTCCCTGTCTCTCCCTCTCTGTTTTCATGCTTTCCTTCACCGTTTGACGCTACACCCCAGCACACTTCAACTATCTATATTCTCAAGCACACACCGGAGCTTTTTCTGGACAGGAAAACCATCAAAGAAGTCCCAAAATACGCTCCTCTTGAAAGCTTTTTTTAAACAACGACTGCTTTCTGCCCCTCAAATCGATGTGCCATCTTCTCTTTAATTATTAAGGCTCCTTTTAAAAGAGTCCCAAATTTGACTGGCTCTATCCCCCATGGACACTCCTGCAAGAAAAGGCTTTGGGAACAAATTTAAACACAGTCTCATCTACAGAAAGAAACAGACCTCAATGCTACAACTAAAAAGTTAACTAGACCATTCTTAGGCTTAAGTTGTTAACAGTTAACAGGCATATCAGGTCAATCGTTACACCATTTCAGCTCCCATTAACCTTCAAAATTAACAATAGCACGCAGGATTTATGCTGTGACTTTCCCACAAAAGCCGCAGCCGGTCCGGTCTGCTCTGGTCAGCTTGGTTCGTTGCTCTTCTCTGACCCTCGCTCAAGTGACGATGAAGACGAAGGTGGAAAAATAACAAACACACTTGTTCCCTTCGCATCAGGTGACAGGGACACAAGTGCGCACTATCAGTCCAAAGAACATTTCTAACCTTCCCACGTCCCGAGGGACGGGCTCTCTGTGGGGTAGTCGGCCCCGAGATCGAGGCTCTGAGTGCATCCTCCTCTTGTGGCGCATTTTGTGAATGACCTGATACAAGTCAATGCTCTCATCAGGTGGGAAGAGCATGCACAGCTGTGTCCCGCAGTCTGGTTCGATCTCCTGCAGTCGGGCGTTTGCAGAGGTCCAAGGGATCATGCGGGACAGTGAAAAGAAAAGAACGTTAACGTTTGTTTTTATGAACAAGCGAACCAGTTTTGTGCATATTCCTTGGCGTCTACTTGGCTAAAGAGTAGGGGCGTAACAATATATTGTCACAATATATCACAATACAAAATTGTGGATAGTGACAATATATATTGTGTATTGTTCACCCAAAATTAAAACTACGGTGTGTGAAAAAATTCAACTTCACACAGTTTTAGTGTCAGTCCTACATTAAACTATAATTAAACTAAAATAAATACAATTTCAAACTACATAGCCTAAAATGTAAAAGTTACTGAAATCAGGCCAACATTAAAGCATGAAACTTTACATCTCTGCTATGTAGTACCAGGCAGAGTCTAATGGATATTACATTATGTCGTTTTAAAACAATGTATGGTCGAAGGTCTTTTGAATACTCGGGCCCAGGAATGGAATAAGCTGCCTCAAGATATAAAGTGTATGTTAAATATGGTTGGGTTTTAGTATGAAAGTCAAAAGTTGGCTATTTGATAAGTTGTTTTAGTGATTCATTTGTATTAATGTTTTTGGGTGGATGTTTAAGTATGATAATGTGTGTTCTTATTGTAGCGTTGTAAATATAATCAGTATACTATGCAGTGCCATGATAACCTGTCTCTAGGAGTGAAGTTGTGCTTTACATCAAGGACCACAATGGAAACAAGCTTTTTGTTAAACTTTGTGTTATCCTTGACAAATGAGTGTATTTTTCACAATTATTTTGTCTAATAAATCAAATCAAAAACTACTATATATAATGTTAAATATAATGTATAATTCTGCAATGTGGGAATATTCGTAGGTTCTGATAATGCCAAATGTCTGATATTACCAGTAAAAAGTGGCCAACATTATTTTAAAAATATCTAGTCGGTGAAAGAGTGCAAGCATTTTCGTCTAAAATAATTATGTATTTTCAGCTTCAGAATTATGAATATTGCTATTCTGGTGTCTCTATTGTCCTGTGCTTTGGGTTTCCAGCACCAAGTCCAAGCCTGGTCATTTACACACACACACAATGTAATACCAAATTTAGCATTTTAATCAACAGTACATTTATTGTTAACCTTTTATCATATATCTTGGAGTATCGCAATAATATTGTATCGTGATATGTATCGAATCGTGACATGAGGGTATCCTTACACCCCTACTAAAGACCAAATGGAGTGAGAGGCTAGTGAGAAATCAACAGGAAATCAAAATTGTGTTTAGTGCATGTTAGTGTTTGGTCTCATCAATAAGAATGGCACATATATAGCGTTAATTACACCTTTGATTTCCCTCTATGTTTGTTCAGAGTCTGTAGTGCTTGTAAAATTGTTTAAAAGAAAGAAAAGTCAGACGCTTCATATCTTTTAAATTTTCCCCCTCAGTTTTCATAATTACAGACCAATAGCTTCATGTCATTACTTCCAGCAAAACTATGTGTGAATGTAAAGCTGTCAGGATTAGGTTATAGGTGTGAAATTTCCAGCCATTAAAATCTAATATGTGTGTATCTTTTTTTTCTGGAAACTTAACTTCAATATCTTTCTGAAAAAAAAGGGGAAAAAAAATGCTGCGAAAAATGGATCCCTTCTGGTGTAACATCCTCTTCTTACAATTCAATCAATGGATACAACCAAGTAAAAGGAGTTAAAGAAATGTCATGATAATACGGCTAACCTGTCCATCACGTCCAATCTTCACAGGCTTGTGCTCATTCCACGGGTTGGAGAGGTGAGCAGTTTTTGTGAAAGGTAATTCCCGCCTTTAAACAAAGAAAACAAACCTCAATAGCTCAACTGTAAACTAACAACAAACAAGCCAGACAGGATATTGTTTTCTTATGGTTCAATACCTGCAAATCCAGTCAATTTTGAAGACTCCTCCAAGCATCTTGGCATTCATGCCTGCGGGCAGAACCCAGTGAATGGGAGAACCTCCATGATGAGACTCAGACGAGAGTCGAGCAAAACCTGAAACACAAACACACATCCTGAAGTGAACCTGCATTAAGCCACTTCATATGAGTTTCCATTCACTCAAGTAAAGGGAAAATGTGGATTTAAAGAATATGGTTGTCCCTTGATCAAGTAACCAGAAATTATGGATAGACTAAAATTATGCCATTTTACAAGATAATGATATTATTAAGGCCATGACACACCAAGCCGACGGTTGGCCCAGTTTTTGCAGTGTTTCCGAACTGTCGGCACTAGTTGGACATCGTCTGGGGTATTTTGAGCGATTGAGCATGTTAAATCAGCATCCATTGACAGAGAGAGAGAGAGAGAGAGAGAGAGAGAGAGCGAGCGATCACTCTGATTTGCTGTTCAGCTTAGCAAACGAGTTAGTGCACAAGAATTAAAGCAAAAGTGATGAAAGCAAGCAAAGAAGTCAAGATAGCACCGACAGAAGGCAGTTCTAATTTTATGTCATCTTTCTAGAGCATGCCAATGCACAAATATTCTCATAACAACATAAGCCTCGCCTGGAATGAAGAAAGTCATCAGCATGATTGATATTCAAAATTGTAAGCAAGCGCTGCTGTGTTTATGGTTTGTAGATCAATAATATTGTTGAATATTAAAATGCATAACCCGCATGCACAAAAGAATGATAAAAAGACATCACGCAGCACGCTGTCATACGGAAGTAAACACAGAGAACCTTAAAGTAAGCGTTTATTGATAGTGTGATCTGCCGCAGGCGCCAGCGAATTTATGCACAGGCAATATAAAAAACAAAGACAAGGATATGAAAAAAAAAGAAGAGTTTTTAGCATTATGATATGGGCCCTCATGTTTGCTTGTATATAGAGTTGTCACTGTAATACTTATGAGCTCTGACACATCACTGTCCTTCACTACCTTTCACAACTGTCTTGATAACATCGGCATGTAAAATCTTTGCAGTGACTCACATGAGCGTTGAACGTTGCTGTTGAATGACGTAAAATTTGCATGAATTCCGATATGACTGTCGCATTGCGAAACATCTGACCTGTATCAGATTTAGCACCACATATGGAAGTGGCCCAAATCAGAATTGAAAAGATCAGATTCCACATGGTTTGTGCCATTCACACGGTCATTACAAAAACAGTGTCACATATGATTTTTTTTTGGGGGGGGGGGGGGATTTGTGCCACATTTACCTTCGGTCTGAATATAGCACTAGTTTGGTTTCCCTTTTAAAATGACGAATATAGACTGCTAATACAGACAGTTATTCCTTATACGCAGGCGCAGAACACACATGCTAGTTGACATTCGCCTGTAGTCCTTTTGGCGTGTTAAAGCGCAACTTTTTGGCCGAGACGCAGTCGACAAGAGGCAACAACAGTCAGCTTTTGTCGGCTAGGTGTGTCCCTGCTTTTATGCGTCAAGCATCAATGATGTTGTTCATAATCAAAACGTTTATGGCAGTCCTCAGAACTGTGCAGTGATTTTTTTTTATTTTTTTTTATTGCTAAAGCATTTAAGTGTTATTGGCACTCTGAGGTTACAAGTCACTCTTAAATCATAGCAAATCATGTGCTCTAATTCTTTGAATTGTTGCTTATGGGTTTATTGTCCATTTATGTTTGGTATTCCTTACGGCAGTTTTTCTTTTTAAGACATACCTTGAAACTTTCCACTCTCCCTAACTGAAAAGATCAGCACAACACTTCGAGCAGCGCGAAAAGCAGCGTTGAGTTTTTTCTCGTTGACAGGCAGAGTGGACCACACACCCTGTGAAGAGAGAAAGCACGCCATGTTAACTGGATTAAGCTTCCAATAATCTTTTAAATCAAACTGTAAACAGTGCTGTGAGTGGCAAACCTTTGCTTTAGCTAGGGAAACATTCTCATGGTTGTTGCTCTTAATAAGAAAAAACCTGGCCTCTCTCAGGATATACTTCAGCTTGCTGGTTTGATCTTTAAAAAAAGACAAAAGGGGAGAAAAACATTATGAAACTGGTCACAAAATGGAGTAACACTAGTCAGTACACGGCTGCAGCAAAGCCAAAAAATTAAAATAATTGACAACGAACTTTAATAGTAGGTACTCAACTCTTTGCACAGAGAACGTGTGTCAAGAGGCATCACATTTCAGTAGTAAAGCAATTTGTGTGACAAATAAAGACTAATAAATTTGCTAAAGGCAAGTTGCCTGAAGCAAATTTTAGATCGGTCATTGAGTATATAGTTTCGTTAACAAAATGCTAACTTTGAAAAAATGGATGCTGTTGATAATGTTCAACGCAGTGTTTCTCAACCTCTCCTGCAGGGACCCCCTGACAGGACACGTTTTTGTTTTAACCCTGAAATGGCACACCTGATTCAATTAATTAAAGGCTCAAAGGCTTAATGTGTAGCTGACTAATTGAATCAGGTGTGCCATTTCAGGGTTAAAACAAAAACATGTCCTGTCAGGGGGTCCCTGCAGGAGAGGTTGAGAACCACTAAACTAGAGGTACACGTCAACACGTAGTTCAGAAGTTTAGAGGCTCTACAAACTGATTACATTTGTCTCCACATTTCCCCCCTAGTTTTGAAATTGCACGAACAAGAAATAGGGGTACATATAAAAATATGTTATTCCATATCTGCTAAATCAAGGTTCTTCAACCAGGGAGTCCAATTAATGTTTGATCACAAATAATTAAAACATGGGTAAAAAATTACAATGTCACATGCTAAGCACCCTCAAAGGAATGCAAGAGCACCCTCAGTTGAAACTGTACTAATATCATATTGGTAAACGAAAGTGGTTCAAGGGATCACAAAACTCATGGTTCGGATCATATTATGGTTTTTGATTCACTTAATTTTACCAGCCGGCGGTGTGAATAATGTCTTCAACATGTGAGTTGGATGAAGATCAGAACACATTATATAAGTAATCAATTTAACAATCTAGGTACCTACATTTAAATGGTCCACAAACTGAAACTCGCAACAACAAAAAACAGGATTCACTGCTTAAAAAAATATTACTGCTAGAGATTACAGACATGACAATACAATTAAATATGCAAACATCATGTGAGTGTGATGTTCTTACCCTTCCTCACAGCTCTGACAGAAGAGGACAGTTTTTCATGTTTCTTTTCAGACCCTAAAAGTCAGAGAGACAGCAGGCTTTAACATTCAGCACAAAATGTAGACAGAAACCGCTGGCGGTTCAGGATTTTGACAGGTCCTACACAGATCATGAAACACGCCAATGCTGCACAACTGGATTAAAGATTAAGATTCATTCCCACAAGGTTTACATCATGGTATATGATTAGAGAGACAAAATCTAGTTGTTAGAAATTCACACTATTTCAGGTTGCCATCAGGTGTGTAAAAATATAATCAGAAGGATTCAGCTATCTGTACTCTGACCTTCTCCATCAAAGATGGTCAATTTATACTTCAGCCAATCAACAACTAAGGCCCTGATACACTTCAAGCAAAAATCAAACAAACTGGTGTGACAAAAAAAAAAAAGTATGTTTGGAGTTTTTGGATCACTCCGACTGGTAAACACCTTCGACTACCATTGGTCCATGCTGATGATGTAATAGGTGGGCGTGGCTCTGAGGCTCCACCTTCTTTGACATGGAAATCTTCTCTGGTTAATTTCTTCTGTTCAGTCTGTCAAGGTCAGATGCGAGCAGTGTTGGGCAAGTTACTTTTAAAAAGTAATTAGTTACAGTTACTAGTTACTTCTTCCAAAAAGTAACTAAATTAGTAACTCAGTTACAAATTTTAAAAGTAACTAGTTACTTATGAAAGTAACTATTGCATTACTTTCAAGTAAAATTTAATTTTAAATGCTCAAATGTGACCCCACCTCTACCCCTCTTTAACGGAACTTAAAATACATGTGCATGTTCAATTATTTATGATAAATTTGAATATTATAATGAAATGGACACTTAATACAATACATTATTAACAGAAACATGAAACATTGTACACGCATCTAAAAAAAAAATGTTGCTGTGGGACAAAGTGAGACTAGCCTCCAATCAAACGCCATGTATGTAGATATTATGTTTATATAGTGGATCAATGCAAATAACACAATAGATGTTTTGGAAATTTTGATATTTATTGCCCCTCAACAGGCCACAACTGGGCAAAATTAAATTAAGCTTGTTAAGCTCGTCGCCATACCTGTCTCTCGTTGACTGACTGGTTTGTGTTGTTCCTTGTGTGTCCTGTCCTGCCCGACTATGCGTTATGATGGGTCGTTCGCAATTCATGAACGTTAGCCGTTAGTGATGATGGGTCGTTCGCGAATGAGCGTTAGTGATGATGGATCGACTCGTTCGCGAATGAGCTTTTGATGGGTCGTTCGCGATTCGCGAATGAGCCGACTCTAAGAGCCGGCTCTTTTAGGTGAACGTTGGGAGCTGGCTCGCATATCTGAAGAGCCGACTCTATTTTTACAAATTTAGCCTATAGAAATTAAATAATTATGTAATAAAAATTGAAATATTATAGTCAAAGTCATTTAAAGAGCCGTTTGTGAGCCAAAAGAGCCGGCTCTTTTCAGTGAGCTGAGTCAAAAGAGCCGAATGCCCATCACTACTATGCGTGCTTTCGAACACCCGCCCAACTCTACCTCTGATTGGCTTACAATGACATTTTACTCTACCTTATAGCCAATCGTCAGCATTTTTGCGCTTGTCTCGTGCTCTGCCCACTAACCAAGGAAGAACAGTAAAAAAAGTATTTGCCTCTCGCTCAGAGATCTAGTTGGTCTGATGAAAAAAAAAACAGCTTCATCAGTTATAGTAACGCGCCGCATTTTTTGGCAGTAACGGTAACGGCGTTATTAAGATGAGAAGAGTAATCAATTAGATTACTCGTTACTGGAAAAAGTAATGCCGTTAGTAACGGCGTTATTTATAACGCCGTTATTCCCATCACTGGATGCGAGTGAAAACGTGAACACAGTGGAGAGCTGCTTTATAGTAGAAAGCAATTCGAATCGTTTTTCATGTTTAATACGGCAAAACTGTTGGCTTTAAAGCATGGGTCTCAAACTCAGTTCCTGGAGGGTCAATGTCCAGCACTGCTTGACTACAAACCCTAATTAAACACACCTGAATCAGCTAATCAATGCGTTCATGGTGACTAGAAACTTCCAGGCAGGTGTTTTGGAGCTAAACTCTGCATGACAGTGGCCCTCAAGGAAATCGATTGTAGAAAGTGAGATAAATAAACATGACGCGACTTGAGCTTGGGCAAACACATCTACATCGCTATGATCAGATGCTTTCTTGACTACAGTTTCATGGTTGTTATTTTTTGTTTCATTTACGGTTTTCATTTGTTGTCATTTTTGTTGTGTTTGTTTTTGAAAGGAAAGCATGCAGCACATATTCATCTAAACACTGCTCTGAGAAGCGTCGGGATGTTCACTAATAGTATATTTCTCAGGTATTTCAAAGAAATTTGCTGTGAGTACATTGGGGCCTTCACAATCCAATTTTTGTCTAAATCTTACCATTACAACAACGGTTAAGTATTTTTTACTGCTCTAAGGAACAGATTATTACTATTAAATGGCTCTCTGAAAATGTTAAACATTTAAACTGCAGGATTGATGGCTATCCCAGTTGATCAATTGGGGTTTCTTGCATAATTTAAACTCAATTCATGTAGCCAGTAGGGGTGTTGAAAATAATAGTTTCTACGATGGATCGCGATGCAGACGATTCTGCATCGATGCAGATCCCACTACAGGAACTGTGTTCTAGAAATAAATTTGATATTGATATGAGGGTAGGCAGGCATAGATTCAGACGCATAAGTTATGCAAGTATTACATGCAACAATGCAATAATAATAAAACAATGCATTGACATTTACTGTTTAGTTTTGATACTTAAGTAAAAGTACAGAAGTAATAATCGGTCTTTACAACTTTTACTTTTAACGGAGTAATATTTGACCAGTAGTATCTGTACTTTCAAGTAGGGATGCAGTAACAGACTATGATTGATTATAGCCTACTGGTATTTCTCTGACGTCATTCGGCGCATATGTGCATCTCGCGCTAGCGTAAAATGGCGGAGGACGAGTTTTTGGCGAAACAAAAGCGAGTTTAAAAAAAAAAATTTTAACGTTTACTGCGTGCGTGCATGTGTGTGTGAGCATTATTGTAATTTTTAGTACACTACTTGACGACAGTTTTATGCGCTTTTAGTATGTACTAGTGTTTATTAGTTCTAAATGCTCCGGTTGTCTGCTGTGTTCAGAGTTAAGTTTTGTTTGATGTTTGCTACATTCAGAAAGTGTACTTTCTCTGAGCAGATAAAAGTAAAGGGAGTTCATAATATATCTGACTGCTGTTCATTGACAAAAACGCAGCCATTTGCAGTAATATTGAAAATTGAGGATGCAACGCATCGTGATTTAGAATTGAATCGTTGACGACAATTGTAACCGATTTGAATCGTGAGACCAATGACGATTCACACCCCTAGTAAAAAGCGGGACGACATAAAGACAAGTTGGTCCTTATCACAAAAGAAATACCTTGAGGGTGACCACCCTGTTGTGGCTTATTTTGCAAAGTTGACGAGCTGACTATACATTATCCATTACATAGTTAATTTTATACTTAATTTTTCTTTTTCTTTTTCTTTGAAAGCCACCAGAGCAGAGGCAAGTCAGGTTCTACTGCTGCTTAACTCTAACTCTAATAGCGACTAAAACCTAATCTGATATCTTTTTGACTTTTAACAGTTTTATTAGTATTATTACTGCCATAACGATTAATGTTGTTATTGAGCAGTTAAGGGATTATTTAATACCTGTATAGGATTCTGAAGCTGAACTTCCACTTCTATCAAAAACGATTGGTGATATCCCTCTAGAGTGCTTCTTGGCTTTGCTTTCCTCATCTGAACAGTAAATGGGAGAACATGGTCCCTTATGTTAGAATATCAAGGATTATTGGAGATCTCTTGGGCTCCGATTTCTAGTCAAATAGTTTTTCTGTCCTTTGATGAACACAGCCAGGTAGCGACCCGTAGTGAAAACTTCTAACAACATGAGATTGACCAATCACAGGTAAGAAAACAAGTGGCAAGGCAAGCTGGAAATGTAATATTTTTGGGTCTGCTCCAAAACCCAGTGAACTGCCAACCTAGGCAAAGCGGTGGGCATCATAAAGGCACTCGCGATTTGAAGGCGACTGCAAAATTATGTTGCCTCGAATACCTAATTTTGGCCAAACTATTTGGTAGCACTGCATGAATGCTTCACAGACAAAGAAACCGCAACAGTTGGGTTACTGAAGTAAAATCGACATTTAATTTCTCCATGGGGAAATTGATTTTTAACGATAACTTATAAACCTTTAAATACAGACCTACTGTGAGCTACGATGTTGTTAATCGAGGTAAAATAGATCAGTATTTTACTTTTGCTCGATTTCAAGTGTTTAAATGGCCACCCGTGAAAAAAAAATACTATGTCAAGCCAACATTGGGATTTAAACTTTTATGGTGTTTTTCATTTCTGAGCTTGAAAGCAGGTGTTCATATTGAACCGGAAATATTCCCTTAAAGGGGATCTATTATGATCCTTTTCACAAGATGTAATATAAGTCTCTGTGAAGTTTTAGCACAAAAAATTTGCCAGTGTGAGCAAAAACACAGTTTTCGTGTCTGTCCCTTTAAATGCAAATGAGCTGGCTGTTCCCGGCCCCCTTTCCAGAAGACTCATACTTTGGCAACAAGAAAACTGGAGAATGTCAAGCAGCCAAAATGTCTGAAATTGTCAGTAGCGGTGTTCAGCTTTACATGTTCGAACCGGAGTCGGAAACTGATAAAGAGACTCAGGAAGAAGTTACAACTTTTAGAAAGCAACTAGCTCACTCAGGGCGGGCAGGGTTTCCCATACGTTCATTTATTTGTGGCGGCCCGCCACAATATCAACGCTGACCTAGGGCTGGGTATTGTTCAAAATCTTTCGATCCGATGCCAATTTCGATACCTCAGTTTCGATACCGGTTCCTAACGATACTTTTTTCGATACCAATTTTATGAAATTCATTTTAACAAGATTACATAACACATTACCTCAGAAAAACTTTGGTTTTATTTTTTCAGTTTGACTCATACTCCTTAGCCAGTGCAAAAAGGAGCAAAAAAAGCACAAAGGAACAAAAAATGTTTTATAAAGAGCTCATGCTCACCAAAGCTGATTTTTTTTTTAAATAAAAAATACAGCAAAACTTGTAATATTGTGAAATAGTATTACAATTTAAAATCTTATTTGAATATATTTCAAAATGTAATTTATTGAAATGAATTGAATTCAAAGCTGAATTTTCAAAATCATTACTTCAGTGTCACATGACCCTTCAGAAATTTGAAAACAGTTTGCTGCCTAATATTTTGGAAACTATGATACATTTTTTCATGATTCTTTGATGAATAAAAAATTCAAAAGAACAGCATTTATTTAAAAACGAAATATTTGGTAACATTACACATGTTTTAATGTCACCTTTGATAACTTTAATGCATCCTATATTCCTTACTGAAAAAAAATTCTGACTAACCAACATATTTTTGAACGGCAGTGTACATTCAGTAGGTTATTATTTATTGCAATATAAACACTGTCAGAGTGATCAACAAGGTATCTCTTCATTTACCAGTCGAAAACAACTTTTATGTTTACTCCGTGCACTGTCAAGGTCTTCATACTTGTTGTGGTATACCGGTCTTTGCAGCAATTATTTTACCGCAAATACTGCATCGCGCGCTGTTGGCATCGAGCCTGGAGAAATGTACCCACACTTTTGATCGACTTTTCCACATCTTTAAGGCATTATGTGTGTGTGCTCGCGTCTCATATAAGTATGCGCGTGGAAAGTTTGTGCGTGCACGCGCGCGTCTCATATGAGTATGTGCGCGGAGAGTTCCGCGCGTCTTGTGTGTGTAGAGTTTGCGTGTATGTGCATTTCATATGTATTTGTTTGAGCACTGACGTTGACGAGTTAACTCCTTACTCAGTCCCCAGCCCTACGCTGACCGCCACACATTGATTTAGGATTTTTTTATTTTTTTTACTAAGCCTATGCGCATAGTAATGCCGTAGCGCATTCGCGCAAGCACTACCTCTCGCTCGTCGCTCGTCCGTCCGTCCGTCCCTCTCTCTCTCTCTCCCTCACGGAACACCGCTGCACAAATCTGTCCAACACAGCGCTGTCAATGTTTGAGACCCAGCTTTAAAAAAAAGTTATTAGCCAGCATGCAAGGAGCCTAGCTAATAAGGAGAGCTAAATTATTGTTAGAATACAGCTGGATTTTCTAGGTTAGCACGCTGTATATTAGGAATGGGACGATTACCGGTTTCACTATAAACCACAATAAAATGTACTGACGGTTAGTATTATCGTTTAAAATTGAATTATCATCAAAACCGTGTTTGATTATCGCGATTTTAATAACATAAATCCTGTCCAGCCAGCAAGTCTGACGCAGGCGCGCAGCATTGTTGTTGTTTTTATTCGAGAATGAATGGCTGAAGGCAGTGGAGATTTTTCAGCCTTTTAAGAGGACCAAATCTGAGGTGTGGTCATATTTTGGCTTTTACTACAGTCCTGAGGGAAACTTAATCAAGGTCACTCTGTCTGCAGAACATGCACAAAAAAGTCGCTGCAATAGAGGAAACACTTCAAATCTGCCGAGTCGTCTTGTGTGACAATCACACACTGTTGTAGCGAACGAAAGGCAAGTTAACTTTGACCTCAATACCAAAACTACGTCTGGGAAAAAAATTGGGCACAAAATGTTGTTTTGAGTTGAAATATTTTTGTCTCACTATCTTGACATAAACGTGAAGCTTCCGCGAAGAAAAGTTCGCAGCAAGTGGCTTTGAGCCAAAGACGACCGAACAAGTTCAAACAAGACTATTAAGAGTGACATATAAGAAATAATAATGTATATTCATTGTACACTTATTACACTGATTTTTTTTTACCACATAACGTTAATTACGGGGACATATTGAATTGAGATTAATGTTTTAAATCTTACCCGTTAAATCCATTTTGTACAGCGGACAAAACTCATCCAGACAAGATGATCGCAACAATATTATCAAACTCTAAACAATAAATCAACTCTGATTTCATTTTCAAAACAATCAAAAATGATGACGCAAGACGGCAAATTTTATTTGAATGAAATTAGAGAGCGCGCGTCCTCTGTGATGCATGGATGTGCGCTGTGTTATAATGTGTTGCTGCTTCTAAGTATCAATCAAAACAACTTAATGTTTGTTTATTACTGGAAAAAAGACATCCAAGTTTGGTAGAGCTGATCAATGGTATGATTGGTTAATTAATTTGAATATCCCCATATTAATTTGAATATAAAACTTGTTGAAATGTTTTCAGTGTGAGCATCAGTACCCCAGCCTGTACCTGTTGTGGACCTCTGAAACGCCGAGGTGTCTGGGTTCACAGCACCATCCAGAGACGCACATACACACACACACACTACTTGGTGAATTTCACCATCTACTCCAGGTACTGCGGCTGGACGACAGCCGTTTCCAGCGCTACTTGAGGATGACAGATGCCCAGTGCACGGACTTATCAAAAAGCTGTTAACTGATTGGCTTGCGCGACAACGCGTCATGCGAATTTTACGCTTGAGTTGAAATTTTCAACTTGCGCAGAAGACGCGGTTGAGGCGAATATCGACAATCGCATCGAACAATTCGCTTCTTTGCATTGACTTTGTATGTAATCTACTCGCGCAAATAATTTAATTCGCGTTTAATGTGAACACAGCATAAGAGTAGGGGGAAATCTGAAACAGTTTGTTTGGAGAGACCGTTTATGATTTATGGGGATTGTAAAAAAGGTGGATTTTTACCATTATAGGCTGGTTGTTTACACACACTGTGGACAACGTGTTCAAACACCTTCTAAAATCTAACATTTCCCTTTAACATTTCAAAACAGTCAGATTTCGATTAGAATGCTTCTAGGAAGCGGTCTATGTAGACTGAGGCGGCTGACTAGGGTTTGCAACAGAGGATTTTGCAACCTACCAGAGAACATCAACAACATGAGCATGGGGATTATGATTGGCACATCTCAAATTGTGAGAATTCTACACAAAAGATGTTTTTTCCTAATACTCTAACCAGCCTGCAAACTTCAGTAGCTCATACCTGACGCTTCTGAGCCCGAGGCTGAATGTACAGACTCTCCCTCCGAGAAGGACACGGACTCAGACTGGGAATCACTGGCCTCACTGCGAGTGTCGTAGTCATTCGGTTCATTTCCCTCCTGTGGGTCCTCTTCCTCCAGTTCATACTCGTCGTCGTCTTCCTCCTCTTCTTCATCCCCTTCCTCCTCCTCCACTTCCTTCTCTTCCCCTTCTTCCTGCATGACTCCTTCTTCGACATCAGAGCAGTTTCCTTCAGAGGAAGCCACAGAGCTGCCAGTCACATATTCTTCTGAATGAGGCTCTTCCTCTCTGGAGGAGCGACTTGTTCTGCCTGTACTGTCCTCACTGGTCCTCCGCATCTTCTGAAAACAAGTGCATGCATTACACACCCTGCTTGCTATGCAACAAATATGATGGATGATTAGTTTTAAAAATATAACTTAAATGTGTTTTAACTTTTAACTGCAACATGCCCATTTGTATGAGTAACCAGTCCTTCCAGAAAAACGCGGAGGTTTTTTGTGATTGTTGCGGGCAAAAATCCTTGATAATGCGGCCCGTTTTCTTAAAAAATCCGATGGAATATGCGGGATATTTATGCAATTTTATGCGATCAAATTGTGGGAAATTGCACAAATTGCGGGAACTTGCACAAACTGCGGTTTGATGAAAAAGAGAAAAAAAAGTGATCCCCCAACACCCTGTTCTCACTAGGATACTACCTTAATGTAAAGAGTCATTTCTTATTACTTCCTTTGATAAGCAAGCATAACACATCACAGAAAGTGCTGGAATATTTCAGTTCATCTTGTTTTATTTCAGACCTTAATAAACACATCAAACTTACAAAACATTGATGAGTCAAACAAGTTCTGTAGCTTTACAAAAGGAATATGCTACAACTTCTGTAAAAATTAATAAATAAAATATAAAAAAATAAAGTGTGCTCCTGTTTTACAGCTTTTTGATGATGTTCACGTCGCGTAATTACGTCACTTCATAACGTTCCCATGGCAACAGGGGGAAATGGCTGCTCTTGTGTGAAGTAAACGCAACATTTTTCAACTTTCTGCTAAGATATATGTGACATTTTTTTGCGACGAAAATGCGGGAATTATGAAATCATGCAAGCCCCGCATATTTTGCATGGAAATCGTCAATTTATGCGGTGAAAGTGCGGCGTGTATGAAAAAATGCGGCCCCCGCATAAATATGCGGACTTTGGCTGATTATGCATTGAATTCAGCGATCGCATAATCGCGTTTTTCTGGAGGGACTGAGTAACTATAAGGGCTGCACGATATTAAAGAAAAATGCAATGTGCGATAACTCATTAAATAATGCAATATGCGATACGATAATGCTTAAAGTGTGTAAAATAAACTTTAATTATCTTTAAAATATATTTAAAATGATATAACCTACATATGTGTTTCACATTCTTTCTGTGACAAGAAAACATCCTTGTAACTTCTGAAAATGAATTGGTAGTAAGGGTTATTTTTACATCAGTGTAAACCACTGGGTTTAGGGTTTCAGGAAGGCCTACATTAGGTTAATTTAACAACAGAAACTGAATCAAATGTAAAATTAAAACACGGCTTAGTTTTCACTATGAATTAAAAATATATAGTATACAGATTCTTATTAAAGCTACAAAAGTTATTCAGCCAAGAGCAGGGAGTATTTTCTCTTTGTCTTTTGTTCATGACCTTCAGTTATTGCAAGCCATTGCGATATGCATATCGCGATATATACATTTGCGATATTTCAATAGTTTCAATATATTGTGCAGCCCTAGTAACTATGGTACAGTTAGACACTAGAGATGCTCCGATCAGCATTTTTGGGGCCGATCACCGATTACCAAAATCATGATCTGCCGATTACAGAATGACTGGGGAATGGGAATCTTTTATCTATAATCTAGCAGAGTTTGCACCATTTGTAGAAATGTGTTTATTTAATTGTATTTAGAAAATGAGATGTCTTAAGGCTATTGTAGGCCAGCTTTCCCAAATAAGGTAGAGTAACATTAAATTATTCCAAACAAAGAGGGGTCAGGCAGACCAACACACATCAGATCAGCCTAGAGGGAGGGGATCAAGTTACACTTAGGCATATTTGGAAATTGTAGCCTCTTAATACACCCACTACATTTACTAATTGGCAACAAAATGTACAACTTGTTACACCAAAACTGGCTACTGATAAAAGGACCAAACTATGGCAAGTTTTTTTCTGTTATTATTATGAACGTCTGATGTAGTTGAGCAGAATGCTCTTTTATGAATATACTTCATTAAAGGACATATTTAATGAGATTATGCATGAAAAGGTTTTGGATTTTTTATCATGTTCACCACTTTTGAAACATCTCGCGGCACGAATGTACCAATACAAATAAATAAAAACATCTCCAGTTAACTCGGAGCATTCATTTTGTTCATTTGTTAAATAAGACGCGATCTAGTGCTGAAACGTTTTTTTATCAAGTGATCAAAGTGCTCGTTGCCGCAGCGATCAGTGGCGCAGATACCGCGTTCTTTTGTGGCTCGCGCGGTGCACGGTCTTCACTCGGACGCGCGCTTCAATCCGTTGGGAGACTCCCTATTCGTTCCGGTGAAGGAGAACTCATGTTGCATTGCCAAGCTCCACTCTGCTGTTGTGTGCCCGTGCGCCACGCATGCAGGTGGGAAAAAGTCGCGCGAGTAATTTACGTCACGTGATCGGCTTTTTTGATCGGCGCTTTTGGGGTTCGCCGATCAATCTATTTTTAGCCAATATCGGCCGATCATTATCGGCGTCCGATCAATCGGAGCATCCCTATTAGACACTGAAATGATGGTAAAAATGAAGTAAAAGAACCACAAAGATGCAAATACAAATCTGAGTATGTCTGATGTAACGTGTCTGCGATCGATCAGATGGTGTGCGTAGCAAGTTTGAGCACACGTAGCATGTACGTGTAATTCTCAAACATGAACAACCTCAGTCTCATCAATCACTTAACACAGTACTAGACTCGGTCATACTTAGGGTTGGGAACTGAGAATCTGTCCTTATCCAGAATCAGTAGTGTTTTTCGAAAAATACCGGAACCATGCGAAATTCCGGACCGGTTCTGGGTCCGATGTGTGGGCAAAGCAATGGGAGTAGCGTATCCTTTAATAGTGACGTCTCACCTCATGAATATTAATATAGTAATGAATGCACTGAAAAGCCCTCACACTACTCATATAGGCTACGCTTTGCGTCAGATATATTGCAGAGAGAGACAGAGTGATTCATCTTTAAAAGTTCTCTCTCAATTCAAACACCCACGTGATCTTATTCCTAAGTGACAAAGATTCTTATTTGTCTATTAAACCCTTGACAAAATCACACCAGTACACTTTGTTCGCGCTGTCGCTGATCCAGAGAGAGCAGATGTCACGTATAAGTATGAAACAGCTTCACAAACAGTCTTTTTTTAAACCACACAGTATCATTAGTGATATTCAAAGGATCACAGAAGTACTAAAAGTGTATAGTTCGGATATAAATACTGATGTCTATGGCATCGGTTCCCAACAGGGGGGTCGCGGCCCACAAGGGGGCCTCAGCGAGCTCTGTGGGGGGTCGCGTCATATTTTGAAAAGTTTTGAGCAATGAGCATTAAATAAAAGTCCTTAACTTTTTTCTGTTCAAAATGTATATGAGCGAGTACATCATTAATCCATCAATCCGTGTTTTTGTCTTATCCTGAACCACTATGGTACACCTATAATAAGTGTTTACATTGGGACTATTTTACACTGGTTCGGATCGCTGCCGCTGCGGAGTAGCCCAGTACCTGCGTGACTCGTCATAGACGTACACAGAGAGAAGTAGTTCCGGCTACAATGTTCTTCCGAAAAGACGCATTATTCTGTTAATAAACGCAAGTTTATTATCGCTCGCTAAAGCGCCAAAAACATAAAAAATAAAGCCTCGCAAATAACTTTGCAGTATTGAGGCCCCAGACAGCAGTCATTTAGTAATAGCATTCTTTCTTTTTTTTACCTACACACCAGTGTGAATATTTTTGTTTTTGCATTTCAAAAAGGGCCAATATAGGCTTCTCCTAGGCTTACGTTTTTAAATTACAAAGGGCCTACTGATGTTTTTGTTATTGTATTTTCAATATTATAGGCTATTATTTGTGCATAAACATCTGGTTGTAGTAAAAATACCGTTTGTTTGAAAACAACATATTTTGTCATCCTTGCTGCAAGCTTACAAGAGCGATAATATCATTAAATGTGAAGGGGGCCCTAAAATATTTTCTTGGGAAAAAGGGGGTCTCAGACAAAAAAAGTTGGGATCCACTGCTCTATGGTATCGACCAAAATAGAGTAAATCACCTTTTGAAAGTTGCTTCAAATAACGCTTGTATTGATTACATCGTTATGCCACCAGGAGGCGACAAGTGACTATTAAAAAAATGAGTCATTGAATCATTCATTCAAGAGGTTTGTACAAAAACGCTGAATCATCCAGTAATGAGTCTTTATGAATCAATCATTCAAACCGATTTTAAACATTTTCTGTTTCACCTGTCTGGATCTTACATGTGTGTTCAAACATCTTCTAGCCCTTCTGAGAGGGTTTTCTCCACTGCTGGAGATACAGAGAGGTCCCAAAATCTCCCAGAGAAAGCAGAAATGTTGATTTTCCTTCAGAAAAATTGTTATTTTTTTTGCAAAAGCTGCTAAATAATATGTTGAATTTGTTGACATTAACAGTCTATTAAACTCTTTTGACAAGTATAAGGAATAAACGCATAGGAATGTTTGAGTTGAGTACTGTGCATTTGTTCCTTACTATTTTTTATTAGTTGTTTCAGTCATTTTAATGGAACCTAATCGTAAGGCAGATCCGGAAAATTTCTTATTTTCCCAATAATAATAAGATTCCCAATAGCCGCGTTTCCACTGACAGGCCAAAAGCGGGCGTGCTAGTGCGTGCCAGGGCCAGTCGCGGTTCCACTGTCACTTCAGGGGCTTGATCGGACCTCATCTGGGCTTCCTCAGGGCCAACGGCCAGGGTTTTCTGGCCCGCCGAATACCTTGGTCCAAAGCGGGCCAACTCGGGCTTGAGGAGGGGTTACGAACAGAGGCGGAGTTTACCTGAGTCTGGAGACGGCAGCGGCAGATGATTCTGTCTGCATTAAAGACTTTACCTCAAATTTTTTAATAATTTACCTCAAAACTCACTTTCATGTTTGAATGCCTTATGTTTGTGATCCGATGTGGATTCTGATCACCGTATAAGGTAGAAATATTTATACCCGATGCAAAAGGCTATGCACGCTAACCATTAACTTTACCATAGTAAACATGAACGCTTGAAGAAATCAGACAAATCATAATGGCTATCACAATCATGTTTTTATTTGATCACAATCATGTCTCTTTATACCGGAATACCATAAAATAAAGCAACTTTTTTTTCGGGAGCTTCCTCGGTTTCTCTGACTGAAAATATAACTAGCCTACTGGGAGAGTGCGCTAAAGCTCCTCAGGTCGTATTTTAAGTGGCATTTTTGTAGAAATTATCATTCTTTCTAAATGTGATGTAAATATGTCCTGTAACTACCAAATAAACAAAAACGTTTTAATTGTAAACCTGTGGTTCAACATCGATGCTTGGGTTTTAAATATTCAAGTAAACAACAAAAATGCAAGCAAACGGTCACTTTTATCATGTTTGTTTTGCGATCACACTGTTTCCAGTGATTTCTTTCTGATTAGTTTTCTGATAAAACTTCCATTTGTTGGTGAAAAGATGGTTTACTGTGACGTTGTTCCAGAGAGGCGTGTTTTAGTGAATCGCTGCAGAGCTTCTGGCCCGACAGTGGAAACGCAGCAGATTTTGGGCCCGGTGCTACAGGCCCAAGGCTATCAGCCCAGCACGGCCCGTTTAAAGCCCTGGCTCGCACTGGCCCGACAGTGGAAACGCGGCTAATGATTCCCAACCCTAGTCAAACTACATTTAAAAGCTCACCAGAGACAGGTGTCATGCCGCTCAGAGCAGATTTGCACTAACAGAAACTTCTTGGTCCAACATTGGGGCTGATTTCATGGAGTTTGTTCATATAGATCCCATTCTGTTTGCCATTTGTTATTAATATAGAAATGAATAATTGGTTTTAGATCCATCTTAATGCAAAAACCATCCTCTCTCACCTCTGTCAGTTCAGGCAGCAGGGGTTTGATTCGTCTCTGGGAGTCTCTGCTGCGGGACAGGCCTTTTTCACTATATCCTTTAGGAAGATCAGCCCGGGATCCTCTTCCAGTATGGTTCTTTCTGTCATCATAGATGTCTTCTGGTGCGTGTCTTCCTCTGGGATTGCTCGTCTTTTTGCTGTTTGAGCCAGAAGAAGTGGCAGCTCTTTTTAGTTGCTGTCTGGTAGTGTGTCCTGAGGCTCTGAGACGCTTTGCATCCTGGCTGTCTCCTCGTTCGTGCTTCCTTTTAGACCCTGAGGCATATGGTAAATGAGCAGTTAATGTGGTGACAGAGCCAAACATATAAATTTAGCATGAAATGGAAATTGCAGTAGTGCTTTGTTCCATATTGTGGTGAGAGAGATGGCTTCAAGAAACAACAAAAAATGTGGGACGGGACTTAATATTGTCCATAGGGAATTGATGGCATTGTTGGGGTTTGCTATTGGTCAATCTCATGTGAGTGACAGGTTGCCCCGCCCTCGCCCCAGTTAACATCAGAGATGTTGTTACAAGAGGGAAGTTATTTTAATTAAAGGTTTCAAGGAAGATGATTTTAGAAAAAAATAATGATGTGCACAGATAAATAATTTATACAAAACAGGAATGGTCCATTTTGATTTTAAGTATTTATAAACAGTACAGCTCAATGTGAATATTTTGGATTGATACTACAGTACCTAAACAAACAAACAAACCTGAACACTTGCAAAATGACTTAGCTTACAAGTATGAATAGTTTGTCAAAAT
The DNA here is from genome assembly GCA_026230005.1 of Gila orcuttii. Lineage (NCBI taxonomy): Eukaryota > Metazoa > Chordata > Actinopteri > Cypriniformes > Leuciscidae > Gila > Gila orcuttii. The sequence continues at coordinate 59,532,106 of JAPDVR010000004.1, forward strand.
TGGATGCAGTGGGAATAAAATCTGATCCGATCAATGCTTTAAAATGATGTTTTGCACGTCAACCCAAGTACCTTTTTTCTCATTAACATCATGTTCACTCTCAGGGTTGTAGAGCTCATCATCCTGGTCAGGAGCATCAGTCAAAATGTCTTCTAGCACATTTAATTCCCCATCTGGAAATAAACATTTTAGTTTTAAGTATATTTGGCATGTCGCTCGCACCAACATGAAACACATTACAATATAGTATTATAGTATGGGTTATACATTATACATTATAGTATTAATACATTAGGTTCGTCACTACATATTAGATCAAAACAATAATGATATCAATTCAAATTAATTCAGCAAAAAAGCCTTGAAGGTGTTTGTGTAAAACGTGCAAACTGTAATTCTGCATCCATTGTGAGACATCAGATATTGATATGTGTTGTACATAATGTATTAAACATCATATATTAATTTTTGATGCATAACATAACCACAAATATGGCATATACATCAAATAAATAACATAGATGTTTCTGTCTAAAACTACATTCATAAACAAAATCCACCATGATACGTTAGCATCATGCTAAGCTAATAATCGCTGTTATGATTCCTCAACAAATGTATATCACTGTCTAGGAAGATTGTGGGTGAATTTAACTAAAAACTTAATTAATATCCAACAGCTAATAGTTTATATAATTAGAAATAAAACACATAAGATGTTTTTTGGTAAGCAAATCTGTGGCTAGGCTAACAGTTACAGGTAAAAAAAAAATCTTTACCTTTCTCATCTCTCCTGTCGACAGACATTTTCAGCCCGCCGTGGATTAAACACGCTTTAAAGGGCCCACTTCTCTCTCTCTCTTTCTCTCTCTAGATTTGTTCTTAATAACTCTGTTAATTCGTCGATATTTTAGAAAATGTGACACACCATTAAATGTTTTGTGCTTTGAGCGTGTTTGTCTGCTTTAAAATGGCGGATCTCTTCCTCACGCATCGCAGTGTGAATGAGGGTTGCCAAATATTAGGGTTATCACGCTTTCTATGTGCATCACTGTGTCAGTATGGCAAGCAGTATTGCATTTATTCATTCCCATGATATGAATTCTTGACATCAACAAATTAATTGCTACTAGTAAAAATGTTAACGGTTTGGACATTTTCCCCTAATAAAGTTTGATGACAAGTGTATGAGCACAAGTACAGCACTGACGTGAAAACTAGCTTAAAAAGATTAGTTGCCCAGTCAAAAGTACTGCCCCTTTCCCTCCAAAAAGATTTTTTGAGAGAATTTTTTTATAGTAAAGCCTGGTTTAGCCAGTCATGACCGTTATATGAGCTTAAATCATGCCCTATTTCCTACATTCACTGCTGGGATGTCGGCCATTACTGACATGCTTTGTTTTGTTTCTACTCAAAGGCCTACGAAAGCTGTTTGAGCCATCCCACATTAACCAACATCAGAGAATTGTGGACATGCAAATGTGTTGTTCAATTATTAAAATATTGACTTAAAATCTCAGGGGTACTTCAAGTAAATTTGGTTATAGCAGTTCGGATGATAAAACATTTAGGAATCCCTGCATTACATGAAAAAACATTAATAAACAAATAATACTTAGCCAGAATCTTCCATGTTTTAAATATTTTTGTCCATAATCAATAAAAGGTCACTGGATATGATAAAGATATATCATATAATTTGATTAGTAACACATAATCACATCATCGTTTATCAACTTGTATATTTATTTGTCTCATAGATGGTCTAATTGATTGAGAGGTGCTTTGGTCAACAAATTCATTTGCATGACATTTACATGGCCATTTTATATTGTGAAAACATTCAAAGCTAAATGGTATGACAGAGATGGATTTTTTTAGAAAGGAAATTTTAAAAGTAAAAATAATAATTAGATAGAATCAATAAATTATGAATAATTTACTGACATTGTGTGAATAATATGTAATCATACAACTCATAAAGAAATAACTGTACTCTGATCATGAGCATTTTAAAATGTAATTTAATGTAATAACAAATACTTTATTTACTAAATCTGTTTACATAATCAAGATTACATCTAATCAATTACTTCCCAGAACTGCCGGTTACTCTTCTTACATAGGACAAGCCGCATGGAAAATCAAGTAATATGTTTATTTTACATGAACATTCACATGTATTTGTTTCATTAAAGGTGCTTTATCAATTTATTGACTGTAGAAAGCCATACAAATGCCATATGTTTGAAGAGATTTAGGAAACATGCCAAATTCAACTAGTTTCTCAGAAAAACAATGCTGGAAGTTATTCTACTTTGAAATGTGCTTTCGCAATCAGAATGTCTGTTTTTGTTTTGGTCTGTGATCCGGCCCACTGCCAATTTAGCCAATAGTATTTCGACACCCCAGGTTGCCAGTTGGTGGAAAACAGGGCATATTGGGTCAGAAATAAACTGGGTGATTGATCACAGTTGCCTCCTAAATCTGGCAACCCGCGTGAGGGTGGAGTCTGAGGAGGAAGAGGCGGGGAAACAACCCTCTCCAATAATTTGACTTTAGACTGCAGCACCCAATTCAACCACTAGCTTACAATATTACACACTGCAGTCTGCACCTTTAAGTAGATTTGTAATATACACAAAATGCACACTGGCTGTCACACACACGTTAGGAGACACATACAAACATACCAAGTATTGAGGGCAAGGCTACTATGCATTCACTCTTTTTTATTCTTTTGTGCTTTGCCACCAGGATGAGTCTTTCTCAAACATTTACGGAAAAAGAAACTGCACGTTTTAATAAAGAGGAATGTGATCAGTGCAACAATTGAGAGTAAAAAAGCCACTACGTCCAGGCAGTGGTATTGATACCAGCTCAGGTCATGTGCCTGAACTCGTAGATGTTTTGCTCCTTTATTCCGCATCACAAATTCGATCCAGTAAACTGCCTGGTCCAGAGGTTTCATCGGCTGATCATGGTGGATTCTGGAAAGTCTCATGATGCTTTCTTTGTATCTGATTAGAGAAGAAAAAGAAGCGCTGCTTAACACAAGACAAGCTCTACAAAAGTACAAACGTTTCTAAATATATTGACAAGCTGTACTTTGAACTAGAGTGTTTTTCTATGACATCAGGTTTAAAGTGAATAGTGTAGATGGCCATTTTAGGGTTGTTTCTAAACTACTGAAAAAAACTGTGACCCCTTTGGTAATGGATTATTTCAAATTTCTGAAAGACTTAACTCACGAGGGATTATTTAATACAGTCTTGAGAGCTTCTGCCAGGTCTTTGGACTTCATTGTATTGATATCAAGGACAACAGCAGCTCCTTTGGTTTTCATGTGCATCATGTTGTCAGGCTGGTCAGCAAACAGTGGCAAACCCACCATTGGGACACCATGATAAATAGCCTCATACAGTCCATTTGTCCCGCCATGGGTAATGAAGGCCTTCGTTTTTGAATGTCCTATCAGATAAAATAAAGTCAGTATCTATTTGACTCCAGTTATTGTTCTTTTTGTATAATGAGCACACATGACAACACTTTCCTTACCAAGCAAATCATTCTGTGGGATCCAGTCGTAGAGTTTTGTATTGGGGGCGAGAGATTCTGGTGTTTTTCCACTGTAACGCCAAATAACCTGTGCAAATACACATATGGAGAACGTACTCTGTTACTAACGTAACCTCTGTACACTGATATAACAGGAACGAGTACTGCATCGCTAGATGCAATGTGGAAAACTCCTTTCCTCCGATTACTGAAGATTATAGAATAACGCAGCAGAGCTGCAGGAACCTATGGAGAGAAAGCCCGCCAGAGCCTGCCGAAATTGGCGGGGCTATCCCTCTATATAAGCGGCCAATCTGCCATAGGGAATTAGGTTAATTTGACTGAAGCGACGAACGCCGAGTCATGCAGCGTGAAAAAGCACGGCCGGTGATGAGGTACTCAGGGAACCGAGGTTATGTTAGTAACCGAGTAAGTTCCCTTTCGATACGGTTCACTCGTACTGCATCGTTCTGGGGCCCTGGCCCAGGGTGCAAGAATAAGGGCCCAAGGGTGCCAAGTTTAATATAGGGCGATATAAAGCCCAACAACAAGGGACTCGGACTATATGTCGGAGTCGCTTGGAGGGTTCTAGTGGGTTGAGCTCACGTAGAGGTCAATGCCCAGCTTAAACAGACAGGACCTGTGCTTGTAGCGCAGGGACATCCAGGTTATAGAATCTGGCGAATGTGGACAGAGAGGACCGACTGGACGCCGCACAAATGTCGCCAATGGACACTCTGCTGGACCATGCCCAGAATGAGGCCATGTCTCTGGTGGAGTGTGCTTTAACTCCGATGGGGCATTGTAGGCCCATTGAAGCGTAGGCCTATGCAATCACGTCCACTATCCAGTGGAACAGTTTTTGGTTCGTGACAGGATGCCCTTTAGTGCGGCCACCGAAGCATACGAAGAGCTGCACTGACTGCCTGAACAGAGCAGAGCGCTCGATGTATACTCTTCAGGGCCAAACCGGGCAGAGTAAATAAGACTCCTGCTCACTCTCAGATGGGGGAAAGGCAAAGAGAGTGATAACCTGAGTCGAGAGGACCTTCAGCACATAGCCGCTCTCACAGAGAGCGCTTGTAAGTCACCCACTCGCTTGACAGATGCTAAGGTTAGCAGGAGAGTGGTCTTTAGCGAAAGGGGCCGTAATTCGGCCTGTTGGAGTGGCTCAGAGGGACGGCCTTTGAGGGCCCTGAGGACCGTAGATAGGTCCCATGTAGGAACTGTGAGGGTTTAGCCTCCGTTGTTCTTGCCTACGGCCTGTCCAGTCACAGGAGACTGGAAAGCTGCTATCGCCACCACATGGACTTTGAGCGTGGAAGGGGTGCGACCCTTATCTAGCAGCTCCTGAAGGCACGACGGTACCAGTGAAATGTCACAAGATGTCGGGTCTTCACTCTTAACTGCCCACCAGCTGGAGAAGACAGACCATTTAAGGGTATAGAGGTGTCTTGTGGACAGGCTCTAGCCTCAGAAATATTGTTCAGGACTCTCACAGGGAGGTCCATCAGCTCCCATCGAGGGGCCAAAGGAGAAGGGCCAGCAACTCTGGTTGGGGGTGCCAGATTGGAATTGGGGATGCTAAGAGCAGCTGTGCCTACTCTGGGAACTACGGTTGGTTCCTCCAGAGGGGGGCCACCAGAAAGACTGCGCTTCTGTCCTCCCTGATCCATCTGATGACCTAAGGGAGCAGCATAACTGGAGGGGACGCATATAGGGGAAGGCTGGGCCATTTGTGGGCCAGCGGGTCCCTGTCCCTTGAGAAATATATTGGGCAGAAGATTCTCCAGATCATACGAACCTTAAGGGGGGGGGGGGGGGGTGTTTTGTGTGTGTGTGAAATATCCACATTTTCAAGGACACATTTCCCCAGGACAGCATGTCTGCCCCTTGGTTCAATCTGCCCAGCACGTGAGACGCTCTCAGCAAGCGCAGGTTGGGTTGTGCCCATAAGAGGAGTTTGTTTTCACCAGTTTTCCAGGCAGCTGATATGAAGCCTTTTTTCTACGCTCGACCAGTAGCCTGAAGTCGGCCTGCCTTCACTCAGAGCTCCCTAACCCGTGTTGGAAGCGTCTGTTGAGACCACCTTCCTTCTGGAGACTATTACCAGATTCACGCCTGATTGGAACCAACGAGGGTCCTTCCAAATGGTCAGGGCCATAATGCAGCCATGATCCACCGGTTTCAGCCAGTATTGTTGAGGTCGTATGTGAAGAAGTACTGGTGACGTTGAGGCAATGAGGCCCAGCATCCTCTGAAACTTCCTGAGGGGGGGTCAAGGTGAGAACGCAACCTTAAAAGATGCCGCGAGTGGCCTGAGGCCGCCATCCTTCTTTTGAATGAGGAAGTAGCGGCTGTAAAAGCCTGACCCGCTGTAGGTCGGAGGAACTGTTTCTACAGCTCCTTCTGCTAGCAAAGTCATCACTTCGGTGCGGAGGACATGAGCCACGTTGCTACCTATCGAGGTGGTGACGACACCCCTGAAGCGGAGAGGCCTGCAAGCAAATTGCAGCGGGTAACCTCATTTTACTGTGTTCAATACCTATCGTGACACTCCGGGGATGGCTTTCCAAGCCTCGGCCCGGGTGGCCAGGGGCAAAGGCCGCAGCAAGACTTAGCCTGCTCCTCTACCTTCCCGAAGGATCAGGACGGCTTCCGAGGCGCAGGATCCAGCGTTATCTTAGGCCGGGGATCTAGGGGTGGTCAGTGCTTTAAGTGGCCCAAAAGAGGTGCCGGTACTTTATTATTATTTATTTTATTTTTTTGCTGACTCCCCTCCTCCCCTGAGGTAACAACAACTATATTGAAGGGGTTTTATATACAGCAGTCAACAGACGACCTTATAAAAAGTAATAAATCCTTTTATTAGTTTGTGGATTTGCTTGAGCTAGAAAGAGCTACTGAACATAAATAAAATGCGCAAAAAAAATACCGCACTTGTGCTTGGGACCAACATTCTGGCCACTCATGCTCCCTAACGCGGCTGTTGTCATCTGTAGAAGTGGTGTCACTCTCGTCCTCGTCGCCACTTGTGAGAACCTCATCAACCGTGGCACAAGTGCTGCTTTCATTAGCTTGCGTCTGACCTGCAGCGATATCATTCTGTTGAGTTGACACTGACAGCGGCAAAAGCGACGCATGCGCTTTTCACTTGTAAAACTCAAGGGTGTATGGGTAATGTAGTCTCTGCTCTTAGTGGGACGAATTAGGAAGCGTGTATTGTGAAGGGCGCTCTGAAAAGCGGCAGCGCAGCCAAAGGATTAAAACAGATGTGCAAATGAGCGTACCGGTACGCTAAAAGAACATTCTGGGCGCACGGAGAGGTGGCGGTGCGCTCAAGAGCTATATTTGGAAGTGGCGGTACTGAGTACCGGCGCGTACCGGCCCAATTAAAGCACTGGGGGTAGCTCAATAAGAGCAGTTCGTCTCAATGAGCGCGGCTTCTGCGTGGTGGGATAAACTTTATTATTGCTATAAAGAAACAAAAAAAAGTTACACACCTTTTGTGGGATCTGACCAAGAGCAGAAGCAATAGTGTTTGATCTTTCCAATGTCAGGTTGTTGATCATGGAACCCAATGAGAAAACAACAATGCCATTATCTCCTGAGCTCTGAACAAACTTCTCCAGTTCCTAAAAGACACACAAATGACTACATTAACTCAAAAACAGAAAACAAGACTATACAAGAACAACCATATACACCATGTAAACTACTTAACAGTAAACATATTTACATAGGAAATAGCAATCATGGGGAAAAGAAATGTATCACTCTCATTGAAAGTGTTCATTCTGGTTCTGAACCCACAAAAAACATAATGCACTCTAATAATGTTTAAAAACGAAAAGGTTTGGATGGTTTGCATGACCCAGTTTGTCCTGATGGTTGATGACATAATTGCACCAACTGGGTCCAAAAAGCATTTTTCCCCCATGACTGTCATTCTAAAGTTGCCGTGTATTACTGCAAGCATCAATATTGTATTGTACTATATTATGTCATTACTTATATTCTTCCTCATCTGTTATATTTCATGCACTGCAAAGAATATTTGAGAAGTTTGGAACCATGCAAGTTCTTTTGGTGCCATCAGTTTCTTTTAAGGTCAACAGAGCCAAATCCCTCTCCAAAGCTACAATGTTACTGGATCTATTCAAGTGAGGATTCCTTAATTTACAAATGATGCTTGTTTTAATACAAATTAAAATAAAATGTAAAGGCATCAAAAATATTTCAGAAGAGCAGATATTTCAAAATAATATATGGCAAAGCAAAGTCATTACCTTTGACAGAGGTTTGGCGGGTTTGCAGTGCAGTCCTCCAACAAATTTAAAATTAGGCAGGAGTGGGCGTGGATACTCAAAATCCCAGTAAGTTCTAATCAACCAGATGTCAGCTTTCCCCATGGTCTCACACATTGTTGTAGGTTTGCCTGAGACATAAGAAATATTTCTACTCAGTTGATGTATCCGGAAGACTAGCTTACTGCACAATTATGCATAAAAGTCGGCCCAGATCAAACAAAAAATAGTTACCCCATATTTCAGTGTAAAGCCGGTCAAAAGTAAACCTCATGTGCAATTGAAAAAAGGTTGTATGCATGATGTAGAGGAGCATGTTTTCAACTCTCTCTATGAAGCTCATATGGTCAGTAAGGTGACCCTGCACAGCGACCGCAGGAACATAGGATGGTGGTGTGGGGATCTGACCGCAAAACTGCTCGAAATTATATGCGAATGTTGAGCGCAGTGAGAGGACGTGCGGGATTTTCAGCGTCTCTGCCATCAAGTCAGCACATGGCATCATTGGATCAGATAAAAGCACATTATAATGAGATTCCCGAAGCGTGTGTAAAAGATCCTCATTGTGGAACATTCCCTTGCATGTATCAGCAGCAAGCGCCATGAAGTTTGACATCACTTGCCTGATCATGGAGACTTTCTCGTATGTGGTGGCTGTGTCAGTCATCCAGAGATGAATAAAGTCCTTCCATACGCCATTGGCCTCTTCTTTCTTCATGTTGACTTTAAACACATTGAAGTTGAACCGCTCCTTCCGTGTGTACTGTACAGTAGGAGATGAAGAACTGATCAAAACCGTCACGCTGTGGTTCTTATCAACTAACGCGTCTACGATTGAACGCATGTTGTGCCAGTGGCTGTACTCGCCTGGCAACACCAAAACTCTGCCAGCCTCTACTCCACACAGCAGTACCGACACAAGCAAAGTCCCAGAAATCATGGTCAAGTGTTTGTGCCTTTAGAAAAGTGCAGTGTGATCTATGGAACAGTGACCCAAATGCAAGATTTGCACAACAGGATTTGGGCAAAGGTCGAGTTGCATTATGGAGGGTATAGGTGCACTTTGTCATTTTGCCAAAGGATAATATCGTTAACTTGCACTTTCACTCAATTCCCACTCTAAATTGCTTATTTTGCAATACTGCAAGGAATATGCAAATGTTATGAACAACACCGTTATTACAGCTATATTTTGTTTTTACAAAATATAAGTGCAATTTTGAGTCAGATGTCAGTTTATAGAAGGGGTTTTCAACCTTGGTAGACTCGGGTTTATTGTAGCCTATAGTTGTTTTCTATCATGACATCTCTTGGGATATTTAAATGTTTGTTTAATAGACATAGCTGAATCGTTGAAATTTGGGAGTAAAATCATGTAGGTGTTTGCAATATTTTAATGATGAATCGCGCAGCTCTACATACAATAGCATGTGTTAATGAACAATTTTTTTCTATTTACACACTTGAGGAGATACGGACGGACGAGCGATATGCAATTTCCTTTGAAAACTATCCGGCTAGTTCTAAAATATAAACACTTATAATAGGCTAACCATAGTGAATCAGCGTAAGACAAAACCATGTTTTGAAAGAAGGATTCATGATGTATTAACTCATTTAAATGTTGTTAATTTTGAACACATTAAGAGTAAGATAAATCTCCCATTTGCCTTTGTTTTAAGAAAATGTATCTCCAATTCTGAGTCAGACATCAGTTTATAGCAGGGGCTTTCAACCTTGATAGATAAAACCTTGGGTTTGTTATAGCCCATTTAGTTCATTTACAATAGTAGTGATGTAGTAAAATCTTTATTTGTCCCTTTGCAGGGCAATTTAAGCAACGTCAAAAACCTCCCAACATTCAATTTAATACATCACAAAAAACATCACAAACATCACATCACAAACCCTGAGAATTTACAATACTTCTAGCTACTATTTTAAGTTCACGGTACCTTTATCTTTGCTTCAGATAAGTATTTACACTTATAACTGCATTTGAAACAAAAGATCTAGATTTGGGCACTCTACATCGCCTACCTGAGGGACGCAGTTCAAATTCTGAAAACAAGATGTGAGATGTATCATCCAGGATAGTCAAAGACTTCCTAAGAACATTCCTCTCACACAGAGTAGACAAACCTATCTGTACAGAGCCTGTAATCTTTGACCCTAAATGAGTAATGCTCTGAAACTGGGATCTACAGATCATACCAAAAGTCAAAACAGTTTCAATAAAAGATCTATAAAATATTATCAATATGGATTTATCCACTTCAAAGGACATAAGCTTCCTCAATAAACATAACCGTTTATGTGCTTTCGATATAATACGATTTGTGTTTTCCACCCACTTAAGCTTGTCATCAATTAATGTACCCAAATACTTGTATGAACTGACCTTCTCAACTTCTTTACCCACAATAACTAATTTAGATGTAGTTTCAACAGAATTATAAAAATCTATCGTCATATCCTTGGTTTTGGAGACGTTAATTTGCAAATGAGAATTCTCACAGTAATCGGAAAAATAATTCAAAATGGGCCCATGCTCTGTATCACCTTGCTTTAACAGACTTAGCACCACTGTATCATCTGGATATTTAATAATATGTATGTCTGGATACCAAACCCTAAATTCGGAAAGCAAACGTTCAGCTAAAAAAATTGGTTGAATAGTGTTAAACGCTGATGGAAAATCTATAAATAATAAACGAGCATGATGTTTACCGATATCCACGTTTATATTGTCACGGTTCATGAATCCGTGTGTTCATTTTGCGTCTATGTCTGGTGTGTTTATGGTGTGTGTGTCTGTGTGTGTGTCGGTGTGTGTCGGTGCGTGTGCGTTGCCTATTAGCAACAGCTGATCACTCTAATCAGAGTTTCAGCTGTTGCTAGTCAGCTGCCTTTATCTAGCTGGAGTGTGAACTGTGTGTTGTCGGTTCGTCATTCATGCCTTGTTCTTGTTGTCGTCAGAGTTCTTGCTGAGTTTGATCCCCGCGTTTCATCTGAGTTCCTCACCGTGTTGGATTACTTGTTCGAGGTTACATCAACCAGCACCTTTTGTCAGCGATTCCACACAAAGAGCTTCTTCTGTCTCCTGCACCTTGTCAGAACTTCTGAGTACATTTCTCTGTCTAATAAACTGTCTTTTACTTGCACTTGGATCTTGGGACTCGTTATTGTGACATATATATATATGAGATTTAGAAGGGTCCGAGTGGCATCCTCCACACTCCTATTTCTCCTATAGGCAAATTGTAGTGGATCAAACAGCTGACTATATGCTCTACAAGCCCAATTTTAATAATTCTCTCAAAACACTTCATTAATAATGATGTCAAAGAAATTGGTCTAAAATCATGGTATTGGTAAATGTGGTATTTTTAATGAATGAATGAATGAGGCATTTATATAGCGCTTTCACTGTACAACCAAAGGGCTGTACAGTCATATCAGGGGATGTCTCCTCAACCACCCCAATTTGCATTAAACTAATATCAAGATTAATATTAAGATAAGTCTAATCATTTCAATTAATTTTTACCATTTACCACTGACTTCTGTTTCCGGTGCGAGTATTGCCGTTTCTCGCTGGAACTTTTTGTTTGTTTGTTTTGTTTGCCGTACCATGCAGTGGAAAAGCGCCAAATGTTAATATTTCTAAAGTCTTGGTTCAACCTTCCACGACTGTTAATAACCTTGCCATAATCTTTGAATCTTCTCTCTCCTTTCTTCCTCACATTTCATCACTCACTAATTCTGCCTTCTTTCACCTCTGTAATATCGCTCGCTTTCGTCCCTTTTTGAATGTCAGCGATGCTGAGAACCTTGTTCACGCTTTTCACGCTTCCTAGTTTCAGGTTCAATGAGCTGCTATAGATATAGGTATTTTGAAAAGTATAAAAGTTGAAAACAAATATGACAATATTATTAATCATCTGTCTCAGACAGGACCACAACTGGGGCTGGGACTATTGCTGGGCTCAATAAACTACTAAAGATTGATTACAGTTATGAGATGAGTTATCTTTCAAAAGATGAAAGAAAAGAGAAAAGATGTCAAATTTGCCGTTAGGAACACCCACAGAAGCGTTTACCAATTTTCTGTAATGTATGCCAATGTAATACAACACAAAGTTGCCTATATTCAGGGGTGCACATAACTGGTGCGCATGCGTGGTAAAAAATAAACAATGCGCAGCAGAAAACGTGGAGGGAAGTGCCTTTGAGGGAGAGAGAGAGAGAGAGGCGCGTTTCAAACAGCGCTCGAACACCGAATTGATTCCTCTTTCACGTTTACTTGTGCTTGAACTTGCCGGGTGGGAAGATTCACTTTTCCCTGGCCCAATACATAGATTATGCCCTTTTGTTGAGTTCCTCAACTTTTACTGTGGGATTTGTGGATGAGGAGCACCGCAAACCCACAGTATCCTCTCTGCCTGAGTCTCTTCACGTCATGCCTGCCAAGTCTGAGTCTCTTGGTCCCCTGCACTGCCGGCGCCGCCCACGCCATGCCACGGCCCAGGTCCGTCCACGCCATGTCATGTCCCAGGTCCGTCCACGCCATGTCACGTCCCAGGTCCGTCCACGCCATGTCACGTCCCATGTTCTGTCCCCCTGCACGGGCCTGGCCCACCATCCCTCCCCCAAGACCTCTTTCACTCCACCACCCTCCTGGAATTATGTTTTGGTTTGGTTTTGCCGAGCGTCGGGAGCCGCCCTTACAGGGGGGATCTGTCATGATTTGGTTTGTTCATGTCATGTTCCATGTCTGTCATGTGATTTCCTGTTTATCATGTGATACTGCCATGTGTCTTGTCATTGGTTAATCGTCTGTTCATTGTTCACAGGTGTCCCTTGTCTTGTCCCTTTTGTTTGTAATAAACTGCACTTGGGTTCTTCTCTACAACTTGCCTTCAGTGGATCCTTTTACATACGTTGGATTAAATTAATAGTGGAGGTGTAAATAAATTCTAGCCATTTCATTCCTAACCAATGTACAGTTGGAAATAAAAAATGGAATAAAACTTGAGCAACCGAACACACATCTCCAACCAGTAGCGTAATTTTGTTTTAAAAAGTGGGTGGGACAGGTGTGTGTGTGTGTGTGTGTGTGTGTGCGTGCGTGTGTGTGCACGTGTGTATGGGGGGGGGGGGGTTCTATTAGCATTCTATTCATTGCTATAGAATGCTAAGATATATGTACAATGTGTGCATTACAATAACAATTTTCGGAAAAAATAAGATTACGATGTCCAGAAATCAATTTCAATAGTACATTGGGTTTAATTTGCCATTTAAGGAGATCTACTGTACTAATATTGTTAGTGCCGAGAATTTTCACGTGAATAAATCCATAGTTCCGCGATTGAAGCTTGTGTATTCTCATTGGCTAGTAGCCTATTACTTTTGCCAAGCGTGTCAAAGGTTCTTGGGTTCTAATCCGCACTCGTATAGTTTTTTTTCTCATCAAAACGTCTCCGGTTACTGTCGTAACCTTGGTTACCTGGGAGGCGGAAACGAGACATTGCATAGCAACGCTGCGGGAAATCTTATGGGCTAACCACAGCTTGGAACAGCTGGCCAATTGTATGCACTTGTGAGTTTATAGAGAGTTTCTGCTTGAATTTCTTTGCAGGATAGCCTCCCACCCTCATAGATCTTTTGCTTGAGGATGCTCCTGAGGTTCTCAATAGGGTTGAGGTCAGGGGCCACACCATGAGTCGGCTCGCTCATGGGGCGGGATGATTTACATTCTAGAGAGCATTTGATTGGACAGAAGATGTGATGAGAAGCTGAAGTCCGCGGTGACGACAAAAATCCGTGATCCGTTTTTTTTTGCGGAAGTGGGGGACTGTAAGTTTTGAATGCTTATATCTCCTAAATGCGAATTTTGTCATTGGTTTGGAACACACACCAACTTATTCATAACATTAATCCTAACATATTCACACTAAAAACTAAAAACTTTAATTTTGATTTCAGGGGGTATTTAAAGTGTACATTATGTAAGTTTGAAAAAAATTACAATATAACTTTGCTAGATTAAGATGTTAATAAAAATGTGTCTCACAGTCGGTGAAAACTGCCTATGCCGCATTAAAGAGAGAATGTAATGCATCAGTTCGGCCGGCAAAATCTGAATGTCACTATCAATAATTCCCTTCAGAGGGATGGGTTGGATAGACTATGGCGAGCCATTTTGACTTTTATTCATTCGCAGGATATGTATTTGTGATATCAACAATTCAATTTTCACTAGTTAAAATTCTAATTCTTGATATCAGGGATTAGAAGATTTCTACTAGAAATGTTAATTCTTGATATCAACAATGACATCATCACTCGAAGAAATAGGAATTCTTGATATCAAGAATTAAATTTCAACTAGTAAAAACTATCATTCTTGATATCTGCAATTGTATCACTAGTTAAATATCTGTCATTCAAATTAAATTGTTGATATCAAGAATTGATTTCTTACTAGTTGAAATTCAAAATTCACATATCAGAAATAAAATTCTTGCTAGTAAAACTCATAATTTTTTTACATAATATTACATGGTTACTACCACGTATTACCATAAAAATTGTATTTCTACTAGTAAGAAATGCATAGCTGATATGTGTACTTTCAATTTCAACTAAGAAATCAATTCTTTATATCAACAAGTAAATTTGAATGGCAGCCTATAGTGAAAAATCCTATTTCTGATATCAAGAATTAGTATTTCAACAAGTCAAAATTGAATTGTTCATATCAAGAATTCATATGGGAATGAATAGATGTTAAAACGTTTGCCATACACAGACAACAGCTCCAGTGATGCTGGTGTTTGCTGATCATTCACTATCACACAGTTAAAGGAGGAAGACATTTCTGTCATTGAGTCTGAAAAACAATAGACTGAAGCCTGTAGAGAACATGACTGATAATGTTGTTTACAAAATAACTTTCTCTCATTTCGGACTTTAAACAATTTTCACAATTTTGACCTTTTCCCCTCACAATTGCGAGTTTCCATTTCACAATTCTGTTTTTTATTTTTACCGCCACCACTTAAGAAAGGTAGGCTAATTGCGACTTTTTATTTCACAATTCTGAGTTTTTTCTCGCAACTGCGAGTTTACATCTCACGAAAAGTCTGATAAAAAGTCAGAATTGTGAGATTTTATTCTGTGGCGTAAACTTACATATAAAGCCTGTTCTAGCTCAACTAGATTTTCCATAATAGCATATAAAGATGTTCGTTAGAGAGAAAAGCTTTCGTGAGTCCTTACCTAATATTTCACTGTAGTAATTGTCCAACCTCATCGAGGCCATCCGAAATCCGACGGAATAAACAACATAAATAATCATATTTTTCACTCTTTCCATGAAGCACATGTGATCTGTCATCACCGTCGGAGGAACCGGTACATAAGAGGGCGGTGAGGGCATCTGTCCACACATCCTCTCCATGGAAAACCCCAGTGAAAACCGCAGAGAAAGGACGAGTGGCAGGTCCAGAATCTCTGCCAGCAAGTCACTGCATATGAACATGGGATCATATAAGAGCACATTAAACTTTAAATCCCTCAAACGCGCGATCAGCGCGTCATTGCGCAGCATGGAGTCGCACATGATACGCTGCAATTCGTTCACTTTTCCCGCCAGGTCCACGATCTGGAGACCAATTGTGACCATGCTTGGTGTGGGGTCCTGCATCCAGATGTTGATCAGCTGTTCGCTCACACTGTGCACCTCGTGCGCCTTCAGAGGCACGTCAAACACCAGGAACGAAAACCTCTCCTGCGCTGTGAAGTTTACGGACGGCGAGGCTGAGTTCACCAGGACGGTCACACTGTGATTGCGGTTCAGAAGCTCTTCCACGATGTTGCGCATGTTGTGCCAGTGGCTGTATTCTCCCGGCAGCACGAGCACATTGCCACCGTGCGTAAAGCTCACGTCAGTCAATAGGAAGATTACAAAAAGTGTGCATGACTTTCCCAAACAGTGCATGGCAAAAACAATCGCAAGACGAAACAGATAACCACCTTTTCCACTTTTCATCTGGATTAAGAAGGTAGGCGTGTCCAGGAAATAAGTTTTAGGGTAAGGGCGGGACAGCAGGACTTTGGAAGAAAGTGGCGTCACGTAGGAGTCAGGAAACAGTCGCTGAAAAAACAACACTACATTTTCTTGTGAAAAAGAAGTGCGATTAATTGTATTGAATGTGAACTTGTAGGCCTGCATTTTAAACGTAGCCTATTAAATAACTGTACTTGCCGACTAATATTAATAAAATAAAAGGAGAATGTAGCTTACACTTTCACGACTCGTTGATATTTTTAGAAAGTGCACTTTGTAATACTGTCCAAAAGTTTTACTTTAAAGTACATTTTAAATCATGTTTTAATAATCTTTTTTCATGCTTTAAAATAGCCTGCACTTACGGTATTTTGATGTGTCGACTAACATAAAGTAACGTAATGTAAGGTAATTGATTATCATTTTAACTGTAGTGTTATTCAATATTACATTTAAAGTTAATATTTAAAATGTACTGAATTGCAACTCATCATTACAATAGAAATCTGTAAATACAAATACATTTGAATACGTGACATACAAGTTTCAATAGAAATTACTATAAAGTATATTTCAGTTTACCACAAATGCGAGTTGGTACACTTTAACCATATTACATGACAATAGAAGTAATAAGCCTATTTAATGATGTGTAATGATATACTTAAGTCCTACTTAAGTTTGTTAAAAAGCACTCTTAAGTTCAGCTAAGTGCATTTAATATAATTGAAACTATAATACATTTACATTTAATTGCAAACATGCAGAACTGTCAGAAATCATTACAGTCAGTTTGCACTTAATGTACATTTCCATTATAATTACTCATTTTAAAAGTATGATAGCGTGTACTTTTTCATAAAGATTATTAAATTAATAAACAAAATAACCATAAATAAGAAAATAGGTAGGTCCTTCTCAAAAAATTAGCATATTGTGATAAAGTTTATTATTTTCCATAATGTAATGATAAAAATTAAACTTTCATATATTTTAGATTCATTGCACACAAACTGAAATATTTCAGGTCTTTTATTGTTTTAATACTGATGATTTTGGCATACAGCTCATGAAAACCCAAAATTCCTGTCTCAAAAAATTAGCATATCATGAAAAAGGTCTCTAAACGAGCTATTAACCTAATCATCTGAATCAACTAATTAACTCTAAACACCTGCAAAAGATTCCTGAGGCTTTTAAAAACTCCCAGCCTGTTTCATTACTCAAAACCGCAAACATGAGTAAGACTGCCGACCTGACTGCTGTCCAGAAGGCCATCATTGCCACCCTCAAGCAAGAGTGTAAGACAGAAAGAAATTTATGAACAAATAGGCTGTTCCCAGAGTGCTGTATCAAGGCACCTCAGTGGGAAGTCTGTGGGAAGGAAAAAGTGTGGCAAAAAACGCTGCACAACGAGAAGAGGTGACCGGACCCTGAGGAAGATTGTGGAGAAGGACCGATTCCAGACCTTGGGGACCTGCGGAAGCAGTGGACTGAGTCTGGAGTAGAAACATCCAGAGCCACCGTGCACAGGCGTGTGCAGGAAATGGGCTACAGGTGCCGCATTCCCCAGGTCAAGCCACTTTTGAACCAGAAACAGCGGCAGAAGCGCCTGACCTGGGCTACAGAGAAGCAGCACTGGACTGTTGCTCAGTTTTGCATGTCATTCGGAAATCAAGGTGCCAGAGTCTGGAGGAAGACTGGGGAGAAGGAAATGCCAAAATGCCTGAAGTCCAGTGTCAAGTACCCACAGTCAGTGATGGTCTGGGGTGCCATGTCAGCTGCTGGTGTTGGTCCACTGTGTTTTATCAAGGGCAGGGTCAATGCAGCTAGCTATCAGGAGATTTTGGAGCACTTCATGCTTCCATCTGCTGAAAAGTTTTATGGAGATGAAGATTGCATTTTTCAGCACGACCTGGCACCTGCTCACAGTGCCAAAACCACTGGTAAATGGTTTACTGACCATGGTATTACTGTGCTCAATTGGCCTGCCAACTCTCCTGACCTGAACCCCATAGAGAATCTGTGGGATATTGTGAAGAGAAAGTTGAGAGATGCAAGACCCAACACTCTGGATGAGCTTAAGGCCGCTATTGAAGCATCCTTGGCCTCCATAACACCTCAGCAGTGCCACAGGCTGATTGCCTCCATGCCACGCCGCATTGAAGCAGTCATTTCTGCAAAAGGATTCCCGACCAAGTATTGACTATTGAGTGCATAACTGAACATAATTATTTGAAGGTTGACTTTTTTTTTTTTATTAAAAACACTTCTTTTATTGGTCGGATGAAATATGCTAATTGTTTTAGACAGGAATTTTGGGTTTTCATGAGCTGTATGCCAAAATCATCAGTATTAAAACAATAAAAGACCTGAAATATTTCAGTTGGTGTGCAATGAATCTAAAATATATGAAAGTTTAATTTTTATCATTACATTATGGAAAATAATGAACTTTATCACAATATGCTAATTTTTGAGAAGGACCTGTATATAACCTGGATGGACTTGAGCAGTTTGAGGATAGTGCCACCTACAGGTCATTAAAAAAAGCTATTTTTTGCCTATAACGTTTCAATACTTTGGGCTAAAAAGTCATGAATCTGGTCTCATATATTTGGATTCCTTGGGTCATAAAGCCAGGAAAAGGACCAATATACATACAGTATGTTCCTGACTGGCACAAGTACATTTGCACAAATATACCACATACTGTACATCATTAGATACAAGTTTGGAACATTGTTGCTTTGTCATTAATGTGAATATGTAATGTAAATCTTTTGTCACTGACAGTTAGGGTCTATTTTTTTCCTGGGGTTCCCACACTTTTGTCAATTGCCTCATTCTCCTCAATGACATGAACTCATACTGAGATCACGTGACAACTCAGCTATGGAATTGTTAACATTGCCTTTTTATGCAATAAACATATGAAATAGTACTTGTCTTTCTATAAGGTATTACTAGTAAGATATTAGAGAACAGATAACATAATGTGTTCATTTTGTGTTAGTCATCTCATCTAATAAAACCAAATTATAGTACATCTCAGAAATTGTGTATCCGCCAGAAAACACAAACTCGCAGAAGTAGTGAGTAACAATAAGCAAGTTTTATTCTACACAGGTGAATGGTAAGTACTGCTGGTAGACAACAGCCAGGAATACGATGATGAAGATGAAGCAGATGAACACAGGTACGTTGCACCACACACACCAGTATAGCACTGACTACTGAATTGATGAGAAGTTTCTCTTACAGGAAGTTGGAGAACTGGAGACTGGAGACAGGCAGGATTGGAGACAAGAAAATTAATATGGTGGTAGGCATCTCAGATAAGGAATATCCACAATTTGGGAAAGTCCAAGTTGAGACCAGACAATAAAGTGTGGTGCAGCCTTTTGTAGTGTGGAACAAATGAGGGTGATTGCTGGCAGGTGCGGGTGATTATGGAGTGTGTGCAGGTGAGAGTCAGAGAGGATGATGGGAACTGTAGTGCTGAGGTGACCGGTGAATCGTGACAGTAAAGGTAAGTTACTTCCTGAAACAGACTCAGGGATAATCCTTTCAGGAACAGATTTGGGGATTTTACACACGGGAATCTCTCTCGCTGGAACGGACTCGGGAATCTCTCTCGCTGGAACGGACTCTGGAATCTCTCTCGCTGGAACGGACTCGGGAATCTCTCTCGCTGGAACGGACGCGGGAATCTCTCTCGCTGGAACGGACTCGGGAATCTCTCTCACGAGAATGGAGTCGGAATCTCTCTCACGAGAACGGACTCGGGAATCTCTCTCGCTGGAACGGACTCGGGAATCTCTCTCACGAGAATGGACTCGGAATCTCGCTCACGAGAACGGACCCGGGAATCTCTCTCGCTGGAACGGACTCGGGAATCTCTCTCACTGGAGCCGACACTGGGCTGAGCTCTGGGACAAAAGCGAGCACTGGGCTGAGCTCTAGGAACTGAGCGTGATCCTAGTTGAGTTTGGGGAAGTGAGTGTGCTTTTTGCAGAGTTCGGGGAAGTAAGCGGATTCTCACTGGAACGGACTGGGGAATCTTTCGCTGGAACGGACTCGGGAATCTCTCTCGCTGGAATTGACTCGGGAATCTCTCTAACTGAAAACAGTATTTCACTGAGTACTGAACTAATGAGACGTTTTTCTTGTACAGGGAGTTGGGAGACTGGAGACTGGCAGGATAGGAGACAGGGAAATGAACATGGTGGTAGGCATCTCAGATAAGGAATATCCACAACTTGGGACAGTCCTAGTCGAGACCAGGCAACGAAGGTGTGTGTGGTGCAGGCTTTTGTAGTGTGGAGCAGATGAGGGTGATTATGGAGTGTGTGCAGGTGAGAGTCAGAGAGGATGATGGGAACTGTAGTGCAGAGGTGACAGGTAAATCTTGACAGCATCTTGATGACACATGGTGAAAATTAATGCTCTTGATAACTTTGAAATAGAAAGATTTCTAAGTGCATAAGGCATCAAATGGTAGGAACGGGCCATATAATCTTCTGATAATGTATTGTAGTTTGCCGGATGTACTACTCCAGTGCACTTGAGGTTGAAATTACTGCATGGCAAAGTGCACATTATCAGTGGTTTTATGTTTCTTGTATTGTGTGTAAAGGTTGAGGCTATTCACTATAACAATGAGGTTTTAGCTATAAGAATAAGGTAAGCTATTCAAAGGGGTTTGGAACTCTATACAACCTTCTAACTTATGTTGTTTAGTTGCTTATCGGTCAGATAGGACTTTGACTAATCTGTAGATTATAATAAAATACTGTTGAAAGTTCTTGCCAGAGATGCAAGTTTAATTGGTCACCCAGAATTTGTTACATTTTTCATGGTCAAGACCATTTGTAAACACTTTGTATAATCTGCTGATTTGCTCAAGTGCAACATGACACCGATTCAGAACACAGGAATTAAGAGGCGCGGCTCAAAAAAAGAAAATCCTGTGTTTCACAACTTTTATATGGAGAATTGTGTCATAATAACTGATCTCAGATCAAATACAGTCTAATGAGTACAAAATATATGTTTTTTCTTTTTATAAATAACCTTGGTTAAAGTTTTGAACTGAAATGAAGAATTGTGTCACATAGAGTAGTTTTGGTTCTTTGAGCTCATTTTAATTCCCTGTGTTTAATCCCGTTTTTATATCCTGAATAACTATGTAAATATGTATGAATCTTGTCACTGACTTTTTCCTGGGGTTCCTACACTTTTGTCAACTGGCCCAATCTCTGCATTGCCATGATCACACCACGACTGAACTAGAATAAGGGAAGTCTTTCATCCATATTGTGACATATGTCAGAGTAAAACTTTTTGTTTTTTTTAACAAGAAGACATGTCAAGCGTAACTTGATTTTGTATATTGGGAATTGATTGGATCATAGTTGTTTGTTTGTGACAGGTTGTCCCATGGTGATTTTAACATATCTTTGTAGCTGTAGCGACTGACCGAATCCTGATTGTTCTCCTTTCACTACTGAACAAATATGAACACATATATGTTTAATTCACAAAACCTTGAATCATGTGATATGGTGCCCCAATGTCTGCCAGCAGGTCATTGATTAACTTCATTTATGACGCATTGCACAATCAAGAAACAGGTCCCCGTTGTTCTCAAATCCTTAGACTGCTTGCAATTTGTGTTCAGTCACAAAAAAATAAGAACTGATCCATTCAGGGTCTCAAGCTAGTTTCCCCCCCCCCCTCATCAATTATTATGTCTCCGTAGACTGATAAGGGGATTTACATACACTACCCTTTTGTCTTGAAGACAACCATTTGCGAACTAAACCCTTGTGGTACACACCCAGAATTCCCCGGAGGAAATGCTGACTGAACTCTGATACACACACACACACACGCACACAAACGTCCTTTGTGTGCAACTTAGGATAGAAATGTCCTTAATGTATATAACACAGAATTGTATCTGACCTTCCTGTATGCATGCATATCTAATTAGTTTTGTCTTATTCTATAGATGAAATTTGAGACTGTTCTGTAACTTCGAATCTTAAGTATACTTCCAAAGAAAGATTCCCTAACAGGATCACCTTCGGCAACTCTCCCTCTTGCTAGGTCATAAACTTTATGACCCCCAAAAGGAATTCACAGCTCCCACTTGAATTCTGATAAAGAAAGAGGAATAGACTCTGAAATCTTATATTTTTTATAAGTATAACCACTTAAGAAATGTATAAACCTTAATTTGATCTTTCCTAGGTCATGGTAGCCGGTATTATGGCTTTATAGTCGTGTGAGTGAACATTAAATGTGTGTAATTCTGCATATGAATGTAACTTTACGTTTCTTCTACTCTTTCCGGCCATTCTTGGTACCTGTTTGACCGTCTTGTTTTGACTAAACAAGTCATACATATGATATTACAGTAAAATGTATTGTTCTGTGTGTACAATCTTTCTGGGTAGAAATGACAAAATTTCATACCATCACAAATCATCCTGACAAGACAAAGAAGAACTTTTCCCGCTCGAGACACTCTAAGATAATTGGTTCACGTACGCAAAGCAGGCGTGAACCCCTCCTCTCCATAAAAGACTGACACAGAAGTTTAGCACCGAAGCACCGGAGCACCAGAGCACTAGTGAGCACTTACGTTTCCAGAGAGGAGACCCATGACTCCCGTTAGGGAGTTTTCCTCCGTTTCTATTTTCGTTTCTTTAAAGGCCATGTTGCAGGTTTAATTTTTCAACGAATTTGTGCAATTTGCTTGTTGGTAATAAACATTTAAACTGTTATCCATTGTATTTTATGTTGTTGGGTATCACAAAACGAAAAAAGTAGGTACTATCTTACAGCGGTTTGCAACGATTCTCCTTTCCCCCACAATGCATTGCATTACGTCACCTTGGGGAGAGAATTTACCAAAGCCCGCTGCCCGCCTTGTTGAGAGCGACGAGTAGTAGACGAGAGTATTCAGATAGCGCAGATTATAGATAAATACATAGCTATAGAGAGATAGATAGAGGAGATATATACAGGTCCTTCTAAAAAAATTAGCATATTGTGATAAAGTTCATTATTTTCCATAATGTAATGATAAAAATTAAACTTTCATATATTTTAGATTCATTGCACACCAACTGAAATATTTCAGGTCTTTTATTGTTTTAATACTGATGATTTTGGCATACAGCTCATGAAAACCCAAAATTCCTGTCTCAAAAAATTAGCATATTTCATCCGACCAATAAAAGAAGTGTTTTTAATACAAAAAAAAAAAGTCAACATTCAAATAATTATGTTCAGTTATGCACTCAATAGTCAATACTTGGTCGGGAATCTTTTTGCAGAAATGACTGCTTCAATGCGGCGTGGCACTGCTGAGGTGTTATGGAGGCCCAGGATGCTTCGATAGCGGCCTTAAGCTCATCCAGAGTGTTGTGTCTTGTGTCTCTCAACTTTCTCTTCACAATATCCCACAGATTCTCTATGGGGTTCAGGTCAGGAGAGTTGGCAGGCCAATTGAGCACAGTAATACCATGGTCAGTAAACCATTTACCAGTGGTTTTGGCACTGTGAGCAGGTGCCAGGTCGTGCTGAAAAATGCAATCTTCATCTCCATAAAGCTTTTCAGCAGATGGAAGCATGAAGTGCTCCAAAATATCCTGATAGCTAGCTGCATTGACCATGCCCTTGATAAAACACAGTGCACCAACACCAGCAGCTGACATGGCACCCCAGACCATCACTGACTGTGGGTACTTGACACTGGACTTCAGGCATTTTGGCATTTCCTTCTCCCCAGTCTTCCTCCAGACTCTGGCACCTTGATTTCCGAATGACATGCAAAACTGAGCAACAGTCCAGTGCTGCTTCTCTGTAGCCCAGGTCAGGCGCTTCTGCCGCTGTTTCTGGTTCAAAAGTGGCTTGACCTGGGGAATGCGGCACCTGTAGCCCATTTCCTGCACACGCCTGTGCACGGTGGCTCTGGATGTTTCTACTCCAGACTCAGTCCACTGCTTCCGCAGGTCCCCCAAGGTCTGGAATCGGTCCTTCTCCACAATCTTCCTCAGGGTCCGGTCACCTCTTCTCGTTGTGCAGCGTTTTTTGCCACACTTTTTCCTTCCCACAGACTTCCCACTGAGGTGCCTTGATACAGCACTCTGGGAACAGCCTATATGTTCAGAAATTTCTTTCTGTCTTACCCTCTTGCTTGAGGCTGTCAATGATGGCCTTCTGGACAGCAGTCAGGTCGGCAGTCTTACCCATGATTGCGGTTTTGAGTAATGAAACAGGCTGGGAGTTTTTAAAAGCCTCAGGAATCTTTTGCAGGTGTTTAATTAGTTGATTCAGATGATTTGGTTAATAGCTCGTTTAGAGACCCTTTTCATGATATGCTAATTTTTTGAGATAGGAATTTTGGGTTTTCATGAGCTGTATGCCAAAATCATCAGTATTAAAACAATAAAAGACCTGAAATATTTCAGTTGGTGTGCAATTAATCTAAAATATATGAAAGTTTAATTTTTATCATTACATTATGGAAAATAATTAACTTTATCACAATATGCTAATTTTTTGAGAAGGACCTATATATAGACTAGATATATAGACAGACTAGATATATAGATAGTCAAGTATAGAGAGAGATAGGCAGACAGCATAACGTTAGCAGATATAGCTAACGTTAGCAGCTAGGTAGAAATGTATACAGTTGTAGGTTACAGTTTGACAAGAGTTTTGAGTGTGACAGAAGCACAATGTTGTGTTTTATTGCGAGTGTACACAAATATAAGTAAACACTTATATAAACACGATATCCTGTATGAACAAAATGCCAATGTTTTTATGTTTCCACTTTTCGATCGCGCCCGCGCCTCTCTCTCTCACACTCACACACACAATACGAATACATGTATAATTCCACCCCTAATAGCTTGCATGATGCTTTCTATTTCTAGATGACAAAGACAAACATTACCAGTACTACGACACTATGACAAAGGTTACCGGTACTTATCTGAACTAACGTCATGATCATATACTGCCACTAGATATAAAGGAAACGTTGATTTTTCACTCGGTGCTATTCAATGACCGTAAAAAAATATATATGTGTCGTTATTGTGCACTGCTGCTCATAAGTTAAAACGGCTTGCCATAGCTTGTAGACTAGCTCCAGTGTTCATTTCTGCGTTGCTAAATGATAGCAACTCACCGGGACACTTCACCAACTCTCCACTCATTCTCCTCGGACCATGCATTCAATTGGCTTTGACGGCCATCAATTCTTGGCAATTCTTCATTTGCCCTCTCACGTCTAGCAGGTTCAAAATTATACGGCTGCGGGCCATAATACATGTTAGTTCTTCTTGCCAACTCTTCCTCATCCCAGTCAGTCGCCATAGTTCTAATACTAGGCTGAGGCACCCTTTCCTCCGCTTCTCCCCAACGTGACATCATCACAGAGTTGCGTAAAAAAAATAATTATACCAGAAACGTAAAAAATTGTCTTTAAGACCATTTTTGAGACATTTTAAAAATGATACACATATCTTGAGTGATTTATGCATTAATCAACAGTGGTGGTTAACCTGCAACATGGCCTTTAAGTCTTTTCTTTATTTTCGTCTTCGGACCTTGCCTACGTTCAGTGAAATGAACAGCCTGAAACTTCAACTTTAAAAGGGATCTTTGAAATCCCCGCCGCTCTTAAAAGAAACACGCAAGCTGCGCTCAACGGAAGAAGATGGGAGTGTGAGCTCTCATCTCCGTTTTTCCTTTCTTTACTAAGTTTTATTTTCATATTCGCCTCTCCTTCCACGAGGGAGATGAACTCTGAATTATTTCCTTGGTAACTTCACGTTCGGTGAACCTTTAAAACTTCCCGCGAGTCTGCTCGCCCCGGAAGACACGAGAGAGCAAGCCTATAGCGCCGAAGGACAAACACGCACACGACTCTGCGTTCCTCAGCAACACAAAGAGAACCATACGCAAGTATAGGTTATTGATTTGATTTGATTGATGTGATTTCTTGTTGTCTCTCTAAGGGTTACGTTGTCTTTGATTTTTGCCATGCTGCGATCACCCCGGTGATCTCTCTCATCCTGACCGTTAGTTTCACTTTCTCATCCTCTTACTCTCTCTCTCTCTCTCTCTCTCACTCCCGTTCGTTATTCGTCTGTCTCATTAGTTTTACTGTTTACTGTACATACATGTATCCCGTGTTTAAATGTAGAATTCTGTATCCTTAGTTTCATTTTATTAAAACCATTATATTCTTGATTGCTAATTGTCTAATCGTGCTCATTTTTACAAAGTCAATGAAATGTTTGATCTAGCTACAAAGCTTTACAATTCGTTACTATTTCAGTAACCTAAATTTTATAATAACAAGAAGGTGAATTTTCATGGCCAGAAAATAGCTTTTTTGAAATTATAAGGAAGGGATAACCTTGTTGAGAAGTTGATAAGTTAATCTTACGGCCGTTTGCTGGACAAACAGATTGTTCGATAACTAAATTAATTCCATTAAAGGTTATCTCATATAATCGATCTGGAAAGGGACCATTGATATATGAATGAGGAATTATAATTCGTTGTGATTGATCATTCATATATACAATCAATCTATTTTCAACTTCCATAATTTAACTGTAATATGCAATATTAATCATATTCATGATTAATTATTAAAATTCCCTATATATCATTTGAGCTAATGTTAATGCATTTAATGTAAGACTCATTGTCGTTACATAGCCTATATAACAAGAAATGTAGTAATTTCATGGAATATATAGTTGCTCCCTATTAACCTCAACCTATACTGAACCAGGGCCTGTAAACTGCGGTAAAAGAGTGGCATGAGCTTTTTTGACCAATCAGAGAACACTTTCTGCCTGTCAATCATTTTGCATGAGTTTGCTGACATGCTTTTGGAGGGAGGAGCTTGTCATGAAGTGCAAGGATCACAAGTGTGTTTTCCTTCATGACATCAATGCCTCTCAACAGGGGCAAGCAAAGCAAGGCAAAATCTATTAACATGTCTATCAATGAAATGGATTTTACCTGGGCAATTGAGGAGGAAATGTTCAATGGCTTTTTGTGTGTCTGTGTGTCTAATTCAAAATAAACCTACACAAAACAATATTGTGGCACAAATTTAAGAATTATGTACTTGAAATGCATTTACATCTTTCACCCATTTGGATTACATGGTTTTACGTAAACTAAACTTAATGTGACCCATGTTTGTCAGTTTATTACAAACTAATTGCATCTATTTTATTCTATTTTAAAAATCGTTTTTTTTAAATGCAGTCAAATTGTTTAAAATCAGCATTGTGCAAACAATTAAATTTACCCATTTAAAAAGAATGAACATGGTTAAAATATGGCTGAGAAACAAGCAATATTCAGTTAAAATGAATGAGATTGAAACAAATTAAATTGATTGATAAATGGGTGATTGAGTATTTAAAACACATTTTGTTTATTAATTACAGAAATCTTACCGGTTTCTTGTTTCATTTATTTATTTTACTGGCAGGGAAATCTAACAAAAATTAAATAATGCTCATTAAAAAACATCACTTTACTAACACAATTATATAGGAAAAGAGGAATCACTAACAGAACATTAAAAAGACTTGTTAAGAATTAAGAATTGTTTCGGTATCTGCACTGTAAAAAATAAAACCGTAATTTTTACGGTAAAAAACCGGCAGCTGTGGTTGCCAGAACTTTACCGTCAAAAATACGGTAGCAACGTTATTGGTTTTACAGACTTAACTTAAAATTTACAGTAATAAACCGTATTTTATTATCTGATATAATGTTAATTTACGGACCTATTGAAGTATTAATTTCTGTTTTGTAACATTGTAATGCACTGACAACCAACAATCTTCACAGCAGTGATGAGAGTCACATGATAAATCAAAGCTCTTCACAAGCACCTCTTCCACAAGAAAATTAATACTACTATATAGAAGCTGCACAGTGTCATTCGCACAAACATTAAACACCATCATGGTAACACACATGAAATTTTAAAAATGCAATAAACATTAATTTAACAACATTAAATGTAACATAAAACCCTAATGTACATAACTGATTAGAAAAAACTAAGAAAACTATGAAGAAACATAGTTATTTCAACAAAAATACTTCAAATGTGAAGTGTCACGCAGGGAATTGTGGGAATGTCAATTTATGGTTTTTCACTGTAAATTATACAATGAGTTTTCTTTTTCACTTTCAAAAACTGTAAATTTAACGGTATTTTACAGTAAAATTACATTAAATGTACCATTAGATCTATCACAGTTATTTACCGTATATAGTAAGGAAACTTTCTGTTAACCAATTAACGGTTTTGCACTGTAGCATTTTTACAGTCTTTTACCGTTAAAATCACGATCATTTTTTACAGTGTGATTAGGTTTCATTTTTAAAAGCAATACATAAAAAGGTATTTGGTTCCTAAATTTGCTTTTGTGAATATGAACTATTCTCAATTATTCATCACATTCGGTATATGTAAAAACTGTAATCCAAATGGATGGAAATTTTACATGCAATTCAAATACATGAATCTTTAAACATTTAATATAACAGATAAAACATTTATGAAGAGGCAACTCGTTGTATTTAGAAAAATAAGGCAATGCAGTGCTGCAACAGAAATTAAATGCAAGCGTACTTACCCAGGATTTCTGTATATAAGTGATCCCACTTTGATTTAGTGACTAGATAAAACAAAAAATCCTGTGCGCCATAGAACAGAACATTTTTCAGTCTTTGCATGAAATTCATGTCATCTGTGTTCTCAGAGCCGATGGAAGGGACGTAGGATGGCGGTGCCGGCAGTTGTGCGCAAAGTCTCTCGATCGTGTTACCAAAGGAAAACCTGAGACTGAGAATTAAAGGTAAGTTCAACTTCTGTGCCAGCAGCTCCCCACACATGAATATAGGGTCGGCCAGTAATGCGTCAAACTTCTCTTCTCTCCACTTCTCAAGGAGGTCTTCTCTGGCAAAGAGTTGAGTGCACACGGCCTGATTCTGCTCTGTGCCAATGTCAACCATCTCCTTGATCTTCAGTGAAGCCGTGATGATGTTGTCATTCGGTAGCTCATGAGTCCAGCATATCAGCATCCTTTCCATGTTCTCCAGGATGTCCTGCTTTGTGTGAGGAACCTGTATAATCTCCACATTGTAGCCCTCGGATGGAGTGGTTTTGACAGACGGTGTGGCCGTGTGAGTGACCACTGTGATATTGTGTCCTCTTTCGATCATTGCATCTATGATGACTTTTACATTGAGCCAGTGGCTGAATTCGGCCGGCCAGACGAGGATCTTCCCTCCTGACACACACAGCAGGTTCAGGTTCAGCAGAACAAGCAAAAGGAAAAGACTGGTGCTTCTTCTGGGACTCATGACAGCGGTGAACAAACTTCTGCGCACACTAAGCAGGAACAAGCATGTGGAGGAGGAGCTACTGACGGGCAGCATGGGAACATGGAAAGACAAAGTTATGCAATCAAATAAAGGGGGAGGTATTAACCGATCTTTAGTTTTAAAGAATGCTTTCTCATTGCATTCATATCATCAGCTTGCTTGTATATCTGCTTATAACTTAATTTTTCTTTTCACTTTTTATTTTACTGGCAGGGAAATCTAGCAAAAATTAAGTAATGCTCATTAAAAAACATCACTTTCACAATAAGAAAAGGAGCATCAAAATCTATCAGAGCATTAAAAAAGAAAAGCACAGGCTTTTTAGAATTGTTATGGTACACTGATTTGGATTTATTTTTTAAAAAGAAATACATTTAGGCATTTGGTTATTAAATTTTCCTTTTTGAATATGAATTCAGCTATTGTCTAAGCGTATTATATCTATCTTAACTAGTATTAGACCATAGAATAGTGTTTCAAGCTATTGAATTTAAGAGTTATTTTCTGTGAAAATAACTAACAATGTAAAATTCTGCAAGGAATAAGTAATAAAGTAATTATTAACTTAATATTAAAAGGATTTAAGGGGTAAAAACAAAAGGCTAATACAGAAGTTTAGTTTTTTTTTTTACAAAAAAGTTTCTTTTTACAAAATTTGTTAAGTCAATCCAAAATTCTTGTGCAATAAACACAATTTCAGAGAAGTGAGTAATTGTTTCTTCATAGATGACAAAATACTGTCATTAAACTGAAAGTTCATAGTAAAGTTCCAGTAAAAAAAACAAAGAAAAAACCCCCAGAAGATTTCTTTTTAGTCGAAGAAGCCAGAAGTCTTTCCATTCTTGATCACTGACTTTATTATTCAAAGAGATTTGAGTTTAATTAAGAATTGATCTAAAAATATTATTTGAAAAGCTAGATTATAGTCAAAATTGGAAAGAGCATTAGGATCATGAAGACAGACTTGACACACGATTAGAAAATATTTTTATTATTATTTTTTTAATGCTTGAACATTCAGTTTACAGTGTGATTAGAAAAGATTTTTGCACAGTGTTCAACACGTGTAGGTTGCGTCATCAGAAGGCGACCGCAGCATCAGAATGCTGACATGGCCGCGTCCGTGGAGCTGAGACTCACTTTATCCATCTGTTTTGTCTTTATTTTGGGGTTTTCTTCGGTCGCCGCGCTTATCGAGGGACTGTATTGCGGGACTCAGAGTTGCTATGACGTGCTTGGGGTTTCGCGTGAGTCCAGTAAAGCGGAGATCGGTCGCGCGTACCGTCAGCTGGCCCGAAAATACCACCCGGACCGGTACCAGCCCGGAGAGACCGGAGACACCCGCGACACCGCGCAGCAAAAGTTTCTGCTCGTCGCTACTGCTTACGAGACACTCAAGGTAACGTTAACCCCGAATACAAGCGCCCGTTTGCATGCAGCCCGCTTGAATTTGCGCGTAAGAAATCTAACATCTTCATTCCGATTGTGCGTAAAATTGAGGTGAGGTGGATATTCTACAGTTTCATAATAGCCGGAATGCGCATTAAAGGGATAGTTCACCCAAAAATGAAAATTCTTTCATTGTCACTCATCCTAACTTAGTTACAAATCCGTAAGACTTTCGATCATCTTCGGAGCACAAAATGAAGATATTTTAATGAAATTTGAGAGATTTCTGCCCCTCCATTGACAGCTACGCAACTACCACTTTAACACTTCAAAAAGTTACTAAAGAGATTGTAAAACTAATCCATATGAATTTAGTCCAAATTTTCTGAAGAGACGTGGTCACTTTATTAGCCTGGTCCCACCAGACTCTCATACATTTCATTTGTACATAGAGTCTGGCACCGCTCCATTGACAAGCATTAACTTCCTTGTAGGCGGGTACTCTATTGAAGTCTAAAACTATTGGATCCGCCTAGAGTCACTCTGGATCTGCCATAACCAATCGCTAACATTCGGTCGTGACGTCTGTCATGTCGAACCCCGTGGGGAGGAGCGCCACAACATCATGGCCACCAACAAAACTAAGCAAAGATTGTTCTTGCTCCGGCTTTAACTCTTTGATATTCGGCAGCGTCGCCAGAACGGACCGAAGGGCTTCGCTCGCATCTTTCTCTGCTGCCATTACTGAACTACAACTCAAAATAACGCACGACATCAACGTCATCGTTCTCAGCCACTCCCTCTGTTCTCTGATTGGCCCGGTAAAAAATTGACCGGAGAAAACCAAAGTCTACAGCGCAATCCCAGACGTAGTACTGAAGGAAAATGAAAATTGAGCGGAAGTACGTAGGAGGGGGGAGCCAGGCTATCACTTTATATGATGAACAGACTGAATTTAGGCTTTTATTCAAACATACATCAGCTGTGGTAAATGCAAGCTTAAGCATGAAAACAAATGAAGTTTATTCTCGTTATGCAGCACTATTGTTCTTCCTCAAGAACCAATGAGCTTTGGTCTTGCACGTCAAGCGAACATGCTTGATCTTCAGTTTACCACAGCTGAAATCTGTTCATCGTATAAAGGGATCGAGTCTCTTCAGAAAATTTGGACTAAACCGCTAAATTCATATGGATTAGTTTTACAATCTCTTTATGAACTTTTTGAAGAGTCAAAGTGGTAGTTGCGTAGCTGTCAATGGAGGGACAGAAATCTCTCAGATTTCATCAAAAAGATCTTCATTTGTGTTCCGAAGATGAACGAAAGTCTTATGGGTTTGGAACGACATGAGGGCGAGTAATTAACGACAACATTTTCATTTTTGGGTGAACTAACCCATTAAAACAGAAATCTGCAACTTAGTAAAGTTGTGGTCACATTAGTCTAATTTCAGCAGCAAATCATATGACCAACACTCGATGTGAAATTTTTGGTTGATCTTTTAAATGTCTAAAAAAATTCCGCAAACTTTGGCAAATCCAGCTATTTTAGTATGTGTCCACAAAAGTGAAGAAAACCCACTCAAACCGGCGCTGTTGAATACACTTTTGTTAATCTAGGTACATAGTCGAACCACAATGAAAACACCCTAATGACATCTTATTTATAAGTTGCAACATCAGCATTATGCTTTCTCCCAAACTGAATCACCAAAAAACATTCAAATGTAGCTCAGATGTCAGACTTGTCTTTACCTACATTCACATATTACTTTCCCTTGCATATTTAAGACATTAAATATAAGACAGTAAATAATCTATAGTAATAATAGCTAAATATAGACTGTAAGATCTCTAATATTGTGATTTTCAGGATGAAGAGTTACGTAAGGACTATGACTACATGCTGGACCACCCAGAGGAATATTACAGCCACTACTACACCTACTACCGGAGAAGACTTGCTCCCAAAGTAGACGTTAGGATAGTGATTCTCGTAACTATTTGTGCAATCTCACTCTTTCAGGTAAGCTGATCACTTACTCACTTCATTCATTGCCATTGGCTTGAAAAAGCCAACATACTGATAAGTTTCTTCATCATCTTCCTTATTTTTCTGCTCTAAATAAGTTTGGATTCTGTAATTCTCAGAGACTCCAATTTTCTGTGTATCATTTACAGACCCTCGTGACGAAAAGCCAAAATAAGTTTGGTTCGTAGGATCAGTTTGCAGATAGGAGCCAATGCAATCGCCAACCATCTTGACTATTTGAATTGCGTCTTCTGAACGCCCTTCAGTTCTGACAGAACTGTACACCATCTTAATATACTTTTTGAAGATGTACACCAAATTTTAAATCCCATCAATTGGGTTCACAGCAACAAATGCAGTACAAATACTGTTCTTTGCTAAAATTGTTGTGGATCCCAAACTGTAAGGTTTATAGAGACCTGGTGGGATTGAAGTATTATTAGCCACTACTCGGTTGCATAGACGCTCTTTGAACAGCCAAAGGGGAGTTACAAAGCAAATTCATTGTGGGCTATAACCTCTGAACCGTATGTCACAGACTTAAAGACCCTGTATCATTGTATCCTTGGTTCAAGGTAGAGTTGCAAGAGTCTAGATAAATTGAGAATTACAATTTTTTTTATTGGTTTAAAATCGAGATCATGATTCTCTCATTGTTCTGAATTGACATCTAAACAAAAATAACATGTAATTTCCTAGAGATTCTGACAAATTGTTAATTGCTGCAGTCTAATTGAAAAAAATATAAAATCAATTTGAAATCTTTTTGAAAGAAATCGTTTTGAATGAATGATTCAATAACTCACTCATAAAGACCTAACTTGTTTTATTACTAGATGAATCAGTGATTTTGAATGAATCTCCTGAATGATGAATGATTGATTCAATGACTCACTCATAAAGACTTGAAGGAATGATTCAATGAGAAATAAATTTTTTATCATTCACTTGTCGCCACCTACTGGTGTAATCAAAACAATCTTTATTTGAAGCGTCACCTTAATTTCAAAGACCTTGTCTGATGGAACAAAACCACTGCAGAAACATTCTCTGCAGTCACAATTAATATAATATACAATTACCAGAAAAATTTAAAACTTTGGATTGAGTGTGGCAGCAATGTAAGGTTATGGCAAAAAATGTAGAGCTATATTTCATCCACTGCAGGTCATGGCTCTTCAGCTCCAGTCCTGAAGGACATCTGTCTTCCAGGGTTTATCTCTAATCACACAAACCTGAACTTTCTGTTTGACTAATGTTAGAACTAAACACTGTAGGACAGCAGCAGCTCCAGGACTGGTGTTTAACCATCATCATTCCCTCAGGTCATTTTGACCCGAAAATCATTTTTTTAATTTTTTTTAAAAAAGGGGTTCAAGAGCCTAGGACTTTTGTTGCACTTGAACCACGAATACACAAAAAAAGGTTGAATAAAAAAAAAAAAAGGTAACAAATCCTTCCCTCGCGGGTCAATTTGGCCCCCTTAGGAATGAATGGAATGCGAGGAATGCTTCAGTACACATAGAAAACCCTAAAAATGCTCAAAATTCGAACTAAAAATGCTAAAACTTTACCAAAAAATTATTTCATAATGTCTACATGTGTATCTGAATGCACACTGAAGCAAACTGACTTTAGTGTCCAGTGGAACCGCTCATTTGCTCCATATAGAGCTATAACGCCATCTAGTGGCAAGAGTCATGAAATATCATGTTATATTATTTATTTCCACAAGAGGTCTGCAAAGACTCCCAATGTAAGATATTTTGAGCTGAATTAAAAGGGTTATGAATGAAATTGTGTTATTTTGAATTTAAGTTGAAAATGTGAGGAATGTGCTTAAATTACTATTTATTTATTATTTATTGATCAAATCTAGTAAATTTATGGTAAATGAAAATTAAAACAAAAAATCTCCCCAAAAATTGCATTAAAAATCTGAAAAATACCATTTTAAAAATGAAATAAAAGCTTTCTGAAAAAAAAAAAATTTAAGTATAATTTTAGGGCGAGGGAAAGATGTGTTACAAAGTGTGAGAGAAGGATGAGGGTTAAGAGCCCTGCCGTAGATTGAGGACAGTCGGCACATTAATATTTAGTATATGGATCATACAGACAGCTGTTAGAGCAAGAACTGTCCGTTTAAGAACCATGATGTTTTTATTGTTTGCAGTATTACAGCTGGTGGAGTAGCTACACAGAAGCCATCAACTACCTGATGACCGTTCCCAAATATCGCATCCAGGCTGCCGAGCTGGCCAAGCAGCAAGGTCTTCTGAACAGAACCAAAGAGAAGGGAAAGAACCGGCGATCCAAAGAGGAGATCCGTGAGGAAGAGGAGCAGATCATCAGAGACATCATCAAGAACAAGATCGACATCAAAGGTGGTTATCAGAAACCCAACGTATCTGACATTCTGCTGTGTAAAATCATTCTGTTCCCATACCATCTGTGCACCTTCGTGGCGTGGCACTGCTCCTGGTTTTACCATTTCACCATCCGTGGGGAGGAGTACGGGGAAGAGGAGAGACTGTACATTATCCGCAAGAACATGAAGATGTCGCAGGCTCAGTTTGACAGTCTGGACAGCGGCCTGATAGAAACGTTCCTGAAGCAGCAGCTCTGGATCAAAGAGAATTATGAGGTTTGGAGATTTCTTACATATCGAAGCTCTTATTCCACAGTTTCTCCACTGCCAACACATACGAAATGCTATACACGGTTTAAAACGGATAAATATTTAGCTCCTTTGAAGTTAACAAGTGCATTTTAAAACCCTTATTTAAAAATCATAATGCATTTCTTCAGTTTTACATTATAATTACAATTCTGTTGTCAATTTCATATAATCAATTTATAAATCAAACTTATAATGACGCTTCATTACATTTTTAGCAGTTTTTCTATGGTTTAATTTATTTATTGAATCACAACAGTCAACCATGAGCGACACATCATCATAGAGTGTGAGGACATTGGTTTTATTATTGAATTAAGTTCCATGTTCGCATACAGTGTATTTTAATGTAGTCTGATAAAGTAGCATACTCTCTAAAAAGAAAAAAAAAATGCAAAAAGTTGATCAATCTTTGAGTTATGAAACTGTTAAACCAACAAACTACTTTGAGTTAGAGGAACTAACTAATTTTGTTGCATAAACAACAATTTTTTTCAACCATGCATTTAATTTAATTAAGACAATATAGACACATGATGTTGGAAATGGGAATTTTCAATTCTTTAAATGTTTAATATATCTTTTGCTGCACATCAGAACTATAATCTCAGGTTTTTCATTGTGATGGATGATTTAGGGAATTTGGCTTTTGTGTTTCCTCATATTTAAACTCCCGTGAAACAAGACATGGCTGAATAATTTCATGTTCCTAGTCACCTTGATGTAAATATTACTGGGAATATTCTTCAGAGAGATTTTACTCAAGACTTTCTAGGGAGTTGCCAACAGTTAATTAGAGAAAAACATTTACACCACACTTTAATTTGATTTACTTCAATGAAAGGTTAGATTTTTGTGATTAAAAAAAAAAGAAAGATCAAAAGGATAAACAATGCAGATTTATTTTTACTGCCATCTTTGTTCATATTTACCAAGGGTGCCAATAATTCTGACCAGGACTATATACATACATGCATATATTAGTGATCGACCGATATTGATTTTTTATAACCGATACGATACAGATTATTTGCATGTTTATGTGCCCGATAACCGAAATGCAGAACCGATATTTATTTACTGTTATACTTCTGTTTTTGACACAATTATTACAACACAAATGAACTGAACAAACCATTTTATTTATAACAATCACTCCCTCCTTGCATACAAAAAAAACCCCAAATAAATAGAGGGGTCTGTGGAGTAAGTCCTTTGATTTTTCCTCCTTTCAGTCATCTTAAAAAAATAAAGAAAAGTGTTGAAAGTTAACACTCTTTCATGTTAAATTAAATCTTCAAATCACAATAAAAACATTTATATTATTACATTATATAATTTATATCTAAATTATACATATAATTTATAAGCATCAGCAGCAACAATGTTAACAATAGGCAAGTAAATGTTAAAAGTCTAATGTTTTCATATGGAGAAAATAATTGACAGGGGAGTCATATCACCTTTGCAGAAATGTAATTAATTTTAAACGGTTTTAGAAGGTTTATGTGCCGTTTAATAGGTTTAAACTAAGAGTGAGGAATAATTCACTGGGTAATATTAATTCACTGAATAATATTAGCTGGAATATAACATTGTCAGGAAATTAACAAACAAAACAGCATATACATCATTGCATTTTCCAACTAGTATGTTATTAATTATTAATAATGTTTTTGTCGGTCTAGATCATGAAATGCTTTCTAACAAAGTGCTGTTTATCTATGCATTTACACAGAATGATAAGCTACTCAACCGCGATCGCGCGTGCAGATAATAAATAATTTCCACATAGCGGTATCATTTTAAAGCGAAATAATTGCAGTATATGTAGTAAATGATAATATAATCTAGGATGTTTAAACAAGATCATCTTGTCAAAAGTTTCATTCAGTGGCCGTGCTTGAGCATTCCTGATCATCAACCCAGTGAGTGCTCAGCAATATGAGCGAACTTTTTTTTTCGAGACTAATGGTGAGTAAATACAACAGATAGAGAATTAAATTCAGCGCTTTTATTTTCAACATGCACTCATTCATGTCTGTTTTATTTAATTCATGTAAAGTTACGCCTTTATTGGGGCAGGACATGACGGATTACGCAACGTGACTCCATGAGTTCGTCTCAATTTTTTAGAACCAAGCTGCATAAATAAACTATATCAGGCATTTATGTCTCAAAACTCATTTCTGCATGTCTGTTATGTTAAATAAAGTTAAATAATTAAAGCAAAGCAAGTAGAACATATAATTTACGTGTGCACAGAGTTGTTGTTGACTGATCTCCTCAGACGCGGGCTGCAATGGCGGAATTCTCAAAACGGCCACAAGATGGCGCCGTTTATCGGCGAATCCGATATTACAAAACCGATACCCGATTATGGGAAAATGCTTAAAAATCGGTAAAAATATCGGTAAACCGATACATCGGTCGATCACTAGCATATATGCATACATATATATGCATGTATGTGTATATATATATATATATATGCGCATGTATTTATGTGTGCATGCATACATACATATGTGTGTGTGCCTTAAGTTCACATGTTTTTCTGTAAATAATTTAAAATGTTTAAATATCAGATCCCCCAGCCCTATTAAATATTCAGTATAGAAACATTCATAATTCCGTCATTAATCAGTGATGAGCCTGTTTTTCATCGTATTAATCTGGAGTGTGTGGTTGGTGTTAGTATGTGTGTGTTTAGGACGACAGGCAGACTGATGACACTGTGTGTTTGTGAAAGGTGTACCGAGAGGAGCAGGAGGAGGAGATGAAGATGAAGATGGCCACAGACTCGCGATGGAAACGCTACAGGCGCTGGATGAGGAGCGAGGGTCCCGGACGCATCACTTTCGCTGACGATTGACCACACACACACACAGTGCCGTCCCAGATGTGTGTGTGTGTGTGTGTGTGTAATAACACTCGTTTACAAGGGACTGACGCTGTGCACCTGATTTATAAGGCTGCCTTTTCTCATATGATATAAGACTATAAAGGTGATTTGATTGTACCTATGGAGGATCATATGACTTTCCCGTTTGCATAAGAGGATCAATTGAGACGGTTTTGGGATCTTACAGAAAAATAACTCTTAAAACATTGTGTGTTGTTTTACCAGGTTGAATTTGATCACAGGCTAAAGAAACCCAGCGTTACAGTTACAAAAAAGCCTCATTTCAATCACTGAAAGATTATGTGTATCTGTTAGTTCTTCTACATGTCTGCTATAAATGTCGTCTAATCCTATGCTGTATCTCAAAGCCTTTTATTTGCATATATAAAGTCATATGGTACTTCAATAAAGTTTTATAGTTTAAGGTTTGGTTAGGAAGACTTTGTTGATGTCACCATAAAAAAAGGTTGCCATGCCATAGATTCATATGTCAACAGTAATTTATTATATTGTTCTTAGTGCATAACCACAGATGCACATAAAGCGATCTCTCACCTGAAGACTTGTCATGTATGCCTTCTATGAACGCTTGAATTCAAATTCAGTTCCTTTGAACGTTTTTCCACTTAGGATTCATTCTGTTAAAGGGACAACAATACTATTAAAAATATATTTTAGAAAGATCACTTTTGAAGTACATCCTGGTTGGTCTTTTCCCATGCAATTTAAGTATTTCATGCAGTTTGGAATAAAAATAAGAGCTAAACTGAAATAAATATAATTTGTATGTCGCTTTGGATAAAAGAGTGTGCAAAATTTAAAGTTATGAAAGTTTGCAGTTTATTGTGGCTCGCATTTGACCACAACACAGTCGGTGATGACGGGACTTCTCTTGTTACAATAGTTTTTGGATTGTAGGACTGAGCCATTCCAACACAGTGCATTACTGTTAACATGAGTGCATTATTTCCCATGGTGAACGCAGCCCACAGATGCTGTTGATACACCTTTGAAATTGAAACACAACCTTTTACTTATAAATTGTAGTAATAGACAGTTGTACCCAGAATATGAGAGCACGGTTCAGAGAGTGGGATGCTTTGGGGATTTGCTGTGCATCCAGATCTCCACTTGAGGTCACTATTGCAATTATCAAAGTCATTTTGAATGAAGGAGAGACTGAAACCATAATGTCAAAACCTCAGTGGCAGCTACACTACAGTGCTGGTCAGGATTATTTGCCCCCTTGGTAAATATGATCAAAGATGGATGTAAAAAATAAATCTGCATTGTTTATCCTTTTGATATTTTCTTTAAAAGAAATGCAAAAATCTAACCTTTTATTGAAGTAAAAGAATTGAAAGTGGGGGGAAAATAACATTTTGAAATGTTTTTCTCCAAAACACATTGGGAACAATTATTTGCCCCCTTTTATTAAATACTTTTTGCAAGCTCCCTTTGCCAAGATAACAGCTCTGAGTTTTCTTCTATAAGGTCTGATGAGTTTGGAGAACAACTGACCAGAGATCAGAGATCATTCCGCCATACTGAATCTCTCCAGATCCTGCAGATTCACAGATCCATGTTGGCTCTTCTCTTCAGTTTAGCCCACTCAATCTACAGGGTTCAGGTCAGGGACTGGGATGGTCATGAAAAAAGCTGCTTTTTGTGCACAGTGACACATTTTTGTGTTGATTTTTATGTTTGTTTGTGGATCACTGTCCTGATAGAAGATCCTGCGCTTGGAATCAGCTGCAAAATGTCCTGATTCTTCAGGAGCCGGTTTCACTGGTTGTTTTTAAATCACTTTTAAATGACATGGAGGCTTCACAAACTGGCTGTAGATGTTATGACTGATTACTCGGACGATCCTTGTTGTTGTTTACCACTTGTGATAAATATATATGAAATTTTGATATTTTATGACCTTGTAACTCACTACTTATTACCAGCATAAATTGTTATATGTTTTATGTTCATATTATATGTTATTTGTTTTTATGTCTGCAACCTTGTTAATTGTGCTGCTGCCTGTCCAGCAGAAAATTAGGCCCACAGCATTAAAGATCCAGCAGAGTATTTCATTTTACACATGGGGTACTTTTTTTTATCCCTGTATGAACCAAAACCATATTAAGTATTTGCTGCCAAAAAGCTCTTTTTGTTTTGTTTCATCTAATAATAAAATAAAATAAACAATAATAAAAAATAATTGTTCCCAATGTGTTTTGGAGAAAAACATTTATTTCATAATGTGATTTCCTCCCCAGTTTCAATTATTTTACTGCAATAAAAGGTTAGATTTTAGCTTAAAAAAAAAAAAAAAAATATATATATATATATATATATCAAAAGGATAAACAATGCAGATTTATATTCTACTGCCATCTTTGATCATATTTACCAGGGGGGCAAATAATTCTGACCAGCACTGTATGTATCTGAACACATATTTCGCAGAATTCGCACAGAAATATTAAACGACTAATGCCTGTGATTTTCAGATCTCATAGCAAAAATTCTGTTGATGGTAGAGGTTGGCAGATTTCTTGATAATCCACAAAAGTCTTGGTTTTCACTATGCATGTGTTTGTTAATCATAAATCAATCTCATGAATCCCAGAATTTAGAAGAATTCAGATGTGCATTGATTAGGGAACGTTTACACAACTACGGTGTACTAAAAATGGTAAAGTTTTTCCTTTTCCTTTGCCTTTTTCACGAACAGGTGACAACATTGTCAAAACAATTAGCCTTTCACATGGATCCACGAAAACAACTAAAAATCACGCTGTATTCTGCTGCCAGGCCAGTAGATGGCGATGTCTCTACGCTCCTATAGACTGAACACGTAAAACATGCACATGACGTCAACATTTTCACAGAGTTGCGTTTTTGTAGTTTACACAGACACAAGAATGATGTCGTTTTTTTAAAAAAAATTGCACTTTGGGGCAGTTTACACGGCACCGTTTTCAACTAAGAACAGAAAACTACTAGGCTACATCGTTGTCGTGTAAACTGAGACATCAGACACATGTCTTTCCGTTTCACTTTGTGTTTGAGATTCAGTAGTTTCATAATCATACTACTGGAAACTGCAAAGCCTTAAAGACTAATTTGAAGTTTATTGTGAATTC
This sequence comes from Gila orcuttii, assembly GCA_026230005.1. Taxonomy (NCBI): domain Eukaryota; kingdom Metazoa; phylum Chordata; class Actinopteri; order Cypriniformes; family Leuciscidae; genus Gila; species Gila orcuttii. The sequence goes on from JAPDVR010000004.1 coordinate 59,573,652, forward strand.
CTAAAAAATAATATGCATGTGATGCTGATATTAGCAGAAAAGATACAAACATATTCTGTGCTATATTTTGGTTTATATGTGTAGTGCCAAACCTGTCTTACTCTCAAAATCATATTTAATTTTTAAGCTCAGGATAATGAAACTCATGCTGTTATTAAAGTAGGCTATGTGTCCGTCAGATGTAAGATCTGAGATTATTGTTGATGGTTTGGTGTTTTCCAGCTTGTTGGGGTGGATTGAATGATGGAGTGTGTGTGTAATCAGGATTAAAGTCTCTCTCTCTTCTACTGTAATTCAGGTCATTGGCAGGTCAGTATATCAGCACAAACACATCAATCTGCTGAAAACAATATACAAAATCTGTTTGTTTTAATAAGCACTGAACATGGTTGAGCATGAAACAAAAATAACAGGCATTTTTTTAATGTTACGACAACTGATATTTAAAATAGGTTTGTAACAAATAAAATATATGGTGGGTCACAAGTATGTTCTCATAGGATGCAAAAGGGAAAAAATATGCTAAATGCAAAATAAACATGCAACTGTTTGTAAAAATATGTTAACTGTGAAATCATCATCTACTTCTTATGCATCCTGGAAAATGAGCATGTTTTGGTGGAAAGCTTAGGTTTTGAGTTAAACAAAATCTCCAGATCCCTCTTCTCTTTCGTCCTGTCAGAGATTCGACCATATGTCCAAATACATACGCCTTAAGCCTTAAGTGTACTTAAAAGAAATGAGGAAAAGTCTTTCAATGTGGATAATCGCATAGACATGTTCAGTATGGGTTGTCATCCGGCACTGATAATACAGTTCTTTAATGTACATTATTGTACCCAAGTTGAAAGTATGAATCCTTTATTGATTTGCCCTGTAGCCTATGTTTATTGGTCTTTCTGAACTCCAGGTAAACTTGCTCATAATTTACCCCGGTAAACAATTTTTATGCGTTTTGACTGTTCATTTACACGACAACGGCATTTTGGCCTGAAAATGCCAGGTTAAAGAAAAAACGGGTTTCAAAGTGCAAGGTTTTGAAAATTATGCTTTTACTGTCTCTGTGTAAACAATAAAAACGTAAATTTGTGAAAATGGTGACGTCATGTGCGTGCGGATTGCTAAGCATCTATCAATATTTTAATACCGCTTCGTTTCACACTGCACACGTTTGGCAGCGGAATACGGGATTTCCACCACAAAAGCGTCTCTAATCCTGTTCTCAACAGGGTTTCATAACACCTGGGTCAAGAGCAGGGTTTATAACGACGATAACCCAGGGTTAAAGGACAATTCCTAACGCCGTACTACGTGCTGGTCGATAGTCACATTTCAGCTCACGTAGCACGGCGTTCGTGGTTCGACTGGTCGAGACTGTTTTCCAAAGATGGCTTCTGCTAAGTGTACTGTCTTTATAAAGTATCTCCTTATTAAACTGTCTGTACACTTACAAAGTTCTCAATGCTTCGGTTTGCAGGTAGAGACCCTAATTATGCTACCGTGTTAGTATGGGGCTATTTTGAGCCTTGTTAGTGGTATTAACTAGTGATTTTTACTTATTCGATGCCCCATACACTAGCGTTATAAGCTAATCTGTGGTTAAACTAAAAATAACGTTAAAACTGGGTACATTCGATTATCATGAAAACGCATCCCAGAGAACCCTCGACTCGGTACCCATGTGTTATTTAGCCCTAGGTTCATTTTGGGCCGGAATTGTCCTTAAAGCAGAGTATGAAAAGCCCTATTGTCCAATAATGGCGCTTTTCAATTACCAGCTCAACTCGACTCGGCTCGCTTTTCGCTCCGTTTTCCATTACAGATAGTACCTGGTCGTCATAGCGACGCCACAGGAAATATGCGACACACACCCGCTATGGCTACCCACACACACACAGGACAATGGAGGAAATCGAGTGTATGGTGTTTTTGATCCTCGGGATGTGGCTGTTTCTCACAGCAAGAAGACAAACATTGTTTCAGGAGAGGCTGAGGGCAGCAAAACGAAACACTGCTGAAAAAAACAGCTCTGGTGCGTGTAATGATGACGCGGTGAATAGTGACGATTCTCTCCGACCAATCAGCAGTCTCCAGTGTTTTCACGTCACATTTTTGTATCGCCTCAGCTCGCTCAGAACCTCGCCGGAGGTGATACGAAAAAAAGTACCCGAAAGCAGGTACAGGTACAACTTTTACACAGTGGAAAACCAAACAAAGTCGAGTCGAGCTGGTACTGTGTGTAGTGGAAAAGCGCCATTATAGCCCTATTGTGTGCAAGTTCTTTACTGTACCAGATATGTAAACATTTGTGTGGCGACTTCTACGTACAAGTTTGACAGGTAAAAGCAGAGCAAGACAGTACATTTTTAGCATCATTGGTTCAAAACGTACTTTTCACAATGATTTGGCATTTGCATTTAAATAATACTTATTTACAGTATTTGATTTGACAGCATTTGAAATTCATGGCAAGGCTGTAAGAGGCAGAATGAAGCATGTCTCAGAACACTCAGTGTGTAAAGTGACCCACTTTATCTGCAGATGCAGTGACAGTAAATGTGGCGCTTGCTGTGATGAAATGCTGAGTCGTGGTTTGTGGCTCCAAGGGGTTTCGTGTTGCAAGAACTCCAGCAATTTCTCCTTGATTCACACCTGTGATCTCTATCTCAGCAACGACTTGATTGATCACTAATGAGAGGCCATTATGGGATTATTGCAAGATGACTGTTAATAAGTCATCATGTGAAGTCATGGAGGTTAAATGCTGGGGAATCATCCGATGAATCATCAAACATTTTTAGCTACAGCAGAAATTTGATTGATTTAATTACATGTTGCATGGACTAATGCATTAATGAATAAAAATAGTTCACAAGAACATTGACTTTAAGCTTTTAAATTTCAGCTCTCCCTGCAATGTCATGTTATTAATTTAGTTCTTCCAGTTCATTACCTCTGATTCATAAATTTCATCTTGGAGATTAAATCAAAACCTATTTCCTTTCTTAATTCTTCCTCAAAATTGGAAATCTTGCTCCATCTACTGCAGCCTTTCATGTCAACTTTAAATGATTAAAGTACCCATGTAGTCAACAATTTTATCCCTTTAAACTCATGTTTGATCACCAAAATGTCTTCATGGCTTAACTTGAATGTAACTCTACACTCTTGCCTCATTTAGGCCTAGTCCGCACGGACACGGGTATTTTTATAACCGGAGTTTTTCCTCCTGCGTTAAAAAAAAAAATCCCGTCCACACATGCTCGGTTTAAAAAAAATCTCTGTCTACATGAAAACGCAAAAACGCGCTGTCAAGAGCAGTCAGCGGCGCACAATCTGACGTCAAACACAGCGGATAACGGCGCACACTCTGACGTCGCAAGGCAAACCCCCCGGTTTTACTGTCTACACTCAACACTGCAACCGGCGTTTCTGAATATCCTCACCCTGGCAGGGGTTTTTAAAAATGTTCGGTTTCAGTGACCTGATACTGCGTTTCCGTGTGGACGAGCGGCCGAACCGCGTAAAAAAGTCACGGTTATAAAAAATACCTGTGTCCGTGTGGACAAGGCCTTAGTATACGCGGTTATGAATATGCAAATGAGCCCCGCCTCCACTCACTCACTCACTCAGAGATCCACTCGTTGACGATCACACGTTTATCTGATTGGTTACAAGGTAGTTTGTGACGTCAGAAACACCAGCGATTTCAAACCGTGTTTTTGAGACTGTCTTTGGTTCACTGCTAGCCTGGGAAAACCCAGACAACTTCCGGCAAATTTAGATTTGCTCTGAAAGTTAGTCTGGCAAAGAGCTCATTCAAACCCATTTCCAATCCGTCGAAATCGCGGCACCAATCAGAAACGTTGGGGCGGGCTTTACACGATGACGACAGCGCTGGGATTTTGAAGCAGATTTTGTAGCCTACATTACAAAGATGGATGCCGCCGTCGAACATCACTCGTTCGAATCAGCTATCGCGTCTGTTTAAGCGATTTGAACGTTTCCTTTTTGTTAAAAACCGAGCAAAGAACAACACTCGGAGATGTTTCTCCACCGCTCTGAATCTCCTTCATCGCTCTGATTGGTTTTAGGTCTATCCGCGACGTCCGCTGGTGACGCCCCTCTGGAAATGATTTGTCTATGACGCTTTGCCAGACCCTAACTCAGTTACAACTGAGAATGGTCTGGTTTTAACCAGGCTAGTTCACTGCAGTTTTAAGGAGAAAATACTCAGCAATGCTGTCGACTTATGAATTTACACAGTTTGTCGTAAAGCATATTAAAAACACCACATAGACATATAAACAACATTAAAAGCTGGATTTTCACCACAGGGGGACTTTAAGTTTGATGCCCAACCTGGGATTTTAGATCCTGCACTGTAATTATATTATTTTTCACAGCTCAGCTAATTATCTTCAGATATATTATCATAGGGCATGTTGTTTCTTTCAAATGCAAATGCAGATTATTTAATTTTATAAGACCACCTTCCAGCAACGCCCACTCTCCCACCTCTTTGTAAAGTCTGTTAAAATATTGAGTAGCCCAACTAAGGTGCCCACAGTTATTAGGGAACCAATTAGGAACCTCTATCTTTAAAAACAATCAATCATTAATGCTGGTATCAGTTAGAGTTCACGGGCTTCAAAGGATCTTCTCATCAATAATGTAATATTGATTTGCTATGCCTGTTTAGTATGACAGAGATCTAGACAGATGCATTACCTTATTCAGATCAGACTGAAGCTCTGCTGAAATCATCCCACACAATACTTTGGGGCACTACATACTGTACATTTCAAGCCAAAAAAAAAAAAGAGAAAAAAAAACAACAACACCCAAGAATCAAAATACCGGATGTTAGTTGCATGTAAATTGTACTTAACCTCTATGCACATTTCCCAAAGGCATACTTTCCCACTACAGACTAGACAACACATGTGCAACCTATACACCACCTCATTTCAGTTGGACCAAAGCTTATGCATAATATTCTGAAAGTACAAATTCTAGAGAGCCTTGATACCGAGGGCTACAAATAATTCAATCAGGAGATTGGGAAGGAGTTTATTTTCCTATAATCCAAGGTTCTTCGTCACTGTCCTGCAGAGTTTAGCTCCAGCTTTAATTAACTCAGAGCCCTGGATTATTATAATAATTATTTTGTAATCCTAAAGATTAGAAGTTTAACTTGTTTAGGTGTGTTTGATTAGGATTGAAACTGTAATACAGTGACGCTCTTGGGCTGAGAAACCCTGCTCTTAACATATAAATGAGGCTGTTTTCCTCAATTCTGAATAATCCAATGAGATGAACATATCAATTAAAATCAAAGTAACGGTTCTATTAATTAAATCGCATACTTCCCTACTATATAGTAGGCAAAAAACAATATCTGACAAGAGTAGTATGTCTGAATCCAGGGGCCAGTTGCATAAACTGCTAAGACTAGTCTTAAAGGTTAGTTATCACATTTTTTTCTTTTAAACTGTTCATAACTGTTTTAAGTCTGTTATATATAAACATAGATTGGTCTAATTTGATACTAAAAAGTAAGACTAATTGCCCCTTGACTAACTGTTAGTTGGTCATACTAGAACTTAAAGGGATAGTTCACCCAAAAATTTAAATTCTGTCAGTATTTACTCTCCCTCATGTTGTTCCAACCCCGTAAGACCTTCGTTCATCTTCGGAAACACGAATTAAGATATTTTTGATTAAATCTGAGAGCTGGATCACTCCTCCATAGGCTTCTAAGGGATTGAAACTTGTTCCCCGAAAAGTTATTAAAGACATCGTTAAAATAGTCCAAGTGACTACAGTGGCTCAATCTTAAGTTTATCAAGCGACGAGAATACTTTTTGTGCGCAAAAACAAACAAAAATAACGACTTTATTTCAACTATTCATTTCCTTCTCTGTGGGCCTTTTGAACAAGAAAACAATAATGCTTAACGTAAAAATTCAGAAAATGCTTAATGTCATATGAGCGCCCAGTTTGGCATAGGCCAAATTTACACATAGCCGGGTATTTAGAGAAACAAATATTTCCCCGCCTCCGTTTTCAATAATAACATCGTGCACACAACATCGTTTTCAAAAAAATTGTGATTTACATCAACCCGCATAAATACGCCGTTGAGCGCCATCATAACTGTGTCAAACTGGGCGCTCACATGACGTTAACCATTTTCTGGCGCATAATGTGACGTTTGAGAACCTAAAATCCCATTTCTCCCAGTTTACACAGCAACACATAACCGGCGTTATCAGAAATCTCCACTTTGGCCGGAGTTTTTAGAAATAATCGTTTTCTGTGATAAAAACGGGGTTTTCGTGTAAATGAGAGGCCAAACCGCAGGAAAATATCTGCCTCTTCCCTTCGTGTAAACGGGGCAATAGTTATGATGGCGCTCGACGGCGTATTTATGCGGGTTGATGTAAATGACAATTTTTTTGAAAACGATGTTGTGTGAACGGTGTTATTATTGAAAACGGAGGGGCGGAAATATTTGTTTCTCTAAATACCCGGCTATGTGTAAATGTGGCCTAAATGTATACTGTTTGCGAGCCTCCAGGAATGGGAAACTATGCTTTATCATCCCACATCCATGTGATTAAGAATAAGCAAGACACTATCTGCATGAAACCTGTCAATACACGGCATGTTTTTAAAAACCATTACACATTGATTTTCCCCTTCAAACCAGAAGCCTGGCTCCTCTCATTCAGGAAGGTATTCATTTGGCTTTCTAATTAATTTATGCTTTTTTTTGTGTTTAATGAAGAACTATCAGGACTTGTTCATTTTATGTTCTATTGAAGAGACAACAGTACATGTCTGATACTTCATCTCTGCTGGTTTTATTGCTCTTGTTTGCCATGTAAATCTGGGAATACCATTATCTCTCCTCAGCCAATGAACAGGAGCCTGACATCATAATGCCTCAGAGAGCAGCCACCTCTTCTGAACTGTGTGTGTGCATGTGCATGGGACACACAGATTAAAATCAGATTCCTCTGGTGTGTGTATATGTGTGTGTGAGGTTACACAAGGAAATACTGCAGGGTTTTCCCCCTCACCTCCCCAAATGTGCCACATTTACTGCGCTCTAATTACACAGCTGGCACAGACGGCAGTTTTTGTCTGAATTCTTGCATTTCATGTAATACATTTATTCAGAAAAATACTATGCATTTTTTTGCATGAATAATATTGCATTGCATTATATGCACAATATAATCACACACACACACACACACACACACACACACACACACACACACACACACACACACACACACACACACACACACACACACCACACACACACACACACACACACACACACAGTAAAACATATCCATCCCCTATAGTGGAGTAATAAAACATTTCTTCTTTTTTTTAAGGCAAGACTTAACCTTCCTTCTCTATACTGGGTGTACCGACCCATTAACATTCGTGAAGAGGCATATTTTACCCATAATATGACATGCACTCGGTACTGTATGTAAAGAATACCCAAATCAAATTTATACAAACCTCACTGCATCTCTGATATGACCATAAAACCCAGAAATAGCTACAGAACAAAAAGCAACTGTGTCTGTCTCATGGATATCCGTTCTATGAATCGCTAATACGATTTTTCAGGTCAGCGCTGTTGCCATATTGTTCCAGTTTGGTGCTTTTAATGAAATAAACTGTAAATATTAATACTACATTGGGCTGTGAATTTAAGGGGCGAAATTAATCCACAGAGAATATTAAAACTGAACACACAAAAAGAACAGAATACCAATTCCCTAAAGAAGAAATAAAAAGGAGCAGAAAAACCCATCTTGGTCTGTTTTGGGGAAAAGTCTTATGATCCTCCTTGGCATCCCTAATGAAAAAAAAGTATACTTTATTGTATTTGAAATATATTCCCTTCTTCAATAGTACATTGCAAATTTTGTATCAAAAACTTTAAATATATTAAAAGTATATTAGCATCATGCTTTTACCTATTTTCACAATACAACTTTTAACACACTTATAATAATTACTTTAGTTTTAGTTTATTTAAACAAAATTGATTTTTATAAAAATATACTTGAAGTGAAATTTCAGTTTATTTTTGCACTTTATTAAAAATATATTTTAGGTATATTTTAACTGTGTGCTGGAATGAACATTGTAACAATGCAAAGTATACTTTCAAAATACATTATAGTTTACAATAGTACTTTGTACAAAATATAGCCAAGTATTATTTGTCTATTAATGTGCATTGTTATTGAAGACGAAGTGTGCCATTTGTATATACATATGGTCGACAAGTGCGCTGACATGGAGTGCCGTTGTGCTTCGGGAGACCCGAGTTCGAGTCCCGGCTCATGGATCTTTCCCGATCTCGTCCCCACCTCACTTGCTGTCTAGCTACTGTCCTATCCTAATAAATGGCAAAAACGCCAAAAATAAATCTTTAAAAAATATATATAAACACACTTATGGTATTTTGCTTGTATGTTTCGTAGACACTCGTAATGAATTTGTAATGTACTTGTAACACAAATAAAGTACACTTTAATATCACTAATAAAGCATGTAATTAGTCCCTATATACACAGGCATATACTTAAAGTATAAGTATACTTTAAGTTGTTCCAATTTAGTACACAAAAGTACACTAAATACACTTAAAGTTATGCTTTACTACAATTTAATTACAACTAAATACTTAGAACAAAATTAGTTGTTTCAAAATAGTACACTTCAAGTTAACTAATCATTAACACTCTTGAAGTATACTAAATTAGTCTGGCTGCAATACTTAGCTTTTTTTTTGTTTTTGTTTTGAAATGTTCCCCTTGAAGGGCCCGGCCATCTTGATCTTTAGAGGCATCAAACATGTTTTTATATAAAGACTTCTTAAACTTCCAGTACTTTTCCATATGGTTTAATGTTATTATTGCATATCAGATTTATGACTTTGAGGATTGAGGGCTGGAAACTGAATTATTCTTGCACTTCCTTGGTTTTGTACAGTTATTCCATTCCACCAGAATACAATATAAAGTAACTCACATCTGTGGAATGATGAAAGATGGAAGAAACTTTTCTGCTCTTGCCTAAAGCCAGAGATGAGAGAATATTCTGAATAATGATAGGACGTGATGTTCACATGTGAATCTCTGTCTGGATAACAATGAGAAACTTTCAGAAGCCAGTCTCACACAGATAACATAAATATAGGAGTATAAAAAGCACAGAGTATTTTTACTTGAGTTGAAGTATGGGTAATGTGTGAAAATGGTACTGTTAAATGTAAAATTAAAACAATATTTATAAGTAAAAAACAAAACAAAAGAACTCTTGACTGATAAAATTAAGAGAGAGTGGATAATTTGAAAGTAACTGTTGTGCAAACTATATAAAACAGCTTACTTAAAAGCTTTTATTTAATGTCCTTACTAAGAAGGCTCTGTGACCAAATATTACACTGCAACTAATATCCTGAAACTAAAAATCATTGGATGTTTTAAATAAAAGCCACATGGACGTGAAATATCTACTAGGAATGTTTATGAGATCATGTGACTTGGTGAGTTTGATACAAGCTCTGAACCACTCATTTGAAACAAAAGATTAGTAAATATTTCAAAGCTTCATGAAGCAGAAGGGTTTAATAATAGTTTGGTTTCAAAGGCGTCCAATCAACTGAGACTGAGACATTTAACCACCAGATCCTCCTGTCAATCTTGAAGACGAAGGGCATCTCAGCAACTGCACTCCAATGCTTCAAGTCTTACCTTTTGGTCCTTTAAACTACTCGGTTACTCACGTAACCTCAGTTCCCTGAGTTAGGGAACGAGTATTGCGTAGCTATACGCAGTGGGGAAACTCCTTTTCCTCGATTTACTGAAGCCTTTATGTAAAGCGCATTTGCAGCTGCACAGCTAGAACATGAGCGTCTGGCTCGCTCATAGGCTGCGCTGCGGCAACTGCACATCCAATGGCGCGGGCGCCTCTGACGTGCGACCAATGAGATTACTCTGCGTCATACACGTCAGAGCCCGCCAAGGGGGCGTGACCTCAGTCTATAATAGTCCCCGAATTCGCCATTATAGCAGGTTTAACGACTGAAGCGACAACTTGCCATGTTACCATAGTGCGGCCGGCTACGCAATACTCGTTCCCTAACTCAGGGAACTGAGGTTACGTGAGTAACCGAGTAGTTCCCTTTCGAACGGTCACTTCGTATTGCGTAGCTATACGCAGTGGGGACGCCATGCAAAACGCCGCACTGAGTAACTGGCTGCCACTGCAACTCAGGCCCCTGAGCATACAGAACAAGCCATAACCGCACCATTATGCATAAATAGACCAGACACCGTCCGGTCTAAATAGTACGCATCAGTTAGAATAACCCAACATACTACACCAACGAACCCAGACACTGTCGGGGTTATTAGTATATGAACGTATACCCAGACAAGTGGGTTTATACATGAAATTATAACCTGCCAAAGCGGGTTTTATATATGTATGGAATATAACCGGCAAAAGCGGGTTTTATATCATATAACCGGCCAAAAGCGGGTTTTATATATGTAATTATAACCAGCAACAGCGGGTTTATATATATATATATGTGAATGTGATTGTGCACAGTAATATATGACAAGACCGGCCACAGACGGGCCTTAATCATACCGAAAGCACCTTCGCCTGCAGGGAAGGCACTTCCATATTATAAAAAGTCATAAATGTGGAAGGCGAGGACCAGCCGGCCGCATCACAAATATCACTTATGGGAATGCCAGATGACCAAGCCCATGACGAGGCCATACCTCTGGTCGAATGGGCCTTGACGCCTATAGGGCAAACTTGACCTACTGCGGTATAAGCCATAGAAATAGCATCCACTATCCATCTAGACAGTCTTTGCTTAGTGACTGGATCCCCCTTGGATCTACCACCAAAGCAGACAAAAAGCTGTTCTGATTGCCTAAAAGACGCAGAACGCTCCAGATAGATTCTCAGCGCTCTGACAGGGCAGAGAAGATTAACCTCTCCATCCTCTGCAGAAGGAGGGAGGGCTGATAACGTCACCACCTGTGCTCTGAACGGTGTTGAGAGCACTTTAGGGACGTAACCATGTCTGGGCTTGAGGACGACTCTGGAGTCATCCGGACCCCACTCCAAACATGCAGGGCTCACAGAGAGCGCCTGCAGATCTCCCACTCGCTTGATAGATGCCAAAGCCATAAGGAGAGCAGTCTTCAGCGAGAGGGGTTTTAGATCAACCGATTGGAGCGGTTCGAAAGGCGGACCTTTCAGAGCCCTCAGGACCATGGAGAGGTCCCAGGACGGCACAGATGGAGGTCTGGAGGGGTTCATCCTCCTAGCACCTTTAAGGAATCTCACGACCAAGTCGTTTCTTCCCAGTGACTGGCCTGCCACCAGAACATGATGTGCTGCTATGGCTGCCACATACACTTTGAACGTGGACGGGGAGCGACCCGCATCCAGCAGCTCCTGTAGGAATGAGAGAACCACAGATATCTCACATGACCCTGGGTCAGCCTGATTTTTCGAGCACCAGCTGGAAAAACCTGACCATTTTGAAGCATAGAGGCGCCGAGTCGACGGGGCCCTGGCTTCAGATATAGTGCTTAAAACCTTCTCAGGAAGGTCTTTGGGTACCCGTTGAGGGGCCACACATGGAGGGCCCATAAATCGGGTCTCGGATGCCACAGTGTCCCGTTCGCCTGTGTGAGGAGGTCTTTCCTCAGTGGGACAGGCCATGGGATTGTGTCCGATAACTGAACCAGTTCCGGGAACCACGGTCTGGTTTTCCAGAGAGGGGCCACCAGAAGGACTGGGCACCCGCTCTCTCTGACCCGTTTGATGACCTGTGGGATCATCGAGACGGGGGGAAAGGCATAGAGGGGACGGTTGGGCCAGACATGGGCCAGCGCGTCCCTGTCCTTCGAGAAGAACCACTTGCAGTGGGTGTTGATTCTCGAGGCGAACAGGTCGATTTCGGCCTCGCCAAACACCTGCCATATCAGACTGACCGTCTGTGGGTTCAGGGACCACTCGCCGAGGGGAGTGTTGCCCCGTGAAAGCATATCCGCGCCCACATTCTGGACGCCCGGTATATGCGCTGCTCTCAGAGAGCTCAGGTTGGTTTGTGCCCATAAGAGGAGGTCTCTCGCCATCGCATGCAGGTTTCCAGACCTGATGCCCCCCTGGCGATTTATGTAGGCCACCACTGACATATTGTCTGTGCGGACTAAAACATGGTGACCTCTGAGGTTCGACAGAAACGCCATCAGGGCCAATGCAACTGCTTTCATCTCCAGACAGTTGATATGTAAGCTCTGCTCCGTGCTCGACCAGAGGCCGGATGCAGGCATGCCCTCGTGCAGCGCTCCCCAACCCAGGTTGGACGCATCTGTAAGAACCACTTTCCTCCTGGAAATTGTTCCCATTGTCACCCCCTCGTTGTACCAGCTCTGAGCCCGCCAGGGAATCAGGGTTCTTAAACAACCGTGATTTACCACGATGCGCAGTTTGCCCGACTGCCATGCGTGAGTTGGCACACGGCGCTTCAGCCAATGCTGCAGCGGGCGCATGCGCAGTAATCCCAAGCGGAGTACTGGCGATGCTGCTGCCATGAGACCGAGCAGTTTCTGAAATTTTTTCAGCGGCGCGTGCTCGCGCGCTCTGAAAGTGCCTGCAAGCGCTCGCACTGAGAGCGCGCGCTCTGGTGTGAGACGCGCTGTCATAGCTCTCGAGTTCAGCACTGTGCCCAGAAAAATCACGCTCTGGCTGGGGGTTAGTTTGCTTTTTGAAACATTGATTGTGAAACCCAGGCATTTTAGATGGCCGAGAATCAAATCCCTGTGTGTTAATAGCTCGATTCTCGACTGTGCCAGCACCAGCCAGTCGTCGAGATAATTTAACACACGCACTCCCTGATGTCTCAGAGGAGAAAGCGCTGCATCCACACACTTCGTGAATGTACGGGGCGCCAACGATAGACCGAACGGCAGAACGGTGTATTGATAAGCTTGGCCCTCGAAGGCGAATCTCAAGAATGGCCTGTGACGAGGGTTTATTTGAATGTGAAAGTAAGCATCTTTCAGATCCATTGTGACAAACCAATCCCCCGGGCGCACTTGCGCGAGGATATGTTTGATAGTTAACATTTTGAACGGCCGTCTCATGAGAGCTTTGTTCAAATGTCTCAAATCTAGAATGGGTCTGAGACCGCCGTCTTTTTTCGGAACCAGAAAATAGCGGCTGTAAAAACCCATCTGTTTTAGCGCGGGGGGGACTAGTTCTATCGCCCCTTTTGCTAATAGATTCTGTACTTCGGTGCGAAGCACGTGACTCACGCTGCTTCTCACCGAAGTCTCGAGAACCGCCTGAAATTTTGGGGGTCTGCGAGCGAATTGGAGCGAGTAACCTCGCTGTATAGTGTTTATGACCCAACTCGACACACCGGGGATAGCTTGCCAGGCTAGAACCCGTGTGGCTAGGGCTTGACACACAGATTGGGGCTGGTCGCCTAATGTAAGGGGACCTGATACCCTTATATTGTGATTTGTGCATACATTGAATATTGGACTGACTGTACAGGCATTCGCGTGTGGGGAAGTCAGTGATACAACAGGGGAGGGGCCACCTAGTGAAGGGGGACCTGATACCCTTATATTGTGATTTGTGCACACATTGAGTATTGGACTGACTGTACAAGCATTTGCGTGTAGGGAAGGCAGTATTACAACGGGGGAGGGGCCGCCTGGTGAAGGGGGACCGTGAACCCACGTGTTGTGTTTGTGAAACATACTCTTTTTGTGCTTTATTTGGGTCGCCGTGAAAACGGCGTTTGTTTGCAAGAACGCGCTTACTGTTGCGGGCCTGTTTGCAGTAATAAAATCCCCAGCCGCCTGAACTGAACAGGGGGCTGTGGGAAGTTTTGTTGACTTCTTTGAGGGTGGTCCGGCTAGTGCGGGACCCGTGCCCTCTCTCTTCCTCTTGCATGCTAGGACGACTTAGGCGGCGCTGTGTGAGGCGCGGCGCTTGGTCTGGGGCCTTGGCGTCGAGGAAGCGGGAAGCGCTTGGTTGCTCTCGGCTGGCGCTGGGCTTCAGCCGCAGGGCGGGGCTGAGAGGCCTGTTTCGCGGGCTTTGCTTGCCGAGGCGTCGACGGGGCTAGCTTGTGAGCACTCGACGCCGAGCTAGAACGTTTTGGCAGGAAGTGACGCATGGCCTGGGACGCTTTCTGTGCCTCGGTGTATCTCTCCGAGAACCCCGTCACCGCCGGGCCAAAGAGGCCGGTGCTGGATACTGGGGCGTCGAGGAACTTCGTTCTCTCCGCGTCCTTAATGTCAGTGAGGGTAAGCCAGAGGTGGCGCTCGAGCACGACCAAACTCGCCATGTTCCTCCCGATAGCCTGCGCTGTGGCCTTGGTAGCTCTCAAGGCCAGGTCCGTGGCGCTCCGCAGGTCCCGAAAAGCCTCAGGGTCCGGGCCAGCCTCGTCCATAGACCGGAGGAGTTTGGCCTGGTAAACCTGCAGCACGGCCATCGTGTGCAGGGCCGATGCAGCCTGACCGGAGGCGGAATACGCGCGTCCAGCAAGGGCTGAAGTGCTACGGCACGGCTTGTTGGGATGAACAGCTCTAGTTCGCCAGCTAGCAGCTGTGTTCGGGCAAAGATGAGCGGCCAACGCCTCTTCGAGGGGCGGCAACGACTCATAGCCTCTTCCCGCTGCTCCGTCCACGGAGGAGAGCGTCGCGTAAACTGCGGGGCCTCGTGTAGAATAAGGAGAGCGCCAGGCCTTGGTAAGCTCCTCGTGTACCTCAGGAAAAAATGGCGCTGGTTTGTGGCGAGGGGCCTGTTGGTGCCCTGGCAGAAACCAGCCGTCCAGCCGACTTCGAGGGGGTTCAGCGGGCGCGGCCCACTCGAGCTCGAGGTCCGCTACGGCCTGCGTCAGGATCCGAAGCATTTCCGCGTCGGAGTTAGTCCTGGTAGCTGAGGCGTTGGGCGTCGGCTGGGAAGCCATGACGGGGTCGAAAGAGCCCGGCCATTCTTCCTCAGACGCGGCGATAGGCAGGCTGTCGTCGTGCTCGCTAGGCCCACCGAAGGAGACAAGGCCCGCCACGTGGGGGGGGCGCAGATCTCCCTCGAACAGGACCGGAGATGAACGGGCTGGAGAGAGTGAGGCACGCGGGGACGTGGCCGGCGTGCGTTCACTAACATCCATGCTCTCCGGATGCCGTTGGCTGCGGCGCTTCTTCTTCCTCGGTTGAAGTAGGGCCGGAAAAGGAAGCGCGGGAAGGGCGGCATCACCGTCACGGGAGAGGGCTAGCCGAGATCGCAGCACGGAGATAGGCATGCTCTCGCAGGCCGCACATCCGCCGGCAGACAGTGCATTCTCAGCATGGTGGAGTCCCAGGCATGGAATGCATTTAGCGTGTTGGTCCGCCTCGTGCAGCTTGCATCCGCACGTGGCGCAGGTATTGACACGAGGCATTTGAAACAACGCTCGTAACAAATAATACACACTAATATACAATTGTGGTGAAAAGGATATCGCCGGATAGCCACAGGAGAGACGGCGTCAGGAGAAACACGATGAATAGTGTCGTCTGCTGAACTGTAGCTCGCTCAGGCTGAAGGCTTGTTCGACGGCGAAGACTCAATAAATGGTCAGAGACATGAAGTTTGTCGCTGAAGGAGTAAAATCTGCTATAATGGCGAATTCGGGGACTATTATAGACTGAGGTCACGCCCCCTTGGCGGGCTCTGACGTGTATGACGCAGAGTAATCTCATTGGTCGCACGTCAGAGGCGCCCGCGCCATTGGATGTGCAGTTGCCGCAGCGCAGCCTATGAGCGAGCCAGACGCTCATGTTCTAGCTGTGCAGCTGCAAATGCGCTTTACATAAAGGCTTCAGTAAATCGAGGAAAAGGAGTTTCCCCACTGCGTATAGCTACGCAATACGAAGTGACCGTTCGAAAGGGAACCTGGAACACACCAAGCCGACGCCGACGAACTAGCGCTGATGAAAGCCGACTGTGTTGTCGCCTGCGTCGGGGAAAAAAAGCTGCACTTGAACACACATAGAGAAGTACAGCCGACTGTCAGCTAGCGTGTGTGTTCTGCGCCTGCGTGTAAATGAGACAATTTCTGTCTATTTCTATGTCTAAGTCTATTTCTGCAGATAAATTCATCGATATTCATCATTCAAAAAGGGAAACCGACGCTGCCGGCTGCAGATACACAAACCATAAACAAAGCACTGCGTGCTTACCGTTTTGAATATCAATGCTGAACACTTTCTTTATTTCACTCCGCTCATGTTAATATTGAAATATTCAGCCAGGAACACTCAGTCAAGTCAGGTCAAGTCACCTTTATTTATATAGCGCTTTTTACAATACAGATTGTTTCAAAAGCAGCTTTACAGAGATAACAGGAAAATAATGTTGTAATAGTATTGTTAAATACTAAATTAAATGTCCCGAAACTAAGCAAGCCAAAAGCCAATGGCGACAAAGAAAGGCGAAAAAGGCGACAGTAACAGGAACCAAAATCCATCAGTGACAGAATGGAGAAAAAAACCTTGGGAGAACCCATGGCTCAGTCGGGGGGGGGCAGTCCTCCTCTGGCCAATGAACAAACAGTGTGATTATGATTTAGGCAGCATTTCAGGTCAGAAGTCAGATGGGATCACAACTTTGACAATATTTATCCAGTTCATCTGGTTGGGGGTCGGAGTCATCATGCCGGTATGGAGACGAGTTTGTTGAGGTGTCCATGAGGCCTTCACAGTGTTGATGAGGTAAGACTCAGGTAAGATGACGTAATATTAGAAGAGCCTTCTATCTGTACCGTTTTGACTTCTTTGCTCGCCGTTTTGCTATTATTCTCGTGCACTGACTCGTTCACTAAGCTGAACGGCCAATCAGAGTTCTCTCTCTCACTGACGGCCCGACGCCGATTCAACATGTCGAATCGGCCGAAAAAAGCTGACGAGGATCAATTTCAGCCGACGGTGCGGAACACACTGAGAAAACTTAGTCGGCCGGCGCACAAAAACTACCCGACGGCCGACCGTCGGCTTGGTGTGTGGGCTTTAGGGTGTTGTGGAGAGCTCTCACTACACAAATTTAAACGTCGGCAGATCGCTGTGCTGTTTAGACTACATGACTTGCTCTGGAGTCTTGAAGTTGTTGTGGTGTTCACACTACGTGACACTACGTAAATGTTCTGCAACTGGGGGTTACACACTACACGAGCTGACAACAACCCAGTCACCCACGTTTTGTCATGAAAACACACGAGAAGTGGAATGGGAAATGATGCGAAATAGGAGTTGTCTATTTGAAAATGGACACTTGGACAAAATTGGCGGTGAAAAAAAAAAAAAGTTGTTTGCACAATGATCTGTTTAGAATCCTGAAAAAAATAAAGGATGAAAGGATGGGTGAAAGGATGGATAAGCAAACGCGTCACGCGGGCAGCAGGGATTGTGTGTGCTACAGAGAGAGTTGGAGGAGAGTAAAACATATTTATAATGAAAAAGCAACGCCTGCTCGTGTTATGGTTTGGCAACGACGGTTACAAATACAAAAGGCTTGTGTAATGTGATAATAAGTTGATCATTGGCTGTTGCTCATCGCGACACCAAAGGCTACCGAGTCGGATGACAGCTCCAGATATTTAGCATGCTAGAATTTAGGATTTCACACATAAAGATTGGCAAGCGCGGATCACCCGCAGATTTGCACACGATTACAGCCCGACCTGTTACAGCCCGAGCTCGTTAACTTGCAAATCGTGCTTAAAATCCTGTAGTGTGAACTAGGTAAAATCGGAGGTGCCTCAGGGCTCAGTGCTTGGACCACTTCTCTTCTCCATCCACATGTCATCACTAGGATCTGCCATTCAGAAATATGGTTTTTCCTATCACTGGTGAAATGACCCGTTGAACTCAACCTGAGCTGATTTCAAGAAAAGGCTGAAGACGCATATTTTTCGTCGACACTTGGCCCATTAATACTAACACTTACTACTATTAGGGGTTGAACGACTTCAGATTTTTTAAAGTCGACATTTATGTGATGAAGTCGGGTTGACGTCGACTGTCATTGATGAACAAATAAGCCTGAACCTCGAGCCGAGATTCAAACTAAAACTCAAGCGATCTTCATGTGATATGCCCACTACTGTCTTTGTGTGTGTGTGTGTGTGTGTGTGAGCGTAATGCAGCAGCAGTTAATGCATGTATTTGTAATTTTAAATGAAACAGAGCGTAAAAGTGACCTTTCTTATCATGCGCTCGTTGTGTTCTGACTTCCGGTTTGTATTTTCACAACATGAAGGTAAGATCTTACAGATTTATGAGTCAGTGCTGGTAAGTAATTATAAGTTAAATGAATAACTGGCAGGTCTGTTTTTATAAATGTTCATGATAAATGTTCAGTGTTATATTCTTCTGTGAACAAGTGGGTTGAGTTGAGCGATTATGTTATGAATATTTAATTGCCTTAATTTACTAATTAGCAGATTATATGAGGGATCACAGAGAGACTCCAACAGTTACCCATTCGACCTCCTGCATTTTCCTCTCTTCTATTATCTTCTGTTTTCTCTCAGTCTCAGCCTGACATCTGTCTGTCCACATCCCCCCCTCTCTCTCTACCTCTCTCTCTCTCTCCCTCTCAATTTCAATTTTCAAATGAGCTTTATTGGCATGATTGGCATGACTTGTACAGTATTGCCAAAGCATTGGCCATTACACATGCAATGAACAAATAATCACAAGCAATAAATATAATAAAATAAAAATAAATCAGTCAGTGTAAAAAAAAAAAAAATGCATGAATACATTTTTAACATTTAAAACACACATTTTTGTACGTTTGTACCAACATTCAAACAAGACAAGAACAATTCTGACTTTAGTTTTGTCCACTGGCTGACTCTCGTAGTTTGTGGCAGGCTGTTACATACTTAGCTGCTGTTGTGATTGAGTCTAGCTTTTTCTCCCAAAATATGATTTAATTTTTCTGAATTTGGTAATGCCATAAAATTTGGTTCTAACTGTTGGAATCTAATGAAATAGTCCGATCTAATGCTGTGATAGTGATCACAGTGTATCAGGAAGTGTTCTTCTGTCTCCACCTCTCTCTGAGAGCACAGAGAACACAGTCTCTGCTCTCACACACACACACACACACACACACACACACACACACACACACACACACACACACACACACACACACACACACACCTCTCTCTACAGCCAGACTGTGGTCACTCAGCCTGTATCTGGTTAGGGTCTTTCTCACTTTATGCTCTTTCACACAGCTCAGGTATTCTGCTGGTTTATAATCTCTTTTCAGGAGTAAATAGAGTTCCATCTTTTTTTGTAATTTAGTAGCATCTTTCCAACAGGTGATGTAATTTTGTTTTTGTAATTGTATAATTTGGTTGGGGCAGATAGTGCTGTGCTGGTCTGGCTGTAGTTTCAGCATCAGCTGTGAGAGTGCGCTCCGGTGCCGGTTCTGCTCCTGACACCGCAGGGCTTCAGCTGATATGAGCTCGGGTCACTGCGCTCCGGTGCCGGTTCTGCTCCTGACACCGCAGGGCTTCAGCTGATATGAGCTCGGGTCACTGCGCTCCGGTGCCGGTTCTGCTCCTGACACCGCAGGGCTTCAGCTGATATGAGCTCGGGTCACTGCGCTCCGGTGCCGGTTCTGCTCCTGACACCGCAGGGCTTCAGCTGATATGAGTTCGGGTCACTGCGCTCCGGTGCCGGTTCTGCTCCTGACACCGCAGGGCTTCAGCTGATATGAGTTCGGGTCACTGCGCTCCGGTGCCGGTTCTGCTCCTGACACCGCAGGGCTTCAGCTGATATGAGCTCGCCTCACTGCACTTCAGGTGCTGGTAGAACTTCACAGCTCTTTTTTGGATAGTGATCAGTAAGGGATATTGTCCTAATTCAGCTCTGCACGAGTTGTTTGGTGTTGCTCTGTTTACTTTTAGGATGCTTTTACAAATTTGGGTATGCAGAGTTTCAATTTCCTCTTTTTCCCATTTTGAAAAATCTTGGGTTTTTAGAGGCCCCCATACCTCACTGCCGTACAGAGCAATTGGTTCAATTATTGCTTTTAGGATTTTTAGCCAGGTTTGAATTGGAATTTCATGTCGAATAGTATTTTTAATCATGTAGAAGAATCTCATCGCTTTTGCTTTCAGTTAATTCACAGCCAGATTAAAGTTCCCTGTTGAACTCAGTTTTAGACCGAGATACGTGTATTCGTGGGTGTGTTGGAGGACTTGGTTTCCTGCTCTGAAGATGTTTTTTTTTTCCCTACACCTGGATCTAGTTTGAAAAATCATTATTTTGGTTTTTGCGAGGTTAATTTTGAGAGCCCACGTTTGACTGAATGTCTCTACGATGTCGAGGAGCTGTTGTAGTCCTTCTTTAGTTTGTGACAGAATGACTAAATCATCTGCAAAGAGGAGACATTTAACTTCTGATTCAGTCAGGGTCGGGCCGGAGGCAGGGGAATTATTTAATGCTTTGGCTAGTTCATTTATATATATGTTAAATAGAGTAGGGCTCAATGGGCAACCTTGTCTGACTCCTCTTTGTTGGGAGAAATATTCTGTTCGTTTATTCCCTATTTTTACAGCACATGTATTATTTTTATACATGGTGCTGATCAAATCAAATGTTTTCCCTCCAATCCCATTTTCCAATAGTTTTAGGAAGAGTCCTTCGTGCCAGATCGAGTCAAAAGCCTTCTCAAAGTCAATAAAGCAAGCGAATACTTTTTTATTTTGGTATACATGTTTATCAATGATCGTGTGAAGGGTGTATATGTGGTCAGATGTTCTGTGTTTGGGCAGAAATCCAATTTGACTTTTGTCCAGAATTTTGTGGGTTTTGAGAAAGTTCTGTAATCTTATATTAATAATCGAACAGAATATTTTCCCCAGGTTTCTATTGACACATATGCCTCTGTAATTGTTTGGCTCATATTTGTCTCCTTGTTTAAATATTGGTGTGATTAGGCCTTGGTTCCAGGTGTCGGGGAAATATCCTACTCTCAAAACAAGGTTGAATAATTTGATTATTGCGTTTTTGAATTTGTCGTTGGTGTATTTGATCATTTCATTTAATATTCCATCAATACCACATGCCTTGTTGGGTTTTAAGGCATGAAGTCTGTCTGTAAGCTCATTTACTGTGATTGGAAAATCCAGGGGGTTCTGATTGTCTTTAATGTTTTCTTTCAGGATTTCTAATTTAGTTTTTAGTTCATTTCGATCAGGATTTGTTTCAGTTGTTTTGTACAGATTTTCAAAGTGTGTCCTCCATATGTTCCCGTTTTGAATGGCCAGTTCTTCCTGGTTTGGTCTATAGAGTCTGTTCCAATTGTTCCGAAAGTTACTGGTATTTATTGATTCCTCCATTGCTTGAAATAGTTGTTCTGTGTGTTCTTCCTTTTTTACTCTTAGAGTTTGTTTGAACAGTCTAAGGGCTTCGTGATATTGATGGCGGAGTTCTTCATTGTCAGGATCTCTGTGTTTTTGATTTGAAAGATTTCGTACCGCTGTTCGGATATTTTTGCACTCACTGTCAAACCACATTTCTTTGGTGTTTTTTGGTTTCCTTTTTGATGATTTATTTTTCAAATTGCACATGGATGCTGATTGGTTGAATATTTTGATAATGTCACTAAGTGCCAGATTTATGCCTAATTTATAAAATTCTCTCTCCCTCTTTCGCTCTCTCTCTCCCTCTCTCTCTCTCTCTCTCTTTCGTTCTCTCTCTCCCTCTTTCGCTCTCTCTCTCCCTCTCTCTCTCTCTCTTTCGTTCTCTCTCTCCCTCTTTCGCTCTCTCTCTCTCCCTCTCTGTCTCTCTCCCTCTCTCTCTTTCGTTCTCTCTCTCCCTCTTTCACTCTCTCTCTCTCGTTCTCTCTCCCTCTCTCTCTCTCCCTCTTTCGCTCTCTCTCTCCCCCTCGCCTGCAGATATATCTGTCCGCTCTGTTGAAATGCTTTTACAGACGATTATTGTCCCTGTCCATGGGATCAAATCTGTTTGGCACAAAAGAGCTCTGATCAGGAGGTTTATTGCTGTAGCATATTTTAGAGCTATAAATAAAGTTGGGGTTAGTGAATAAGAATTAGAAATGTCCAAAAAAATTTAATTATGTTTTTTTTCTTCTTCTATTAATTTGACACAACATGAGTTGTCATTAAATCGTTGCACTGATGATTCATGATTAAATTTTCATATTTAATCTTCAATTAAATGAATACATCATCATATCTTCCAGTCCGTCTCAGGATTCTGTTGGTCAGTGGATTCGTCACATAGATCAACAACTGATTTTTAAAAATGTTTTATTTATGTTTGGCCTTAATGCTTTTTTATATTTCTCAGTCCTAATCTGCCAACATATAACTTATTTTAATAAAACAAAATTGCAGATGTAATTCTGTGGATGCATATCAATAGAGGGAGGTTATATTTTTTAGCAGTTTGTTATTTGACTTGCAGCTGCAGAATAAATTAGATTGAAGCATGCATCTTCTGTGCACAAGAGAAATTCCTGCCTTCGGCAACAGAGCAAAACATTAAAAATAACAAAATCCAGTGCTGGATCGCCACTCATTATAACACACGGAAAAAGAAAAAAGAAAACTCTCTCCAACTCTTCTGATAACTTCAGGGTTATTAACGCTACTAAAACATTTATGTTCATTGAAATACAACTGAAATAAAAAAATATATAAATATTAGTTGAACAAACAAACTAAATGAAATTTATGTATTGCCTAAACTGCAATAAGTTGAAGCACTAAAAATTATTAACTGATAATAAATAAAAATAAATTAAACCTAAATAACAATATTTAAAAAAAAAACTAAAAACTAGTAAAAATGACAAAAGTGCATAACAAAAATTTAAGTAAAATTTACATGAAAACTAAAAATATAAAATAAAATCTAATTAAAAATATTAGTATAAATATAATTAAACTAAAATAAAAGAGTAAAATAACACTGGATCACATACAGAACAGAATGAAACATTTGTATAAGTGTGCATGTCAAATTAGGAAAATTAACTGCAATACAAAATAACAGTAGGCTATTGAACACATTTAAATACTCAAATGTAATGTGTTAACCTGGCAGCCCTAAAAAATACTAAAACTTATATATGTGCTGATTATTAAACTAATAAATATGCTGGAAAATATAAACTTAAACCAGGGGGAAAAAATCACAGAGTGACTAAACTGAAATGAACATTTGAAATGAAAAATTTAAAATTAAATAAAGCTATAATAGGCCAGAGCTTTGGTTTGTTTAAAACTGTAACTGTAAATGTTTCGCTGTAACCCACCCCCCCCCCACCACCATTTTCAACTTAAAAACTCAAGTTCAGTTGCTGTCTTAATTCTTTTAATATATAATTAACTTAAATTACTTGTACTTGGTTGTACAAGTAATTTAAACGTTACTTAGCCAACATTAAACCCTGTTAAAAAATCGAGTTGAATCACCTTTAACTTATAAAAAGAAGTTGAAAGGCAAATTATTTTGATGAGTTAAAGTTGCAGTAGGGAGTTTTGAGAAAATGTTGACTTAGCCTGAAAATTTGAACAAGCACAACTTCCAGGTCCAACCCCCTTGCTCTCTGCTGCGCTACAGCCCTCCCTCCACAGCTCCTCCCCCACAGCTCCTCCTCCACAGCTCCTCCCTCACAGCTCCTCCCCCACAGCTCCTCCCCCACAGCTCCTCCCTCACAGCTCCTCCCCCACAGCTCCTCCCTCACAGCTCCTCCCCCACAGCTCCTCCTCCACAGCTCCTCCCTCACAGCTCCTCCCCCACAGCTCCTCCCCCACAGCTCCTCCCTCACAGCTCCTCCCCCACAGCTCCTCCTCCACAGCTCCTCCCTCACAGCTCCTCCCCCACAGCTCCTCCCTCACAGCTCCTCCCCCACAGCTCCTCCCCCACAGCTCCTCCCTCACAGCTCCTCCCCCACAGCTCCTCCCTCACAGCTCCTCCCCCACAGCTCCTCCTCCACAGCTCCTCCCTCACAGCTCCTCCCCCACAGCTCCTCCTCCACAGCTCCTCCCTCACAGCTCCTCCCCCACAGCTCCTCCCCCACAGCTCCTCCCCCACAGCTCCTCCCTCACAGCTCCTCCCCCACAGCTCCTCCTCCACAGCTCCTCCCTCACAGCTCCTCCCCCACAGCTCCTCCTCCACAGCTCCTCCCTCACAGCTCCTCCCCCACAGCTCCTCCCCCACAGCTCCTCCCTCACAGCTCCTCCCCCACAGCTCCTCCCCCACAGCTCCTCCCTCACAGCTCCTCCCTCACAGCTCCTCCCCCACAGCTCCTCCCCCACAGCTCCTCCCCCACAGCTCCTCCCTCACAGCTCCTCCCCCACAGCTCCTCCCCCACAGCTCCTCCCTCACAGCTCCTCCCCCACAGCTCCTCCCTCACAGCTCCTCCCCCACAGCTCCTCCCTCACAGCTCCTCCCCCACAGCTCCTCCTCCACAGCTCCTCCCTCACAGCTCCTCCCCCACAGCTCCTCCCTCACAGCTCCTCCCTCACAGCTCCTCCCCCACAGCTCCTCCCTCACAGCTCCTCCCCCACAGCGGAGCCTGCCGTGAACGCGCAGGCTAGTAAGCAGGACCACCGATGACGGCGGATTATAAACAGTTATGGAACATTCACTAATAGGGACGAAACATCAACAATATGCTTTACATTGACTATGGCCTGCCAATACTTTGACTACAAACTTGGTCCTCAAATCATTATGTATTTTGCAATACATGTAACTTTATAATGTTGCACTCTTTAAGTTATAAATAGCTAACGTTAAAGGATTAGTTCACTTTTAAAAAAACTTGCTGATAATTTACTCACCCCCATGTCATCCAAGATGTCCATGTCTTTCTTTCTTCAGTCGAAAAGAAATTAAGGTTTTTGATGAAAACATTCCAGGATTTTTCTCCATATAATGTACTTCAATGGGACAAAAACGGTTCAAGGACCAAATGACTGTTTCAGTGCAGCTTCAAAGGGCTTTAAACGATACCAGACGATGCATAAGGGTCTTATCTAGCGAAACGATCGGTCATTTCAAAAATAAATAAAAAAGTTTAAGTTTTATAAGCACAAATGCTCGCCTTGCTCTGTTCTGTGATGCACGTTCATGACTCTCCTGTTTGAACTCGTTCATCAAAATGAACAAATCTTTTTTCGAATCATTTCGTTCGTTGAATGAACGAAATGACTCCGAAAAAGACTCGTTCGAAATGAACGAATCTTTTTTGCGAGTCATTTTGTTCGTTGAATGAACGAAATGACTCGAAAAAAGATTTGTTCATTTTGATGAACGAGTGAAAGATTCTTGATGAAAGATTCGTTCATTTGGATGAACGAGTTCGAACAGGAGAGTCACGAACAGTGTTGCCAGATGTACGATAATTATCGTATTTGTACGATATTTTTGACCTCTGTACGATGTACGATCAATAATGAAAAAAATCCAATAATGTACGATAATTTCAGAGTTTTCAGTCGTTTGTCCAAACACACATCCTACCGCTTCTCTCTCTGACCCAGAATCATTTTGCAGGCTCGCCTGCCTGCACGCAAGCACGTATACACACACAGGCACCACACGGCGTCGCCCGGTCCGCACGTCAACACTACAACCCCCCCCCCCACCCCCCCCCCCCGTCAACAAAACCAAACAATCCGCCCTACATGTGGGGATAAATAGCTGTATTCTGCACGGTTACGTCGTGTACGATCATTTTCTTCCAAATACGATAATTTTGAACTACTGGTACGATAATTGGACATTTCCAATCTGGCAACACTGGTCACGAACGACAGTACGCGCTCGCGCTGTGCAAGAGAGGGGTGATCAGCGCGTACACGAGCGTGATTGACACTGCTAAGACATTCCTCCTGGCTCTGATTGGTTGTTTCTGACCGGGAGCGGTGTATTTCTGCAAATGGCAATATGACCACTGGGAGGAGCCAGAGGAGCTTGATTTTTTCACAGATTATCTGTCTCATATTCTACTGTCAGGACATAATGACAGTTTTAACAAATATTTGTTCACAAAAGTTACCTACTGGAGATTTAAAGTAATGTAAAAATATAAATTGCCATAACTTAGGCCTACCCATCATATAATTATTTGGAGAGCATGTAGTTAGGACTAAACGCAGAGAGAGAGAGAGAGAGAGAGAGAGGGGAGGATTAACATGTGCCAGAGACACTAGCACAGCCATCTTTAGATGATTGTGTTTGAAACGTCTGTTTTGCGGTATAGCTCTATTGTAGAGTCAACGAAAGTTATCATGTGCATTGTGATGTTTGAAGCGATGTATTCATGAACGAGCGGTTCATTCATAAATCTGTAAGATCTTACCTTCATGCTGTGGAAATACAAACCGGAAGACAGAACACAACAAGAGCAGCGCTGAAAAGGGGCGGGGCCACATATGGGGGAGAGAGAGAGAGAGAGAGAGAGAGAGAGAGAGTGAGAGAGAGAAGAAAAAAGAAAGAAAGAAAGAGAGAGAGAGAGAGAGAGAGAGAGAGAGAGAGAGAGAGAGAGAGAGAGAGAGGGAGTCAGACAAGCCAAACATCAAGAATCACACACGCACACACACACACACACACACGCTGTAGCGTTCGCTGAGAGAATCAGCAGCAACATCATTTCTGCGCATGTTTCTGCTGAAACTGAGTTTGAGGGAATAACTTCCACTCTCCACATCTGTCTGAACATCAGTGATCAGGTGAGAGATCTGTGCGTCTCTGATGTGTGTTTCTTTACCGTAGGAGTCTAGATTAACGTCACATTTATTTTGATGAGGTGGAAGCTTGTTATCTTTGTATTATTTTTTTCCCTTGGGTGAATTAATTGAAACAAAATGTATTTATTACATGTTCTCTGTGGCTGGGTTGCCTATGCCAGTATGTCAGTGACTTCTAACTGTCTGAGTAGATTAACATTAATGCATTAATAACCATCTGTCTCGGTTTGTCTGTCACTCGTGTTCTCTTTCACTCTGATTATTCGCTCTGTCAAATTTTCAAGTTACCTAAGCATTTTTAAATTGTTGATACCCTTCTAAGCAGAAGTGGGCCATGCTACTCTTTAATGCATTTTTTAGTGTGGGTAGATTGCATAATGGTTGCACACAGGGAGTGAATGTGTGGGTCAGGTTTTGCATGTGTAGCCTTCAGGATATTAAAACCTGAAGTTATCTACATTGTGAGAACCAGACAACATTTTTAAGATATCTTAAATATCTTATTAAAATTAAATGAAATCTTATTAAATAATCAAAAATGGTTTGTGTGAGAGTAAAGGCCTGTTCACATCAAGACGAATGTAGTGTGACGATAACCATTTTGAGTCGACAACTGTTAAAGTGTCTGTTCAGATCAACATGAAAACTGGCCAACCAAAAAGATTTGTGCTTTTGCTCCAACAGTGCCTGGAGACGATGAAGTTACATAACAATTATGACTTGGTGGCGCTCTCAAACAGATTATTTTGCCAAGTGACAATAAGAAATCAAGTCAAGTCACATGTATTTATACAGCGCTTTATATAATGTGCATTAAGAAACCATTCTATTTTGCAAACATTATGATAACGTTACTTTTGAATGTTCTCTGAACGTTCTGAAACAAATAGTAACATTTAAAGTACCCCTGTGGTGAAAATAAAGTTTTTAATGTTGTTTATATGTCTATGTGGTGTTTTTAATATCCTTTAAGTCAAACCATGTGTAAATTCATAAGTCGACAGCATTGCTGAGTATTTTCTCCTTAAAACTGCAGTGAGACAAAGACAGTCTCAAAAACACGGTTTGAAATCGCTGGTGTTTCTGACGTCACAAACTACCTTGTAACCAATCAGATAAACGTGTGATCGTCAACGAGTGGATCTCTGAGTGAGTGAGTGAGTGGAGGCGGGGCTCATTTGCATATTCATAGAACCGCATATACTAAATGAGACAAGGGTGTAGTTACATTAGAGCTATTTTTAAAGCATGACAAATTTTTTCCACAGAAAATAACTTTTAAATAAGTAATTTTGGTGATCAAAGATGAGTTGCAAGGGATAAAATGATTGACTACAGGGGGACTTATGTTAAAAATGTTAGATGAATGTTTGTTCTTAAAGGTGGGGTATCTGATTCTCTTTTTTGTCCATTTTTTCAAAATAACTTGAAATCCTATTCCTAACCCACTTACAGCCACTGAGTTAGAAGCACTGAAATGAAAATTAAGCAATTTAATCATCTGTGGAACGGGCAGGACTTGAAAAACTCCAGCCAATCATTTCCAAGACCACCTGGAATCATTGGACAGTAAGTTCGTCAATCAAACGGTCGCACCACACCCCCTCCCCCCAGCGCGCGTGACCCCCTTCGTGCACATACTCAAAGCTTGTGACGCATGCGCATCTCGTCAGTAAAGCCGGTTCCATGATTAGGAGTAAATTGTCCTTACAATCTCTCGCGCATCTGAGTTTTCGCTCGTGCATGATTGCGCGTCCATGTTCTTCGAATGGGTGGAATCAGGGCCAGCGTTGGAGGAAAGAAGGTAGGACCATTTGAATTGTGTATTTTCAAAATCTTTTCCAAATCACATACCCCACCTTTAACTTCGTTCAACGTTAGCCAAAATTCTGACTGTTAGCTGCGTTGTTCCCTGTTAACAGGAAAATAATGATCAATTATGCAAACAAAATTAAATTCCACAGTAAAGCAGCTCTGAATCAAAAAATAATCTGAATAGTATTCACTAAATGGTTGAATGGCTGTTTGGAAACATAAATCATCTTTGGCCTCTTTGACAAGCAAGTGTCAAAAATTTTGTGTACCAAAGTAACCAGAGTATTTCTGCTTTTCTATAAGCGAATTGTGCATTTTCATTTAGCAATTTATTTTTCACATGGATCTGACTAAACAAATGACATTGGACAGAAGGGATAGTTGTTGCATGGCAGTATCTCAGGTCACAAGCATCAAAATAATGGGCGGCACAAAAGCACTCTCCAGTTTATATTCTACTGTAATGCTATTGTAAATGAATTGAACTCTTGCAACGGCTTTTCATGTCCCAAATTTTGTATATCCAAATAAAAAGCTAACGTGTTGCTTCAATTCCAATAAATGCCCCGAGCTGCATTGGCATTCTGTGTAAGGTCCTGCGATAGTGTAAACCAGGCTTAAAGTCTACATGATTGACAGGTTTATTATTGGTGGATCTCATGTGATTGACAGGTTGCCATCAGAGATGTCGTTGCAGGAGGGAGGGAAAGATATTTTGATTAAAGATAACAAGGAACATGGATAATAAAAATAATGATGTGCATGGATAAATCATTTGTAATAAATACTGTCATAATATTCCATACAAAAAATAAGAACTGTCAATTTTGATTTCATGGTGACTAAATGAACGTTAGAAAAAACTGCACTGTGAGCACCTCTGATGATGGCTCTGATTTTTAGCGAAAACTCACCAAGCTGGGCATTTTGACATGTTTTTAAACATTTAGGCTCAAACCTGGGCAGTCGTGGCCTAATGGTTAGAGAGTCAGACTGGTAACCCAAAGATTTCGGGTTTGATTCTCAAAACCAGCAGGAAATGACTTGAGCAAAGCAACTAAACCCCAATCGCTCCCTGGGTGCCACAGCAAAAATGGCTGCCCACTGCTCTGGGTGTGTGTTTGTCAATGGGTTGCAGTGTGTGTGTGTGATTACTATTCACCACTCCCAATGTGTGTCGTGCACTACCTTGGATGGGTTAAATGCAGAGTATGGGTTACCATACTCAGTGTTGGGAAAGTTCACTTTCTACATGAACTAGTTCAAAGTTCAGTTCACAAATTTTAAAATGAACTAGTTCAGTTCATAGTTCATACTTAAAATTTTTGAACTATCTCATAGTTCTTTTTTTGCATATGTTGCTGTGAGCTATTATTTTTCTAAATTATTGCCACAGCCCATATAGAACGACAGACAGCAATTATTTTATCGGTGGGCAAAGTTTGCACAGAAATGTGAGATTTTTCCCATCCTCACCGACCTTGTCATAAAACTTGTTTAAATGATCATACGATCCTCCTTGGTGCTTTTTGTGTTGATGACGCATGCGGCGGTGCGACACTGGTGCTGGTGTTGCCAGATTGGGGTTTTTTCCGCTAAATATTAAGGCCTGTTTACGGTGTGTTTTATCCGGGTTTTCGCTCTATAGAAATCTGGCACTCTATTGAACGAAGTTAAACTGAGAGAGTGTGCCGTTCACAGACACCAGAATGAACGAGTTCACAGTAACGTTCGTCAGGCAGTAATACAGTACGTTCAGTTCACGTTCGCCCAAAATATGAACGAGTTCATGAACTATCGTTCAATGAACGCGTTCAAGCACAACACTGACCATACTTGGCCTTCACGTCATGTAAAAGTTCACTTTGCTCGTCTGTGTTTCACTGCGCACACAGAAAGCCGCTAAGGAAACAGTACCATTCTCATGGCTTAATGCATTTTTAATAACTCCTTTATTATCGAGCACATCTACTGTTTAGCAACAGTAGACTGTATTTTACGATAATCTCTGATCTAGCTGATTTGGATGTTGGGTTTGGGCTTTTTGGGAGGAAAGAAAGCGCACCGCTGTGAAGGAAAGAAATGCACTAAAATCACACAGCCCTAGTTTCTTGCTGTCGTTGCGATGTCTCCGCTCTCCTCAAAGACGCTGCAAATGTATTGTCATTTTCAGACACAAGGCAGAACTGCAAGACTGGTGAATGTAGTGAAGTAATTTTAGCTGCGCATAGAAAAATTGTCTCGCAAATTTTGCTTCATCGGCTCTTCGGTTCGGTCTTTATAGAGACCATCGATCAAACTATATAAAGCTATTATCGCCGGATAACTATCGGCGCCCAATCAATCGGAGCGCTCTTTTACTAGCTTGTCAATTTGCACAAAACTACTATTACCTGGGATTGTTTCGACATATTGTGACGTCATGTGTCTACCGTAGCCGAAAGCGAACAAACAGCGCTAAAGAAACCTCATTGCTTGACTTACTACTCTCTGCTGCTGACTCAGACTCAGACGACGACATCTTTTGTCTTACGTCGGCCACCGTAGCTTCTCATTCGAGTTTGAAAACTGAGGGATAGGCCGCGAGTGACTTGCTGTTTGCAATTCGCATATTTCACCACTAGATGCCACTAAAAATTACACACTGCTACTTTAAATATGATTTAGGTTCACCAAGCGGTCATATTATAATTATTAAATTATCTTGCGTCTTCCACATAGTATTTTAGGTTTCGCCTGGGACAGAGGACGTCTCACTTAGATATTCAACTGCAAGCCCACTGATCTGGCACTTAATATTATATTGAGCAAAACCCAACACAACGGTAGATCTACATTATACAATATTGGCCTGATATCAGTTCACCTATCGTGTTAGTTGGGTAACTTACTATCCAACAAGCTACAGTATTAAACAAGCTACCAAACAAGCTAACGTTATAATTGCTAACATAGAAAAATACATCGGCTATCATAATTTTTTTGTCATGACTAATTTATTAATGACTCAGCATCATCTGTATTAAAGAGAAAAGAATCACTTCATCCAATGTTTAAAGAGAAAGAAATAGCCATCACAGCCTCCTTACTTTTTTTTGGCCCTTTTACGTTTGTATCGTTTTACTACTTACACAATTATTTAAAGTATCATTATATTATTTACAATACACAGCGTGGTTTTTAATGATAATTTTAGGAGGGGACAAGACACCCCTCAGATGGGTTAAGTCCTGATCAAGCCGATGCTAGCATGTGAATGCATTCCAGAAAAAGATCCTCAACAATTAATCCAATGTCATTTGCTTATGGAAAAGCAGAAATACTCTGGTTACTTTGCTACACAAAATTCAGCACTGTTTTTGACACTTGATGGTCATGGAGAAATATCCTTAACAATTAAGATGGTCGATTTAAAAGAAGCTCTGGTAACTATTATATTTTCCCACCTTCCATGTAAATCTAATCCCATCTAGATAGGACTTTAAAAACAGCTGATGATCAGGGCCGATTATATCCTGTCAATCAAAAGGGAGCAGAAAAAAACATGTGCAACTCATACAGTGTGCATAGAAAATCTGTCTTGTGTTGAATTTAGGGCAAGTTAACCCCACAATAATGAAAAAATTAGCAAGGTTTAAAGCGGGCTCTATAGACCATTTATGAGCAGACGTCACAGTTACGCAGAAAAACAGTGGTAACAAGTGGAGGAAAATGGGAAAAATCCACGGAATAAGAGAAAAAATGTCTTAGTGTGCCTTTGGATGTCAGAAACGAAATGCAAAAAAGATGGTCTTCATATTTATTGAATACCGTTGTTGAAGACGCTCTGTGACGCTAAACATTTATGGTTGCAAGTCACATACTGGACTGATGAAACCTGCGATGATTATTCTACTATTAAAGCATTTTGTTAATGTAAACAATAGATCTACATAATATTCATATATGCAGTTCATATGGGCATTATAGCTTTACAGTTACAGCATGAAATTATATTTAAACCTAAAACGTTTTATATAGGTAACATTTAAACATAATGTTTTTAGGCCTATCTCACAATTCTGACTTTTTTCTTGCCATTTCGAGTTGATATCACAATTCTATAGAAAGTCAGAATTGGGGGATATAAACCCATAATTCTGAGGGGAAAAAGACAGAATATCGAGTTAATATCATGCAATTCTGATATTTCTTCTTAGAATGTGAGATATAAACTCGGAAATGCAAGGGGAAAAAAGTCAAAATTGTGAGATATAAACTCAAAATTACCTTTTTTATTGTTTTATTATGTGGCTTTCATAGAGTACTACTGCAATACTGTCATTTTCAGTCACCAGTTAGGGTCCGCCCACATAACACGTCATCGATATTTGCAAACACTCAAATGGTCTTTTTGACCCAATGAGTTATCCGTAGTTCAAGCCAAGGTTGCCAGGTCTGGAACACGAACGAGCATCAGAAGGTATGTTAAAAGATACAGTGAAACTTACCGAAATTAATCATGTAATCGATCAATCAGTGTTTCAACCGTGGAAAGACGTCAATAAAAGCTTACTTAACATTGCATTTACCTCATGTTATCCAGTGTTCACAGTTAGTTAGCTATGTATGTTTGAATAAATTTGTTTATGAAAACTGCCTAATTTTTATTGTGTAGGCTAATTATTTTATCTGAAAATAAATAGCAGTTAATAGCAATATAACAGCTCGCTGTTGTTAATTCAAACCCTGGCCCTAATATTATAGTAATGTACCAAATGAGAGTTTGCAGCATGTATAGTTTGCAGCATTATTTGGGAGAGCTTAAGAAAATCAAACTGTCGCGTTATCGGTATCGGCAGATATCATTCTGAATAGTTGGTATCGACTGAGAAATTTTGAAATCGGTGCATCTCTACTTGAGACATCCCTTTATGGGATTTACAAACGTGGGACACCACAAGCTTTTTTTCTTAGGAGCCAACAATATTTACACGACAAAATGGCAAGTTTTAAGTAAAGTGAATAGACTGGGTGAATCATTTGGAAAATGGCTAAAATAAGTCTTTAAATAATAATTTAAACAGAGTCATAACAACGATCATTTGAATCATTATTAGGGAGGGCAAGTTTCTGCATCCGCAGCAATGACAGATGATAGAATTAGAAAAGGAGAGAATTTTTTTTTTTTGTGGAGAGAACACAGGATACTTTCAAGGAGATCCATGAGGAACTTGGAAAAACTTTCTCCATACACAGCTTTGTTCGTTTTCTGTAGCAAGTGTGTGTGTGTGTGTGTGAGAAAGAGATAGAGAGAGAGAGAGCCCACGACTCCTTTGTTTTTATCTCCTCAGAAGCTGCTACAGCAAACCATGCTGCTGTCTCCAACTCAGAAAACCCTGAGAATATGCAATGCTTAACGGTGAGTGCCAACTTTCCCTTTTTCTGTTGTGTGTGGCTTATGTTCTGAGATTGACCCTAGAATGTTGAGTAAGGTGCACTCACTGTTAAAAATGTACTGTTTTCCAAATATTTTGTTGAACAAATAATCCGCAGCTGCCTTGATGAATTTATTGGCTAAATTAAGCATTGTTCATGTAGTAAATAAACAAGTTGAAACAATAAAACATGCATGGACCTTCAACCACCTGTAAACCCACTGATCTGTTTTTTCATTGCAAAAAAAGGAACTCCATGAGAATTAAATAGAAAATAAAGGCAACATGATGCATTTAGAATGTCAAGTTCGCTCAGTCTCAACTATTGTCTTAATTATTGGCACATGACTCAATTGAGTAAAAATCTGTCACTAATTTACTCACCCTCATGCTTTTCCAAACAAATGTGACCCTGGATCACAAAACCAGTCACAAGTCGCACGGGTATATTTGTGGCAATAGCCAACAATACTTGTATTGGTCAAAATTATAGATTTTTCTTTTATGCCAAAAATCATTAGGATATTAAGTAAATATCATGTTCCATGAAGATATTTAGTTCCTACCGTAAATATATAAAACATTTATTTTTGTGAGTGAATGTAGCACAGTCACGAACATGAATGTATCTTTAAAGGCGATTTTCTCAATGTTTCGATTTTTTTGCACCCTCAGATTCCAGATTTTCAAATTGTTGCATCTCAGCCAAATATTGTCCTATCCTAACAAACCATACATCAATGGGAAGCTTGATGCTATAAAAAAGTGATAAATCTTAATTTAAAAAAATTGACCCATGTGACTGGTTTTGTTCTCCAGGGTCACTGTAATAGATCCACTGAAGGCAAGTGTTGATGAGTACCCAAGTGCAGTTTATATACAAGATCTAACATGAAACAAAAACATGGCGTGGCATGGAAAAACTCAAAAAGAATACATAAACATGAACTTACACAACAGAGGTTTACAGGTCACACAAAACTTGACAAAGACACATGGCAAACATGAGGGCTTAAATACACAGACTAATGACAAGACAAGGGACACCTGTGAACAGACGGTTAACCAATGACAAGACACATGGCAGGATCACATGACAAACAGGGAATCACATGACAGACATGGAACATGACATGAACAAACCAAAACGTGACAGACAACACCAAATCATGACAGATCCCCGAAATCTAAGGGTGGCTCCCGACGCCCGGCAAAACCAAAACAAAACATAACTTCAGGAGGGTGGTGTGGTGGAGTGGAGGAAGTCTAAGGGAGGGATGGTGGGCCAGGCCCGTGCAGGGGGACAGGACATGGGACGTGGCATGGCGTGGACGGGCCTGGGTCATGGCATGGCGTGGGCGGACCTGGCAGTGCAGGCGACCAGGGTGGAGAAGGTAGTTCAGGGGTCCAGGGCGGACCAGGCAGTTCAGGCGACCAGGGTGGAGCAGGCAGTTCAGGGGTCCAGAGTGGACCAGGCAGTTCAGGGGTCCAGGGTGGAGCAGGCAGTTCAGGGGTCCAGGGTGGAGGAGGCAGTTCAGGGGTCCAGAGTGGACCAGGCAGTTCAGGGGTCCAGGGTGGAGCAGGCAGTTCAGGGGTCCAGGGTGGAGCAGGCAGTTCAGGGGTCCAGAGTGGACCAGGCAGTTCAGGGGTCCAGGGTGGAGCAGGCAGTTCAGGGGTCCAGGGTGGAGGAGGCAGTTCAGGGGTCCAGAGTGGAGCAGGCAGTTCAGGGGTCCAGGGTGGAGCAGGCAGTTCAGGGGTCCAGGGTGGAGCAGGCAGTTCAGGGGTCCAGGGTGGACCAGGCAGTTCAGAGGTCCAGGGTGGAGCAGGCAGTTCAGGGGTCCAGGGTGGACCAGGCAGTTCAGGGGTCCAGGGTGGAGGAGGCAGTTCAGGGGTCCAGAGTGGAGCAGGCAGTTCAGGGGTCCAGGGTGGAGCAGGCAGTTCAGGGGTCCAGGGTGGAGCAGGCAGTTCAGGGGTCCAGGGTGGAGGAGGCAGTTCAGGGGTCCAGGGTGGAGCAGGCAGTTCAGGGGTCCAGAGTGGACCAGGCAGTTCAGGGGTCCAGGGTGGCGCGGCCTCCATGGTCCCATCAAGGGGCCTACTGCCCCCCCAAAAAAAATTTCTTAGGGGCAGCTATGGGGTTATCGGCTGGAACAGACACCGGCCATCTTGTCCGGGGACACTGGCTCAGCGGGGGCCATTTTGTCCGGGGACACTGGCTCGGCAGACGTGACGTGAACAGTCTCTGGCTGGGCAGATGTGACATGAAGTGCAGGCTCGGCTGGACTGACGTGAAGTGCCTCAGACTTGGCAGGTACTGTGGGGTTACAGGGTTCTTCGTCCGCAAAACCCACGGTAAAAGTTGAGCCGCTTAATAAAAGGGCATGGTCAATATATTGGGCCAGGGACCAGTGGATTTTTTCCTCAGGAAGCTGGGAGCGAATGGGCTCATTCAGACTCACCCGAAAAATGTCTTTCAAAGCAATGTCGTTAAAATCCAACTGACAGCACAGCCCACAAAATTCCTCCACATATTTTTCCAGGGAACGATTCCCCTGGCGTAAATTTAGGAGGGCAACCGCTGGGTTCATTGTTGGTAAAGTTTTTCTGTAATAGATCCACTGAAGGCAAGTGTTGATGAGAACCCAAGTGCAGTTTATTTACAAGATCTAACATGAAACAAAAACATGGCGTGGCATGGAAAAACTCAAAATGAATACATAAACATGAACTTAAACAACTGAGGTTTACAGGTGACAAAGAAACTTGACAAAGACACATGGCAAACATGAGGGCTTAAATACGCAGACTAATGACAAGACAAGGGACACCTGTGAACAATGAACAGACGATTAACCAATGACAAGACACATGACAGGATCACATTACAAACAGGGAATCACATGACAGACATGGAACATGACATGAACAAACCAAAACGTGACAGACAAGACCAAATCGTGACAGTCACAAATTTTCTTTTTTGGAACACAAATGAAGCTATTCACTGTTTTTCACTGTTTTTCAGACAATGAGTCTTAAAGTACAGTGATCAGTGGCAGTCAAGGTCCAAAAAGGCCAAAAAAAGCACCACAAATGAAACCCATATGACCCATATGTTGCACAGTGGCTTTATGTGTGGAATAGGCCAACATTTTAGTTAATATTCTCTGTTAACCCTGGCCTCTATTAGCTCTCAAATCTCATTTGCACAACCGTACTGTATATTCAAATATTGTATGATATACAGTATATTTACACACTATATGAACAAAAGTATTGGGATACGATATGAT
This sequence comes from Gila orcuttii, assembly GCA_026230005.1. NCBI lineage: Eukaryota > Metazoa > Chordata > Actinopteri > Cypriniformes > Leuciscidae > Gila > Gila orcuttii. Next base: position 59,611,058 of record JAPDVR010000004.1, read on the forward strand.
CAATGATCGAATTCAGGTGTATCAATCAGACCCATTGCCACAGGTGTATAAAATCAAGCACCTGGCCATGCAGACTGCATTTACAAACATTTGTGCAAAAAATGGGTGGTTCTGAAGAGCTTATTGAATTCATATTGTGATAGGATGCCGCCTTTGCAATGTCACTTCATGGTCAACTGTAAAAAGTGTCAGCTTCGAAGCAGAAGACCATGCGGAGTCACAGTGTGAATCGGTCATTGTGTGCTGAGGCACATGGTGCGTAAAATACGCCAACGCTCTGCTGATTTCAAAGCTGAAGAGCTCCAAACTTCCACTGGCATTAATATCAGCACAAATACTGTGCGACGGGAGCTTCATGGAATGGGTTTCCATGGCCGAGCAGCTGCATGCAAGTCTCACACAATGGCTATGTTTACATGCACGTTTCATTCCGACTGATGAATCCAATATTAGTGTTTACATGAACACTAAATCAAGCGATCGGTTTGATGCGTGCGTTTATATGACACAAGCTTCTAATAAGAAACGATTTTTTGACATGCGCACACTGAATGAATATACAAACCCAGTGTTTGCACATACTATTCTCCTACATTGGTTCTTTTCCTTGTTTTAAAGAGCAGACTTAATATTTATCTATTTCCTAAATAGGAGACGACGAGCACATGAACCGTTGTGCCGTTCTGCTTATATTTATCAATCAGTAAAAACACCCCTTCTCACACCCAAAGTAAAGTGTAACTAAGTAGTTCTTCTCCACTTTACAGACGATGAGTGCTAGGAAAATTATAACATTTAATTTAACAACAACTGCAGCTTGCGCGTCATACGTCATTGCACATGCGCAGTCCTTTCCAGTTTCAGTTTTCAATCCGATCAATTGTTTACATGTCCTCTAGATCGGATTAGAAAAGGAATGAATTACCTCTTTCAATCCGATCGAAATTTTGTTCGGATCGAGCTCAATCGGATCGTTAATGGTGTTTACATGAAGGCTTTTCAGTCTTGATTGAGTCGTCAATCCGATTACTAACATATTATTTGGTTGCATGTAAACGTAGCCAATGATAAGCGATGGATGGAGTGATGAAAAGCATACAGCATGACTATATATATATGAACTTTTAATACTGTGTGGTTTTAAAAAGCCTTTTTAAAAATCTTAAAAAGGGTAGGTTGGTTGGGTTAGGGTAGACATGTAAGATAAGCTGCTTCTGGATCTGTCTAATTGCTTAATATATTTAAGTTAAGACAACTCTCAAAGTAGATTTAAAGAGGATTTAATGAGATAATGACAGTGGAGGAGGTGTGTCTGCTCTTGTTGCATGTAAGTGACGTAAGATACATACTAGAAAACTAGCAAACCTCCAACATAAAGCAGATCTGTGGTAGAGGATAAACATTATACAATACTGCAGGGGTGAGTACCAGTTTTCAATGTTTTGACAATAGGATATGAGATTGTGATTGTGTGGCATAGAGGTGTGTGCCTGCGACCAACCCTTCAGCCTGCACTAACTGAATATGAACTTAATATTTTCAAAATGTTTGAACTAACTTATGACAATTATGCATTTAATAACCATATATTATTTAGTCCCCATGGGCAAGTGTCAATCCCGAAGTAGAAAAATGTATAATTATTAATAATTAATAAGGTTGCATTTTTTACAGTTTGACCATTTTATTTGCAGTGTTATTATTGATTGGTTTTAAGTTTTACTTGCTGTTTTAGGAAGTCTGGAATTCTACTAATTCAGACTCAGAAATGATCCATTGATCATTACCTTGTTTTGTGTACCAAGTATTGTGGCATGTGTGTGCAACTTGGTCTCTTGTCTTCAAAATATATAAATAATTGCCTATATAGAAGTAGATAGTTTTGTCTCACAGATAATGCCACATGCATTCAGCTTCTCTGTGCCAGAAAAGACATTTTATGGAGGCTGCTGGTTCAGGTAGACATTAGCTGCGTTTCCATTACAGATTTGCGCAAAACTTAAAAAAAACTATTGCGAAATGCGACGTTTCCATTAACCGATGGTATGTGACTAAAATGTCATTTTTTTCTGGGTTATAAGTCATTCCAAAAATCATGGCAACGGATGTTGATAGGTTTGTGTGTATTTCAGCCGTTATTTTTAATGGAAGGAGACCTAGGTGTGTTATCCAACATAAATGGCTATAAGCACGTAGATACATCATGTATGAGGTGTTTCTGGGTGTTTCTCCCTCATATCTGCTTCAAGGCCTTGATAAATTGTGGCATTTCTATGTTATTAATAATCTAGTATTCCCGTAATTCTTTTGTCTTTTATGATTTTAATAAAAAACTCTGTCTCATCTTCTGTCTAAACATAGCTACCGCGTCATCTTTAAAGAATGATCGACTTTTACATAGCTACGCCAGGCGATCTGTAAATGCGGAAAAACTGTTTCCATTGCAGTTTTGCAAAATATTCCTTTTTCGAATTGCCTGAAAAACCACCTCATGTGAGCGTAAAAACTTTTTTGCGATATATGGGAGTTTTTGTGAAATTGACGTGTTTCCATTGGGCGGATTTTCAATTCGCAATTTCAATTCGCACAATTTCAAAGGTAATGGAAACGTGGCTATTGTGACACGAGTGCAAAGTACAAAGCTTTATTAGCAAATGTTTTATCGACAATATAGGAGCATTTGGAGTTGTGCTGAACAAAAAAAGTGAGCCCATGAATTTAGATTAAAACACACAGGCTATGTATTTCGTTCTGGGATTTGGTCACCCAATATCCTATGAATTGAATAATATCCTAAAGCCATACATCACACCATCCATCATTGATGTAGTTTGTCCACTTTGGATGGAGATAAAAGGCCATTTGATTGGACGGCAGCAACGAGGGGTCTTTCTTCATCTGTGATTCTCTGGCTACTCAAACATAAATCCTTGTAGGCTCTATTTGTTTTTGTGCCAGCATCTTCATGTTTTTTGTGCACACATTGAATGACAGCATTGAATACTTGTGAGCGTTCTCGTCCCGCTGGACGATAACTGATTCTGACTTCAGTCGGCAGTTGTCCTGTTGAACTCGTCATCACATATGCAGCTGCACATCAAAACCAGACTTTTTGACAAGACCCTCAGGTGTATTTGGTTCAGTGCCTGAGAGTGCTTGATTTTCTGAAAGTCTACCTCTGTCGTAGGATGTTTTTTCACTTCTCCAATGAAAACGCTGTTGCTGCTTATAAATTTGGTGCTTTAACCCTTTGATGCACAACATGGGTCTAAAGTGACCCGACTGAGTTTTTATTTTCTATATCTTTTCAAGAAATTAATTGAATCATTCAGTATTCCAGGTATTCTTCAATTAACTTCTTTTTGATCATCACAAATCCTAAATAACAAATGATAAAATACATATATGTTAAAGATTCAGCAAAGAAACACTCAGCCATGACTGAAATAACATAGGAAATGAATACGGGTCATTTTAGTAGAAATACAAAAACTGTGTTTGTTTATAAAGTAAGAAAGCAAACATAAACATAATGATTTGTGGAAATCAAAAACAAGATATTTAATGAATACCTGGAATAACAAATGATAAAAATAGATATATTTTAAAGATTCAGCAAAGAAACATTCAGCCATGACTGAAATAACGTAGGAAATAGACCCATGTTGTGCATTAGAAGTGGTTTGCATAGCTTGTGTTGTGATCAACTATTGATTAATTACGACTCAGTTTACTTTGTGGTGTTTTTACTGTAATATCTTCTAGATGGTTTAAAGAGTGCATATTTTATCTCTTTCATCTGTTTTAAAGAGCATCTGGAAGTAGTAAAGACATTTCAAAGTAAGATTCCTGGTGTATTTCGGCTCGTTTATAATAAAAAGTCCTGCATTATGCAGAACATATTTTTTTTCTGGTTAATAACTACAGATTTAAACAGAAATATTTATTTGCATTCAAATAAATTAAATCATTTTGCTTTTTAAATGTCTCCTCGTATCCTTTTATTAAATAAAAATTAATTGTTTTATAAATATTAAATGCACCCCTGAAGTACTATATGCACTCCTAAAATTTAAGCTTCTTGGGGAAAAAAGTAACCATCAAGCCCTGGAAATTATAGCTGATAATATGCTTCAGTTATTCAGTATGCTTTAGATTTTATGCTTCAGTTCCTGCGTTTGTGATCTTGGGCAAAGAAAAACGTGACAAGTCACCCGCATTTAAATTATGTGATAGTCACGCGATGACAAAATGATGGGCCACTGCTTAATATGTGCAACTGCAAAGGTCAGTAGCTGTCTTTGATCAGTCATCAAATTGAACTGTCTGCTCCAAAGATATTGAAGGCATTTTTTACTGCAGATATAAGACTCAATGCTTCTATCTTGAATTGTGAATACATTTTCTGACAACTGAAAACTCATCTCTTCCGTGAGCACTTAACAAAAAATAAAAAATTAAAATCCTTTTCCTTTAAATCCTCCCTTGTCTGGTTTATGCTACTCTGAGCAATGCCTGAACTTTGTATTTTGAGCATTTCTTGTGTTGTTTTTGCCTCTTCACAATGACTTGACTTGTCTTTAGTCCTCAGTTGTAAGTCGCTTTGGATAAAAGCGTCTGCTAAATGACTAGATGTAAATGTAAATTTTCTGTGCTGGAGTACTGTATGTGATTTATATGCAACTGGATGATCTTCACCATTTGGTTTTATATTCAGAAGGACAGCGCCAGTTTTACAGGCTAAATCATCACATGCTAGATTTAATAGAGACAAATGACGATCACAATGAACTAATACTTTGTCACTGTTCAGTGGTTCTTTACATTTGTTGAAAGCATTTTTCTTTTTTATTGCAACTCTACACTGTAAAAAATTATTTTAACGGTAAAAGACTAAAACGGTAAAAATGCTACAGTGAAAAAACATTGACTGGTTAACAGAAAGTTTCCGTACTCTATACGGTAAATGACTGTAATAAATCTAACTGTACATTTCATGTAATTTTACAGGAAAATAACATTAAATTGACAGTTTTTGGAAGTGAATTAATTGTATAATTTACAGTGAAAAACTGTAAACTGGCATTCCCACAATTCCCTGCATGACACTTCACATTTGATGTATTTTCATTGAAATAACTGATTTCTAATCAAATAATGTACATTAGAGTTTTATGTTACATCTAATGTTGATAAATTAATATTTATTTATTATGTTACCATGATGGTGTTTAGTGTTTGTGTGAATGACACTATGCAGCTTCTACTGTATATTAGTATTGACTTTCTCAGCTTGTGGAAAAGCTGCTTTGTGATGAGTTTGGATTCATCATGTAACGTTCATCACCACTGTGTTTGGTGGTTGTCAGTGTAGTACAAAGGTACAAAACAGATATTAGTACTTCAGTAGGTACTTTTACTGTAAATTAAGTTAAGTCTGTAAAACCTCAAATGTTGTTACCGTGTTTTTTGCATCTGCCATTTTGTTTTTTACCAAACATTTAACAGAATATTTTTTACAGTGGCAACTTGCTCTTTTTGAAATCTGTAACTGGTGCCAAGATTATACTTAGTGTGGTATGAAGCGTCCTCCCAAATGTGCACCAAAATATTTTTTGTCACATTCACACACAATATTAACTTCTCAAATGTCCCTCTATAGCAGTGTTCCTCATTGCGCGGCTCGCCAAGCTTTCATTTGTGGCTCGCATGGCGGTAAATAATACAGTGAAATTATCAAGCAGTCACTACAGATATTTCATAAAAACATTAAAAACGAAGTAGGACTATAACCGTTAAAAACTCAAAGTGTCAGCTCTATTTTCAAATGATTTCGATCGGATTGAAAGGGGTGGTTTATCGAGGGAACATGTAAACACTTGATCGATTGAAAACCGAAACTGAAAGGACGCCGTCCGTAGCGCTGAACGAGCTGTTCTTCTGATGAAAGTGTCGTATAAACGAGTGTCCCGTCGTTTTAAATTCTCCTTTCACTCAGTATCTGTGAAGTGAAGCAGGACAACGGCTCACCAGTCCTTGTTTCAGATTCTCATCCACAGACGATTGATTTTGGGCATTTTTACTGCGTGAAATATACAAACAGCACGGCATAACGGTTCATCATAGTCTCCAAATTATGACCAGAATTTGATAAATATTAAGTCTGCTGTTTAAAACAAATGAAGAACCAATGTAGGAAAATGGTTATTACGCGACAACAGCGGGAAACTTTATATATTTGTGCAGTGTGCGAATGTCAAAAAACCTATTCTGATTTGAATCTTTTGACTTATAAACGTGCACATCACCCCGATCATGCATCATATCACGATGTTAAGCATTCATGTAAACTACAATACATTCAGATTAATCAATCAGAATGAATTCAGACCGATTGAAACAAAAGTTTGTGCTTGTAAACATATCCAGTCCCTGCGGAGTTGCCAGTTATGGCGGTATTTCCAGCTCTTAACGCCGCATGTGCTCTTGGATGATTAGATACATGAGGGGCTAATAATGTAGAAAAAAATAACTTAATGTCATTCTGGGATGAATATATTCTGAAAATCCTGCTTTTTTTTGTCATTAAGGGAAATCATCTTGTCTCAGTTACAAATTTGACTTGTAAATCATTAAAATAAGGTATTTATTGCATTGCATATTGAATGTTCAGGGGTGACAGATTAATAAACAGACATGGTATTTATGACTGGATGTAACTTTTTATACTTTCCTGTAAAAATGGCTCTCCTACTGACTTTGTCCTATCAGTGCGGCTCTCATGAAAAATATAGTGAAGACCACTGCTCTATAGGGACAAAACTGGATGTAGAGTGAGTTCATTCTGGTGAACTTTGAAACTTTGTATGCACTGCAGATGGGCAGGGGTGAACTACTTTCAAACTATTTAAACTGATATATTTAACTTATATATAAACTCCATTGGTAACAGGCTTAAATTACATACACATTGGGAAACCTAATGGCCACATAAAATAGTTTGTATTTTTATCACCTTCAAATTGACTCTTTCATCAGGCCGTTCCCTACAACTACTATGTCTATGGTTTACCCTGAGAAGCAAGGCAGTTCCCGATCACTCTTTCTGCCGACTGTTTCCAAAGTTGTGAGTGCTTCTTCATGCATGTCTAACAGGAGGCAAACCTCCTCCTCTAATCCCACTTTTTAAATGAAGAAAGAGCTTCTGAATTCCCAATGGAGGTGAAATGACAGATTGAATGGACGATGGATCCCCTTCTGAGATCAGTGTTCATGCGATTTTTAAGGTCTTGCCTCTCCTTGGATTTCTATTGTGCAGCTTTAAAAAGCAATGTGTCCAAAAACGTAGGCTATGAACTCATCAGGGTCGCCAGGGTTACCAATGCATACGAAGTTTTGTCTTCCTGTTTCTTTAAAATTTAAATCAACCTCTCACTTGGTTGTAAAAAGTTCTGTTCTATAGAGTCTTTGAACAGGTTGGCACAGAGTAAGAGGCTGGTGTCAGAATCTTAAAGCAGAAAAGTTTTGGTTTTATCCTAGTAGTAATTTGGCAAATATCCCTGATTCTGCTGTGAAGTTAATGGTGATGTTAACATAAAGTGAGCACATTTGTTTTTGAGCATATATGCCCTTACAAAAATAGTATACTTCAAGTTCATTTTATGAAAGGGATAGTTCACCCAAAAATTTTAATTCTGTCATCATTTACTCACCCTCAAGTATTTTTTTGTCCATACTATGGAAGGCCCATTATAAACATTCTTCAAAATATCTTCTTTTGTGTTCAGTAGAAGAGAGAAATTCATACAGGTTTGGAACAACTTGAGGGTGAGTAAATTATGACAGAATTTTCATTTTTGGGTGAACTATCCCTATAAGTGTATACTTACGTAAAGTTCAAGTATATTTTTAAGTATACTTTATGTATTAAGTATACTAATATCAATGTACTATAGTATACTTGTAACTATTTCAGTACTACTTGGGACAAAATTGGCCCACTTTTGTGTGTATAAGTATACTTTTAAGAATAATTTAAGTGTAGCAGTAGTAAACTTTGAGTACACAACTAGTTTTCAACTACACTTTTTGCTTGTACTGCAACTATACTTGTGAACTTGTAGGTATACTGATAGTTTACTAGTCAAATACTTGTAGCACATTTCTTAGTTGATAAAAGGACACTTTGAAGTATACTCTGTTAACTCCTAATTTAGTAGTTTTATAATGCAATTATACTTGTTCCTATTTAGTTTTTCATTTTATATACTTGAAATATACCTTTAACTGTACTTTAACTCTTTCCTCTCCTGCTTTTATATATATATATATATATATATATATATATATATATATATATATTTTTTTTTTATTTTTTATAAAGTTTCCCGTCAGCGGCAGCATTTTTGATTATTCTGAGCAAAAAGTTGAGTAAATTGCTTTTTTGTCAGACTTCGTCCAGATCCGATTCAAACTATGAGCGATGATTGTTTGCATAATGTGTGCATGAGCAATGCTTCTAATACATGAAAACATTTATTGCCGGAAAATTCTGTCATAAAGCGTTGTGTCATAAAGGACGTAAAATTCCATCAATGGTGAGGAAAGATTTAAAGGGATAGTTCACCCTAAAATTAATTATATTAATTATATGAAATGTGCCGTATGCCCTTCTATCTTTTATGCACCAAAAAAAATGTCCCACTTTCACTCGTCCATATAATGGCAGTGAATATCGACCAGCTTCGAGCTTTTAAAAAAGACACAAAAATATCAGAATGATCCCATGCGACATATGGTTTAGTAAAAAAGGAAATTTAATGTATTATTTAATGAAATTCTTGATTTAATGGATGATCTGATGAAGAGAAAGCAAATGCAAAGCATAAGGGACAAGTGTTTTGTCAACTTTTATTCTCTCATAGCCTGTAATTTTCTCCTCTTTATTCCTCTCATTCTATAATCTCCTATTCACCTCTCTATCCCCCCTTTTCTCTTTTCTCTCTCTCGGTTTAATCCAGATTTCTGCTGTAATCCCTTCATTTCATGTAAGGATCAGCCATCACACACACAGAGGCTTAAACACCCTCTGCAGATGTAGTGGATCTGCTGTCTGGAGACTTCTCACATTTATTGGGGCCCTAACCAGATTTTTAAAAGGAGCCCCTGAATTTACCTATGGATTTACCTTATAACCCCCATCCACCAACACACACATCCTGCACTGACACCTTTATTGTAATGTTTTACCAAATTGTCATCCTTCAGTGATGAACTTAATTTCACCAAGTGCAACATCTTTGTCTATCCTGGAACAACATTTCAGTCAACCAATCAGATTTGAGGAACAAGTTTCCAGTTTAGGCTTACAATCAGGTTAGGTGCTTCTATATCAGTGTTATTCAACTATCATTTCCCTCTGATATTAGGGATAACTTACGGGTAGGGTTAGGTTTAGGACTACATTTTTCGACAGGAATGTTGTTCCAGGATCAACAAAATATGTCTTACTTGACAACATCACGGTGACCCTTACTCAGTATCAGAGCCGACCCAAGCCTTTATGGGGCCCTAAGCAGAATTTTATTTGGGGGCCCATGGTGCCTCCAATATGATTAACTATTGTCAATGCTTGATTATTCGCAGAGTACAAAACTCATCCATTATTAATTGTATTAGTTGTAGCTTTGTTGCTAACATCAATGTCTGCCTGGCATGTTTTTACCCTTATACGGTTTCAAATTGCAGTATTTACAGTAGCAAACCCACAAGAGTGACCAGGTCTTATTTTGCACTTTAATATTCAAAGTCTTTCAGTACTAAGAGGTTTACTTAATGTGGTGTACTAAATAAACCAGCAAACCTGCTTTTGGTATAAAAAAAAATGCGTGCAAATGTGCAGAACAATTAACTAAATAACTTTAGATAATAGTATGTTCTTATATATAAAAATAATAATTGAATTACAAAACGGACAATATTAAATTAAATACTTAAATAAGACATAAAATGCAGATAAGAATCAGATGGACCTGTAACAAGATAACAATAATGCATGTATTAACATTAAATGTGTAGTTCACCCATGAAAATTCTGTCATTATTTACTCACTCCATGTATCAATTTCTTTCTTCTGCTGAACACAAAAGAAGATATTTTGACGAATGTGTGTAACCAAACAGTTGATAGACCCCATTAATTTCCATAGTTTTTTTTTCCTATATGGAAGTCAGTGGGGACCTGCAACAGTTTGGTTACCAACATTCTTCAAAATATCCTATTTTGTGTTCAGCAGAAGAAAGAAACTGATACATGGAGAGTGAGTAAATAATATCATTTTTGGGTGAACTATCCCTTTAACTATCCATGTATACTATAGGCTGCTGTCCTGCTTCTAACAAAGTGACAGACACAACTGATTACTTCAATTGTGTTTATGTATTTGACAGTATTGACCCTTCGCTAAGCCCCGCCCTCCCTAGTTACTGTTGCTACGCCTGTCAAGCTTTCGCGTCTGGCACGTCTATTACAGTGTGTATGCACCGGTGTCAGACATTCACAATGAGATAATTAGTCATTTTTGGCGAACATGTGAAATATCTGAGAGAGCAAGACAAAAGGGACTGCAGTGTGCATTCGAGGGATATATCCACGACATCATATGCAACCAATTAGAGAATAATTTCATAAAAATTGAAGCAAAAGCCTATAGTACCAGCACAAGCAGCAGCGCCTCATACGCTGACCATTCAAATGGGAAACACACACATTGAGGAACAGCTGTGTTCGTGCACAGCAGGGTGAGTGAAATGTGAAAATAATCTAATAATTATAAATCAAACAGTTTATCCATAAATCTTGTGGAATAACACTAACACCGGGAGAGCCGCGATCAGATTGGGTTAAAGTTACTCAGTCAGGGGTAGTAGGCCGTCGATTAACAAAATGCTGAAATATATTTTAAAGTATGTCAGTGACCCTCCGTCTGTCTTTAATCGTCTTATTTTACGTTAAAATATATGCATTATGAACAAAGAACCGTCATTATTTCCAAGCAATAGGTGTTTTTGTTAATCCTGTGGACATTAGTTGTGAATGGGGTCTCCCACACTCTTGATCCACGCACATCATTTCTCCCCTTGGCTTTCAGATTTTCAGGAAGGAAAAAAATTCCACTCCCCGTCCAAACCTTTAGGATACCGGGTATCACATTTGCACAATCCATACGCACAACACGTCGGCATGTTTCCCTCGCTCGAAAGCTTGCCAGACCTCCCGCGCCTAGTTACGGTTGCTAAGACACGATTGGCCAGTGGCAGTTTTCGGGCGTGGCTTAGCAAAGGGTCAATTTAGATAAAGTCCAATCGGGAGCTGTTTGACAGGCTTTTAGTGCGCGCGCGCGTGTACGTGCACAGAAAAAAACCACATGTCAGAACAGCACGCAAATGAAATGTTTAACCGGCAAGGTTTTAAAGCAAATGCAAATAATCAACTTTTGTGATTGCGAATAAGTGCAGTGTCCCGCGAGTAACTCTACCGCTGCGTTAACATGATGCGAATGTACGTTGAGCAGGGCTCTCAAGTTTTATCAAAAGTTTAGAGTGAGATTTAGGGGAGGAGCCACCCAAATATTTGCAGCAGCGGTCCCTCGACCCAAACAAATTCGCTTCAATTTTTGCTAGCAGTTCAATTTTGCCTATTGTTCAGAATTGACCAGCACAAAATGGAAATTATAACAATTGGTAAATCTGATAAAAAGACAAATTCATCCAAATAAAATAAATAGTTATATTTAAAAAATAAAAATTTATTGAAAAATAAAAATAAATTTGACCCCAAACAAGCCAACTGAACATCAGTGCTCAATGTACATAACATTGTGTCATAACAACTTGCCCTGAGCATGTATGTCAAGACCCAAACCGGTCACCTTTACAGGGGTCATCGGATGCCCATTTTCCACAAGTTCGTATGATCTTTTGGGGTCTTCATGTAAAGTTTGTAACATACTTTGGTTAAAATTTCTCAATGGTAGTGTAAAACAACACCCTTTTACCTCCTCAAAAACAGCTCTGTTCACAGTGACCCGTTTCGGTGCATGTCTCTTTAAATGATAATGAGCAACAACTTTTTGGCTTTTTGAGGATTAAAAAAAAGTGAATGGATTTTTTTCATTGCATGGTGATTGTGTCCACACACTGCAAAGACACATTTATTTGCAAACACCATATAAAAGTGTATTGTGCATCCGATGACCCCTTTAAAAGCACTTGGAGAGTTTTTGAATGCATCAAAAATAATTTAGCACGAATTTGGCTATACTCCTCAACATCAGCTCTCACCGTCTTTGATCACAGGCAAGAGATATCGTCCAGGAATCGTAAAATCAAAATGAAGATGTCCACAAAACGCATTCATCAGATCGTGCTCTTTCAACTTCCACTCCGTGTGTGCGCTTGTTGTCTAGTAACGAACGTGCTTGCAGCGGGAACACATAATTTACCCGGAAACAACTAATTCTAATTTCTGATTGGCTGGTAGCTAGCATTTAACTCTGTATAACTAGAGACAGATGCAATGAACTCGGCAGAGAACTTCCCTCCGTTTGCCTGCGCCTCGTCCATTAATTGTATAGCGGGACAAGTTCCCTTACTCCTCAGCATGAGAAATACAAGGTGTGGCGTGTGAGCGTGTGTACGGGTTGAAATGCGTGTGTCTCACGCCCAATTCGTGAGACTTGAGAGCCCTGGTTGAGTTACAGTTCACGGTCAGGCTCTATGGTAGTTTGGGGGCCCCCTAGTGGCGGCGGGGCCCTAAGCAGCCGCTTAGTTCGCTTATAGGGAGAGCCATTTTAAAAGAGTTTGCTCTCAGAGAAATGTATCAAAATTTACTGAGATTAATGCTTTAATAATGCAAAACACCTGCCAATATGAAAATTAAAATAGAGAATAATATTGTGAAACAGGGAAACTAGAAGTCAAAGGAAAACAGCAACTTTGACACTTCAAACAGTTCATAAAGAACATAAAAAACTAATCCATATGAATTGAGAGGTTTAGTGCAAATTTTCTGAAGAGACTCGATCACTTTATATGAGGAACAGATTGAGTTAAGGCTTTTATTCACATATAAATCGGGCCTAAACTAACTTTATGCCACACCTACCAATGGCCAGTGACTCAAGAAAAACTACCGGCCAAAATTTTTTTCTTTCAGTGGCATTGCATTGGTTGTAATTTTTATATTAAATGCGCAAAAGTTCTGATGCAATTTATCTTTGTTAATTTTTTTTCATTACAGTGGTTTTAAGAGGGGTTTGTATACTTTTTAAATCAACTGTGCCCATTATATTCTGTAGTAATATTAGATTGTAGAATTCTGTTATTAACAAATCAGAATATAAATAGGCCTACAACTAATCTAGAATCTAATTACTGCTGAAATATGCAATCTGAGTAACAGCTACGCTATTCAGCATGTAACAGTGTGCAGCACCCATATTGGATAATAATTATGTATATATACTGTTTATATTAGTGCACAGCACACCCACTTAATGAATTTTCTTAATAAAATAATGTAAAGTAAGTTTTTTCTTTTAATATTTTTATTCACAGTATTCTTAAATGCAATGCCATACTAGATGCAATGCAATAGAATATTTTAAATATAGTCACTCCTCTGTGAGTCGAATCTTATATCGCATTTAGTTATATTTACAATATAGCACAACCTTTTGTACTTTGCTGTAAATCTCTGTAACACTGAAACAAAAAAATGTAAAAGTTAATTGTGTTGGTGCTTCTCTGTCGGGCAGCTGCAGTGTCGTACCTGTTCCAGCAGGTGGCAGTGTGTTGTACTCATGTGTGTGTGTGTGTGTGTGTGTGTGTGTGTGTGTGTGCGTGTGTGCTTTAGGTGACCATTCCACGAGGAAAGGACGGCTTCGGCTTCACCATCTGCTCTGACTCGCCTGTTCATATACAAGCAGTCGATCCAGGCAAGAACTGCTCTGTGTGTGTGTCTGTGTGTGTGTGTGTGTGCTGTGCCAGAGGAGGATGTTGAACTGAAGGCTGGGAGTGTGTGGTAATTCTGCGTCATGGATTATTAAGCATCAAAGTCAAACAAGGGTCAATGTGTGTGTGTTTTAGGCGACATGAGTCACAGCTGAGTAACACTCACTGTTGTCTTTATAAATGTTGTGTGTGTGTGTGTGTGTGTGTGTGTGTCCTCAGAGATGGTAATATCCGAAAGAATTTTTGTTTTTTTGAACATGTAAAAAATACTAAATGTTTTCTGTGATGGGTTTGAGGATAGAATATACAGTTTGTCCTGTATAAAAGTCATTGTCTATGCAAAATCCCCTTAAAACATGGAAAGCCAACATGTGTGTGTTTCTTCTCTCAGGTGGTCCAGCGGATCAGGCTGGTTTGCAGCAGTTGGACACGGTTTTGCAGTTAAACGGTCAACTTGTCAAACATTGGAAGTGTGTAGATCTTGCACATGCTATTAGGTACAGATAACACTATAGTTGTGAAGATCAAATTATTGATAATAAATGTACTCCGGCACACTGTACGCATAAGCTATTGTACAAAAAGAAACGCTGTTTATGACCTTTACCTGATTCAGTGCCTTTGTGAAAAAGTACATACTTAAAAAAAAGCACTTATTGCAGAAATACTGTACGTTAAAGTAATAAACTTAAGTGCAAATTGAATGTTATGTGTTTTGAAAACATTTAATTGCTATTAAATGAAAATATAGTGTAGTTTAAATTGAAATTAAACAACTTGTTCAACTTTTTTTTGACCAAATTAAGTAGGACTTAAATACATGTTCATATGTATTTTCATAATTAGCTACTTTTGTTGCCTTTGAAATACGGTTAAAGTGTGCTGACAAGCATTTGTGGTAAACTAAAATATACTTTAAAGTAATTTCTTTTGCAATCTGTATATCATGTGTAATTGTAATTGTAATGATGCAGTTGTAATTTATTACATTTAAAATATATTATCTTTAAATGCAATATCGAATAACACACTACAGTTAAAATTATAATCAAGTACTTTACATGTTAGTCGGCACATCAAAATGAGTGTACTTCTTTAAAGCAACACAATTATTTAAAATGTTCTTTAAAGTCAACCTTTTAATTTGACATGATTACAAAGTGCAAGAAACATAGTCATGACAGTGTACTCTCTTTAAGTCTTTCATTTAATTAATATTATATTATCTGCAAGTAAAATGTTTCCAAAAATATACTTTTAAGATTTGAAGTACACTACAAGTGCAATTTAATTCAGCTCATGTCTTTTTAACAAGGTGAAACCTGTTAAAAGGTGTTGACAATCTTACGTTTGATTAATATTACTAAGCTAAGTCTTTGCTCATAAACACACTCAATAATTAATGATTAAATCAATCTTTGTTTGCTTCTCTTCCTACGTTTGTTCTGTTATCTCTCACTGTCTCCAGAAATAGTCGAAATGAAATCACAGTGGTAGTTTGGCGTTCGGGACCCTCTGTGAAGTCCAACTTTGAGCGACTGATCCATCATCCTACTTACAAGTCCTCTAACTATGACACGCCAGTTTCCCCGGCTAAAAGCAAGAGGGGGAACCGAGCGCCCCCGCTCCCGCCTCTGCCCCCCCACCAGCGCACCGGCCGCAGGGATTTAGTGAACGGGTCGGGGGTCCTGTGGGGAGAACGCAGGAGTGCAGTGGACGGCACTCAGACGCTTCGAGGGACGCGTGTGAAAGCATCAAACGGGGACGATTATATCATCCTGTCTCCTGTTAATCCTGGAAGCCAGGTAGAGCCAAGCACTGTCCATCATTATGGTGGTCTCACAGCTGCTCAAAGTGTCATGAAACCCCCCCTGTCTTAGCCTGGCCGTTCACACCTCAGAGTTGGAAAAAGTCTCAAAAAATGGACGTGTAAAGATGTGGAAAGTTGGGAGAGTATAGAGGGACCCTATAAAACACATCATCATGTTGTCTCACAGCTGCTTAATGTCTCGATATGATGTGAAAATGTGAGCAGACATGAGGGGGCCATGACCTCTGGGAGTTTTGTCGCACTTGCACCACACATACACACACACACACACACACACACACAAAAAGAATGGATTCGAGGAGTTTTGTTGTTGAAATTTAAAAAAGTAACAAATTCTTCCCTCACGTGTAAATTTTTGAATGCGAGGAATGCTTCAGTACACATAGAAAAAAATATAAAATCAAGCTAAAAATGCTAAATATTCAAGCAAAAAATGCTAAAACTTTACCAAAAAATTATTTTATAATGTCTACATGTGTATCTGAATTAGGGCTGGGCGATATGGCCAAAAAAAATTATCACGATAATTTTTTTTAAATCAGTCGACATCGATAATTATCACGATAAATGTAAAATCTTTATTTCTTTCAAGTTTAAAGGCAGATTTTTGCTCCTAAGTGAAAGTTGTAGAAACCAGAGCATTAATTGTGGTTTTAAACTACTCTTTATTGTCGATGGGAATTTATAGACGGAAAAGCCTTCTGACTGAAAAGCCTTGACTGAATCGTTGCGCACAGTGTCTCCTGTTTGTCAGCGCTGTTTCATCTGCCTTTAAACTGGTTTAAATCACTGAGACATTTGTGTTCATCGCTGAATTCAAGCGCTTCTCACTTGATCTCGTGAGCGAGACCGATCAGAATAAACCATAGACAGTAAAAGAAACGAGTAAACGCATTTGCTCTAGTGAGCTCGCGATGCGCTGCCGTTTGGACTTTGAGCCGAGCGGATTAACGGTCCGTGTGGCGCGCTGTTCAAATGAGTTTCGTTCCGCTTTTTGCGCATAAACATTATCGAACATTTATCGAACTCTTGATATCGTTTTATCGAGAAAAATTATATTGCGATAATTAGCGTTATCGTTTTATCGCCCAGCCCTAATCTGAATGCACACTGAACTGAACTGACTTTAGGACCCAGCGGAACCGCTCATTTGCTCCATATAGAGCTATAAGGCCATCTAGTGGCAAGAGTCATGAAATATCATGTTATATTATTTTTTTCCACGAGAGGTCTGCAAAGACTCCCAATGTAAGATATATTGAGCTGAATTAAAAGGTTGAAAGAATGTGAGGAATGTGCTTAAATTACTATTTATTTATTATTCATTGATCAAGTCTAGTCATTTAAAGGTAAATGAAATAAAAAATAACAAAAAATCTAAAAAAAAGTACATTAAAAAATAGAAAAAATATGATCTAAATAAAATAAGCTTTCTGGACAAAAAAAAATTAAGTATAATTTTAGGGCTTCGGGTCATTTTGACAGATAAGACATTGACATTTGACAAGATGTTTCAAAGTGCGAGGGAAGGATAAGGGTTAAATGTATAGATGGCCAGCTCTGAACTAAACCCACATCAGCATAGACGTCATCCTAAGGACTCCTGAATCCTTTGGAGAGTCTCTGTCTAAAGCATAGTGGAAGAGAGTACCAGCGTTTCTTACAATCTCCAGCATATTGTAAAATAAAAGAAAATACAGCATGATGTGGAGACATATTTGTTCCCAAGCTTCCTTTTCTTTTAACATTAATAATGTTTCTTTATTTAAGTACTTCTTTGGTGTTTTCTTAAAAAAAACATTTTAAAATCCCTGTAGTCAATAATTTTATCCCTTAAAACTTCATGCATTAAAATAGCTTGAATATAACTCTGCACTCTTGCCTCATTTAGTATAAGCATTCTATGAATATGCAAATGAGCCCCGCCTCCACTCACTCACTCACTCAGAGATCACACGTTGATCTGATTGGTTACAAGGTAGTTTGTGACGTCAGAAACACCAGCGATTTCAAAGCGTGTTTTTGAGACTGTCTTTGGTTCACTGCAGTTTTAAGGAGAAAATACTCAGCAATGGTTTTGACATGATTTTGCACATGGTTTGTCTTAAAGCATATTAATAACACACCACAGACATACAAACAATATTCAAACCTTGATTTTCACCACAAGGGAACTTAAATTCTATCATTGCCTATCATTGTAGACAGATGCTGTACCTACAGTAAAGGCACCCAACAGTTTAAAATCCTTATATATAGATATAAACAGCAAGATTCTCAATTCCAAGTGTTCTCAAGAAATGCCAAGCAATGCCAAAGAAAACATTTACATTATTTAAATGTTTACAGAGTTTTGCGTATTTCAGTAGGTTCTAAATTTGATCTTAAATGTAGAATCAATTTTAGTGTGAGTTTATTGGTGAATCAAGGCTTTGGATGCAGATCTTAGTGAATGAGACTCATTGTTTCCACTGAAAAATATCTTTATAACCAACCATGTGTCAGTAACATATTAGGCTACTATTACAGGAAACCTGTGCTTTCATTTAAATCCACACTTAACACAATACATGCTACACATTAAAGAAGTATATTTCCGTCTGTTATAATCAAGTCTACAGAGGTGTCCATAAGGCCTATTACACACTGCACACATAAGCAGCACCAAACCACCAAACGTAACTCTTTTTCAAGGTGGTAAAGTCATCCCTAACCAGCCTAAATACTGACAGGCACACAAACAGTGCTTTCTATATTTAGAAAGTCCATATTATTTAACATTTTATGGCTAAAGCTTGGGGTTTGGGTTCCACTTTGTGTAGACTGATTATCATTTGGATGTAAATAGTCTAAATTGGAGTTCACAACAGTTCTGGTTGTAATTGTTCTCAATTCCTACACTATATTTATCACTATATTTTATTTACGAAGAAAAATGCTCCCAGTGTAAAAGCAGAACGTAGGTGTTGCCTATGTGTATTGTGTAAAAAAGGCCTAATATTGTAATAATTGATTCATTAAAGTAGTGAGAAAACTCCACATAATATCTTAGCATGTACTTAGTCTCATTGTCTTTACTTATTGATACTCTTCAATACTTTGCAGGTATTGGGCTCTGTCTATGGAGACAACCACAGGACATTAAGTAAGTTCCTCTTTCCTAGTACATTTTGTATTTGTGGTGTGGTGCCGTGGTAAAGGCTCAGGGTTTGGAAAAATCTTAAGCCCTACAAAAAGTGAGCCCTACATTGTGTCCTTGAGTAAGAGACTTAAGCAGGGCAATGTAGGGTATTGCACTTTACATAATGGCACTTTATTTTAAAGTAATTGCTGCTGTTTGATGCTGCTTATTGTTGTTTGTTTTAAGTGTTTATGTTCAGTTCTTTAAATGAGATTCACCAGACAGAATTTCGTTGTACTATGTATAATGACAAGTCCAAGTCAATAGACTGCAAAAAACATAAGTAAAAAAATTGATTTGCGAATTTGACCATTTCGTTCAAGTCAAGTCGTCAAGTCAAGTCATTAGTATCACAGTGTCTGATTGTGTTTCCCTTGTCTATCACTAGAGGTCCTCGTTCTCACGGTGTCCTTCACATTTGACTTCAATTCCCAGCATTCTGTCTGTCACTGTCACTCATCAGTTCATTGCACTCAGCTGTTCCCCGTAATCATTGTTCCCAGCTGTTCTGTGTTAGTCTTGTTAAATATGTGTATATAACCCTGTCTGTTTCAGTGTGTGTCACGGAGTCCTTGTTTTTCATCACCCCACTTCTGAGTACTGCCTTCTTACCCGTTTGTATTCTCCTTGTTTGTTTTGGATTGCTACTTTGGTTTTGACCCCTGCCTGGACTGGATGTATGATTACGGATTTCCCCAATAACTTCTTACCAGCAATTGGATCTCTCTGTTTCCCGTGTGTGGATCGTGACAGAAGGACTCCGTCATGTCTAGATCCAGCTGTAAGAATTTTCGTGGCTCTTCCCCAGCCATCGAGAGGGGGAATTCTAAGACCGAAGAGGTGCCTCCGCGGATGAACATTTTTCAATGTTTTGCGCTATGGGTACGTCAAACGGAGGAGATCATGGCGGCCAAATCCCCCGAGTCTCCTTCCATCAGGATTGAACAATCGTTCAAGGGAACCCGCCTGGCTAGGTTTTCTGGAACCCGTGGAGGTCTCAGGAGAGGAGGTGCTAGAGGTGAGCGCCGGCACCACTCTCCGCTTCGGTCCTTCCTCGACCCTGGGCTGGCGATGTCCAACCCAGAGTTCCATCCACCGCTGGTTCCGTCCAGCCCAGAGCCCTCACCACTGACTCCGTCCAGCCCAGAGCCCTCACCGCGGGTGCAGCCCAGCCCAGAGCTCTCACCGCTGGCGCCGTCCAACCCAGCGTCCTCTCGCTCTCATGGACGGAGGAGAAGGAGGAGACACAGCCCGTCTGCTCAGTCAGAGACTGTTCACATCACGTCTGCCCAGCGAGAGACTGTTCACGTCACGTCTGCCCAGCGAGAGACTGTTCACGTCACGTCTGCCCAGCGAGAGACTGTTCACGTTCCGTCCGCCTTTCTGGACCTGGACTATCTGGAGCGTCTGGTTCGGATCCTGGACATGCCCATGTCTAGTGTTCCATGTCTGTCTGCTTCGCCCTGGCCGCCCGAGGGGTCTTCGCCGCCCTGGCCGCCCGATGGACTGTCTGCTTCGCCCTGGCCGCCCGATGGACTGTCTGCTTCGCCCTGGCCGCCCGAGGGGTCTTCACCGCCCTGGCCGCCCGATGGACTGTCTACTTTGCCCTGGTTCCCGGTTAAGCCCTCACCCCTTGTTCCTGTCTCCCGTCACGGACCTGGCCCACCATTCCTCCCCCTGATCCTCCACCGTTCCACCTCCCTCCTGAACTCTTGTATCGTGTTTTAGTGTTGTCGTGGAGCGTCTGGTAGCCGCTCCGTAGAGGGGGGGTTATGTCACAGTGTCTGGTTGTGTTTCCCTTGTCTATCACTAGAGGTCCTCGTTCTCACGGTGTCCTTCACATTTGACTTCAATTCCCAGCATTCTGTCTGTCACTGTCACTCATCAGTTCATTGCACTCAGCTGTTCCCCGTAATCATTGTTCCCAGCTGTTCTGTGTTAGTCTTGTTAAATATGTGTATATAACCCTGTCTGTTTCAGTGTGTGTCACGGAGTCCTTGTTTTTCATCACCCCACTTCTGAGTACTGCCTTCTTACCCGTTTGTATTCTCCTTGTTTGTTTTGGATTGCTACTTTGGTTTTGACCCCTGCCTGGACTGGATGTATGATTACGGATTTCCCCAATAAATTCTTACCAGCAATTGGATCTCTCTGTTTCCCGTGTGTGGATCGTGACAATTAGACTGCAAAAAACATAAGAAGAAGTAAAAAAAATTTATGATTTGTGAATTTATCAATTTGACCATTTCATATGCGAATGCCCTTGATCATGTTTTGTTTGATCCAGACAGTGCACACATTATGGCTTCATTTCAATTAACTCCTTACATTCATTTCTATCCATGCCTCTACTTCTTATTAGTAGTGGATACTGACATTGGAGACATAGACAATGGCGATGATGTTTTCTCCCATATGGCACAACCTACTGCAGAAATACTGACCAGAAAACATGGGATTTCCATCAAGGACCTGCCTACAGGGTATAGGGTTGTCATATCGGCTCTTCTATACTTCTTTTTTTATTTTTTATTTTTTTATTGCAGAAATACATACAGACATTTTTACTAAATACACACATAAAAAACCCCACAAAAAACAGACAAACACCAATATAAGAATAGATGAAAAAACAAAACAAGCAAATAACAAAACAAACAACAGGTAAAGAAAAGAAAGACCTTATAATTTGAAATATATGTTCATTAATCAGTAATTTACCATATTTTACCCTTTCTCTCGTCCCCCCACTCTCCTCTCCACCAAACCCTCCAAACAATAACAATGATAGTAAAGCTAGTAATATGATTTATGATTAATATAGCTATCTGTGCACATCCCCGAGCGAAGGACGGTGCGCACCCCCCACAGGCCGACCCACTGTACTTCTAAACCTCAGAACATGTCTTTTCATTTATCCATCTAATATCTACGATCTTTACTTTCTACCAGCTGGCCAGATGTTCCCCACACCGCAGACGCCTGCTCCACCTCCTCCGGCCACTGGTTCCCAGTCAGCTCCTGGACTGGCCAGCAGAACGTGCTTTCTGCGACGCTCTGGCAACAGCAAATCCAAAACCCAGCAAAGTGGACATTACCAACAGCCAACAAACACCTCAAACTTTGCCAACTACCAGAACTGCACCATTGTGAGGTCACACATGCCTCATGCCAACTACGGTACCTACGTTAAAGTGACACCTAAAATCCTCATCTTCCCCATCTTCGTGCAGGTAAATCTTCCATATCTTCAAAATAAGCACAAACATTAAATAAAAAGATCTTCTGAGCTCTAGTAGTGATCTCTTCAGAACATAACATAGATAATACTGTAAAAAGCAAGTTGTCAACAGGGTTTGCTAATAGAAAACGTTCTCAGAACTGTTCTGGCAAGCTTCTCTCAAAATTATGAACAAACGGTCTTCCAGTAATGCTAGTACAACATTTGTTCAAAGTTATATGGTCTTTAATAATGTTCTCAAAACTTTAGCACAAAAACATTATTTTTTACATTGTTTATACCATTTTAGACGGACAAGTTAGTTTTTTTAAATGTTACTACTTGTTTCAGAATGTTCAGAGATAGGATTAACAGGAGGGTAACGTTCCCTCAATGTTTGCAGAATTCTAAAATGGAATGTTCATTTAACGATTGCATAACCAAGAATGTTTTAAAAACATTTAAAAAAATTGTACGTTTGAAAATTCAGGGAACATTCAGAAATAACTTTTTTATAAGTTAACGGGAACATTAGCAAAACGTTTTTAGAACATAATATTTTTTTTTAGCTGGGATGGCCCAGATTTATCATTGGACATAAAGGGGCAGCCCAACACTACTGAACTTTATCATACAATACATTAGTAAGAAAAAAAAGTCCTTAAATTCAAACCTAAAATTAATTAATGTTAGAATGAGCTCGATATGGCCAGAAATATAAAGAATTGCATAGCAATATGAATAGAAACACTGACATATTTAGTTTCTAGTGTAAATGTCTCAAAATGTTTCATGCTCTCAACAGCCAATCAAAACACAGACCATATTTATTCTCGTAGCAAGTGAATTGTATTTAATGTAATATTTTCGTAGTTCTTTTTCATGGTTTTTGTAAATAGACATCATGTCACACAACCTGTCCGAGGTTGTCTTTTGCATACTTAAATACAAAAACAATTGTCGCATGTTACAGTGTACTAGTTTAGAGAATAGTGTGGTAAGATATGTTATATTTGCAGTGGGGTCTGAGTATTAGCCCCTTTCGCACAGAGATTCCGGAAAATACACGGATAAAGTGACCCGGGTTCGTTTGACTTTGGTTCATTCACACTGCCAGTGATTTTCCGGAATCAGAGAGTGCTTTCACACACAACCCGTAAAAATCAGCAGCGTCTATAGTTTGCTTATGAGCTGCAATTTCTCTCTCGAGAAACCACGCTTGTGCATTTTTTTCTCTGATTCGATCATAAACTAGCGCATTACGTACCGTTTCACGCTGGCGAACGATCCCGGGTCGTGTTTGCGTTCACACAGAAGGTGTTCTGGCAATTTCCCGGCAATTTCCTGGGATCAACGCGCTGTGTGAAAGGGGCTTGAAAGTACTTCTCATAAAATGCAGTACTTCTAGTTCAGCACTTTCTTCAATCAAACCAGTGAATTTTATATGAGTTCTTAAGCTCATTAAGTTGGAGTCTTTTTTCTGAAGCCTGTAGATCTGTGTAGCCCAACTAGAACACTGGTGATCTCTGAAGAAATGATCCTACACGAGAGCAGGCACTTCTCTATCAAGGTAAGAGATACTCTACATACTGTTGTATGCATGTGGATTTAGGCCATTTCACACTTGAAATTGTTCTAAAAGTAGTACAGATTTATAACTTCATTAATGTGGGGTCAAGTGCTTTTACTGGAATAAAATGAACTCATTGATAATTTAAGATTTATCTGTCTTTTCCCACCTTGACAATGTCTAGTGTAAACTGCTGGAACTTTCTTCTGTCCCTGAGAGATTTAGTCTGGGAGATTTTGAGATTCTCTCTCATGCAGTCAATAAAGCTTTAATTGTGTGACATTGCATTTAAAACAATGGATATTCAGCACATTTAGTACCAAGATTGATTTTAGAGTACAATTAAAAATATAAAATGGAAAATTAACAAGGTACTAAAAACAAACATTTGTGATTAAAATTTATGAAAAAGGTATGTTAAAACAAAAGGTAAATTGATAATGAAAATTAAATGTAACTTGTATTTAAATGTGGTAGTGTTGTAACTGATTAAGTGTATAACTGTAATTCACTTATGTTTTTTACTGAAGTTGCAGTCTACACAAAAAGACTTTCGGTGTGTATTTACATTGTGGCTTCTTTAATAATTATAGAAGTTTATAATGTGTATGCTAAACCAAAGAGATGTGTTTTTAGTCTAGATTTGAACTGACAGACTATGTCTGCTTCCCGGGCAATGTTAGGAAGATTGTTCCAAATTTTTGGTGCTAAATAGGAAAAGGATCTACCGCCAGCAGTCGATTTAGATATTCTAGGTATTATCAACTGGTTTTGAGTTTTGAGATCGCAATAGACGTGAAGGACTATAATGCGTTAAGAGCTTGCTCAAGTACTGGGTAGCTAAACCATTTAGTGCTTTGTAAGTAATCAGCAATACTATAAAATGTATACGATGTTTAATAGGGAGCCAATGCAGTGTTGACAGAACCGGGCTGATATGGTCATACTTCCTGGTTCTGGTATGTACAACAGCCAACATAATAAAACGTTGCCAGATTCACGTTTAACGGTTTCAGAGAAAATTGAACAGTCTTTTAGTGCCACTCTGGACATCTCATGTTGAAACTGTCGCGAAACGTGCAAAACGCGATGTAATATCATTGTGCAGAAAAGTCGCCACAGGCACGTTTTTCTAATGAGCCTGGGTTGGTGAAAAGATATCCATCTTGGGATAAATTTGGACCAAATCAGACCCAACTATTTTTGGGCTAAATAAAGACAGGCTGTGACGGGCCGACCTGATTTATTCTTGCACACCGGAAGCTTTTTTTAACGCTGTTATTTTCCTACTTTCCGGTTCAAGGACTGGCCGCATGTATCGGATTCCAACTGTTCTTTTGAGACATCTGCGTTTGATCCATTTCTGCTGAACTCTCTCACTCTCGCTCTCTCTTTTCAGGTGACAATCTTTATATACTCCGATCTGATGCTGGTGACCAGAGAGGATGAACCGGGACGATGTAATGTCCTGCAAAACCCACTGTACCTCAGACAGCTGCAGCTGCGGGATGGTGAGTGACAACTACTTACACTGCCGTTCAAAAGTTTGGGGTCGGTAAGATTTTTAATGTTTTTTAAATAAGTCTCTTCTGCTCACCAAGGCTGCATTTATTTGATTAAAAATACAAAACAAACCCAGTAATATTGTGAAATATTATTTAAATGTAAAACAGTTGTTTTCTATGTGAATATATAGTAAAGTGTATTTATTCCTGTGATCAAAGCTAAATTTTCAGCATCATTACTCCAGTCTTCAGTGTCACATGATCCTTCAGAAATCAGTATAATTTGATGCTCAAGAAACATTTATGATTATTATCAATGTTGAAAACAGTTGTGTACCTTTTTTTAGGATTATTTGTTGAACAGAAAGTTAAAAACAACAGCATTTATTTGAAATAGAATCTTTTGTAACATTATAAATGTCTTTACTGTCACGTTTGATCAATTTAATTCCTCCTCGATGAATAAAAATATTGATTTATTTTATTTATTTCCCCCCAAAAATAAAATAAAATTCTTACTGACCCCAAAATTTTGAAGGGTAGTGTTTAATGTTACAAAAGATTCTATTTCAGATAAATGCTGTTCTTTTGAACTTTCTGTTCTTAAAAGAATCCTAAAATAAAAATGGTACACAACTGTTTTCAACATTGATAATAATGAGAAATGTTTCTTGAGCATCAAATCATCATATTAGAATGATTTCTGAAGGATCATGTGACCCTGAAGACTGGAGTAACGCCGGGTTCACACCGGACGCTGAAGCGACGCGGAAGCGGCGCGGAACGGAGGCCGCTTCCTTTCGGCGCCCATGTTAACCTATGGTGTCGTTCACACCAGACACGGAGCGCCGCGGCGCGGAGCGCAGTTTCGGCGTCTGGTCTATTTTTTTCGCGAGTCGCGAGTGATCCGCGTCAATTCCGGAAGGAAATTACACCAAGAAACACTCAACCATCCGGTCAATTGTCAAAATATAAGCAATTTTCAAATTAAAATACCCTATAATACCCTATAATCAAAAGATATAGGGCAAGGGCTCTCCTCCTGTCTACTCGCACTGGGAAACAGGAAGAGGAAAATAGATTTAATAAATTTGAAGAGAGGATGTATATTTCAACGGTATATATACACTACTATAACTGTCTACCATATTCTCTCTCTGGCTGCGTGTGTGTCTCGACAACGGATTAATAAAAGAAGTGTACAAAACTTCTTGGTTACAGAAACATGGTGTATTTATATTATGAGGTTATTTACTTACCCATGATGTAAAAAAATAGCTCTGAATAAACAACAACTGAGCAGAAGCGCTTGTCGACCTCCGCGAAGAATACGCGTCTGGTGTGAACAGGCAGGCGCCGGACCGCGCGTGATTTTCCGTTCCGAATTGCTTCAGCGTCCGGTGTGAACCCGGCGTAATGATGCTGAAAATTCAGCTTTGTCCACAGGAATACACTCACCTAAAGGATTATTTGGAACACCTGTTCAATTTCTCATTAATGCAATTATCTAATCAACCAATCACATGGCAGTTGCTTCAATGCATTTAGGGGTGTGGTCCTGGTCAAGACAATCTCCTGAACTCCAAACTGAATGTCAGAATGGGAAAGAAAGGTGATTTAAGCAATTTTCGAGCGTGGCATGGTTGTTGGTGCCAGACGGGCCGGTCTGAGTATTTCACAATCTGCTCAGTTACTGGGATTTTCACACACAACCATTTCTAGGGTTTACAAAGAATGGTGTGAAAAGGGAAAAACATCCAGTATGCGGCAGTCCTGTGGGCGAAAATGCCTTGTTGATGCTAGAGGTCAGAGGAGAATGGGCCGACTGATTCAAGCTGATAGAAGAGCAACTTTGACTGAAATAACCACTCGTTACAACCGAGGTATGCAGCAAAGCATTTGTGAAGCCACAACACGCACAACCTTGAGGCGGATGGGCTACAACAGCAGAAGACCCCACCGGGTACCACTCATCTCCACTACAAATAGGAAAAAGAGGCTACAATTTACAAGAGCTCACCAAAATTGGACAGTTGAAGACTGGAAAAATGTTGCCTGGTCTGATGAGTCTCGATTTCTGTTGAGACATTCAGATGGTAGAGTCAGAATTTGGCGTAAACAGAATGAGAACATGGATCCATCATGCCTTGTTACCACTGTGCAGGCTGGTGGTGGTGTAATGGTGTGGGGGATGTTTTCTTGGCACACTTTAGGCCCCTTAGTGCCAATTGGGCATCGTTCAAATGCCACGGCCTACCTGAGCATTGTTTCTGACCATGTCCTTTATGGCCACCATATATGCATCCTCTGATGGCTACTTCCAGCAGGATAATGCACCATGTCACAAAGCTCGAATCATTTCAAATTGGTTTCTTGAACATGACAATGAGTTCACTGTACTAAAATGGCCCCCACAGTCACCAGATCTCGACCCAATAGAGCATCTTTGGGATGTGGTGGAACGGGAGCTTCGTGCCCTGGATGTGCATCCCACAAATCTCCATCAACTGCAAGATGCTATCCTATCAATATGGGCCAACATTTCTAAAGAATGCTTTCAGCACCTTGTTGAATCAATGCCACGTAGAATTAAGGCAGTTCTGAAGGCGAAAGGGGGTCAAACACAGTATTAGTATGGTGTTCCTAATAATCCTTTAGGTGAGTGTAAATTACACTTTACTATATATTCACGTAGAAAACAGCTGTTTTACATTGAAATAATATTTCACAATATTACTGGGTTTGTTTTGTATTTTTAATCAAATAAATACAGCATTGGTGAGCTGAAGAGACTTCTTTTAAAAACATTAAAAATCTTACCGACCCCAAACCTTTGAACGGCAGTGTACACTTTCACACACAAAATCTGTGTTTTTGCTTTGTAAGAGCTTCTGTGTCGCTTAAGTTCCCTTTAATAGATCATGAGTCTTTGACACAAACGCGACTGTAAGTGTTACCGGTCTTTACACCCCTGTAACTGATCAAACAGCTTATAAAGATGCTTTTCACTCAATGAGAGCGAAATAAAACCAGCGCCAGCGCAAACCCTCTTTTGGCTCTAAAAACTACTGTCAACAATAATCGATTCGGCGATGCATCGCAATGCGGGAAATGCACGATTCAGCATCGATGCGGCAAAGTGCCATAATCGATTATGTCACTGTTTATTTTCTGGCCTTGGACAATAAAGTTTTGAAGTTTCAATTACTTCCGGGGGCATAATAACAACAATAAAGATGGCTGAGGCGGAGGGAGATGACCGCGATAGACGGGTAATCAAAAACGCACCCAAAGCTTGGAAAGCGGACATCTGGGCACATTTCGGATTCTACGAAGTTAATGGGAAACTAGATAAGACTTACGCGGTGTGTAAAACCTGCCACACGAAAATCAAGCACGTTGGCAATACAACTAACTTCACGAAGCAGAGAGAAGAGAAACATTCGTCAAGCACTAAAGGAGTGATTTGTTTTCTTTTTCAGGTTTGAAAATGCCATATCCAATACCCTGTACCATTCAATTTTATTTTATTTAATGACATTTATGTCAAAGATACAGGAGAGTTATAATACACACATAGCAGCCAATAAAATCTGTTGTTCAATATCTGACTGCTTGTATTGCCTCATGACTGATGAAAAATTTGCCTTGTTGTGTGCAGTAGAATTTTGATGCATCGCAATGCATCGTAGAATCGAATTGAATCGAATCGTTACCTGGTGAATCGTAATCGAATCGAATTGTGAGGGCAGTGCCAATGCACACCCCTAGTTTGAGCTTGTCAGTTTACTGGTGTTTGTGCCATTATTTACATCCCAAAAAAGCATGTCTTAAACCTGATGCTAATTTGCGCTGCTCTTGGTGGACTGTGTTGGTCATCATGGAAATGATCCGGCTGCGTCTGTGTTCTTTAATTTGCACTTCGTCAGTAGATCACGTGCAGAATCTGTATTTTTTTGGTTTTGCACCAAAAATTTCTCACGCTAAAATTTGCCCTCTTTAGTAAATCTGGCCCTATGTGTTCTACTAGACAGGTGAGCAACTGTTTAGCAGACCTTTATTGACAGAGAAGTGATCAAACGCCACTGTAACAAAGTTCAGGAAAGAAGAATGTGGATGTTAAACGTAACTTTAATATAAACATAAACAACAAAACGAAAGGAGCCGCAGCGGCATGTACGTTTTTTAAAAACTGCAACGTAAAATGTCCTAGTCTGTGTCCGGCTTCAAACCACAGAAACGCTAATAAAACTTTAATACATTAGCTCATCAATTAACATTATTCCTGTCAGTCCGACAGTTTCATCGGCAGTGGAGGTGAAGACCACAACTCCCATGATTCCACCCTCATTCACAGCATCATAAAGCTACGCCTTTGCTACTGTTTTGCATAAGCGACCTCTAGCCGTGAAACTTGCATACTGTGCCTTTTAAAGGCTTAGAAAAAAAAAACAAGTAGAAAGATACAGCTCATTTAACTCACGACATGCCCTATTTTAAACGCTTTTCAGCAATATCAGTAGGATCATGCATGAAATGGAAAAGATCATACCATTATCAAATCACTGTTTTGCCCATTAGATATTATTGCAATTAATCAATTCAATAATAGATTGAGAAATAAATGGAAGAAATAGACAATTGTCTGGGATGATTGTTTGCTGAGATTGTTGCTGTGTCTTTGCTCAGGAGACTTAGCAGAGATATAAAATGAATGTTTGTGTAGATGTCCTGACTAATTCAGTGAGATCAATGTGTGTATGAGCATGTGACAGGATAACATCTCAGATAGCTAAAGATCCCGCAGGTGTCTCAGAGAAAGAGCACTGTACAACTGTCTCCTCTGATAACTCTTCAAATATTGGCATTAGAGAATATGAAGTATTTGATCAGCCATGTTAGATTGGTTTCTCACTTCCCTTATGGGTGAATAGTGCAGGGATCCGCAGTTTAGCTCCAAACCTGTGATGCTGAAAAACTGAGATTTGAGTTGCCTTTCTCAAAGCATTTTATGACCTTTGCATGTTTGTTTCCTCAGATCACAGTGAAGATCTGCAATTCTACTTGATCCACATGACAGAGGTGAGTTAGGAAAAGGTGGTGTATAAAAATATAAATATATTATAAATACATAAACAAAAATATATGGGAATATACTGCAAAATATAATGCAATATATTACATAATACATTTCCATATATGGGAAACTAGTGTTTCAAATAACAGTAAGTGTATTACTGAATATAAAATTACATTCATTATGATATATTAGTAAATATATTGTCACATATTTTTCAATATATGAAAAGCATTAATTCCTTATGTATTATTCAATATATTGTAATATATTAAGTAACACAATATATTATTCTGTATATTTTCAAATATACTGTTAAACCATTTAATATATTGATCATTCAAAGGGAAATATATTTTCTTTTCATAAGGGTGGTGTTCAAAATATACAGCTAATTAAATTATTTTCTTTGTTTACATGTTTTATTGGTGATAAACAAACTTGTTATATCCCCTAATATGATTTTCACAACCCAGGCTCATTGGAAATGTACTAGACTCTGGCTACATTTCTGCAAAACTGCAAAACACACCTATACATACAAATGGGTTTCTACCTGAAATGAACCCTAGTGGAAGTAACTTTTTTTTTTTTTATACACAAATTATGATTACAAGGGTAGATACTATGCTATGACCTGAAAATACTTTTACCATAGGGCATTTTTTCCAAATAGATTTATAAAATAAGCACAGATTTAATAAAATAATACATTTTAATATTTGTATCACACAATCTGTTCCATTTGTATGACTTTTCTGCTGTAGTAAACTTGCTCTGAAGCTCACCTGATACAGCCCTGCACTCGTGATGTGAAGCGCTCGGGTTCGAGTCTGTGAAACACGAGTCACGATAAAAGAGCTCGAGGACTTGCTTGGCATGGTTGCTTCAGCAAATGTGTTTTTGATTTAGTGTAGGTGTTTTTTAAAAATGCGCCAAAGCATTAACCTTTTAGCGTCGATCACCGGACATTTCATTTCTGAACTGCAGCGATTGGTAATATGACTATAAAAAACGTTGCAAGATTCACATTCATCTGTTTTTGATAAAACTGAAAGCACTTTTTGTCTACTGGACATTTTACTTATTCAGAGTGTCATGAAACTTGAAAAAGTAAAAGAGGCCTAATATAGTTTGCAGAAATGTCGCCACAGGCATGTTTTCTAATGAGCCTGGGTTGCAGATGTTTTGGTATAACTTTTTAAAAACAAATTAATATGCTGGCTGTGTTGTTAATCGCATGGCATTAATCTTACTTCTCTATGAATCCCTTCATAACTTTGATAAAAAATGTTATCTAAAATTTTGTACATAAATAAAAACATTTAAAAACGTAACAAAATGTGTTAGAGCCACACTTTTCACAAAATACCTACAAACACTAATGATATCAGATTAGAAATACAAAGTGTGACCACATATTTATGGTGTATATTGCAAATGTTTAAACATGTAGCTCAGAATTCATCAAATATACTAAATCATAGCTTTAATACAAATGCAAACAGACAATCAATGCAATGCAAGTGTTACACACTCTAATTACACAACTTTAAAAATAATAGCATCCCTTGAGACTTCACCATGATTGGTAATGATTGCTAGTGATGTATTTGCTAGCTCATTGTTGATCACAAATTCCAGGGACAGGGTTGAGAACCGCTGATCTATTAGGTCAATCAGGGATGTGTTTCACGAAGTCAACTATGGTGGCAAGTTCCGTTGTTACCAAGACAATTCAACAGGATTTGGCTAACGATGCTTTTGGGAAACGCACCTCAGGGCATCTGTTGTGTTGGATATTTATCAGGCTCCATCCCTGAGTAATATAATGCAGGACTTTATTATTAGATTCTTCTCTCTCTCGTGTCTCAGTGGACACTCGTAATGGTAGCTGGAGATGTCACTGACCAGAGAGAGAGAGAAGAGAGAGAGAAGAGAGAGAGAGAGAGAGAGAGCGAGAGAGAGAGAGAGAGAAACCCGCCCAACTAAGAGAAAAACAATCTCATTAGAGGAATAGCTCATGTGTCTGCATTTTTTTTTTCACTCACTCCCGACTTCCTTGTGCAATCCGTGTCCAGATATATGCCATCTCTCTTTCTTTTGACAAGTATGATCACGGGCGTCAGTTTGGTTTGAAATGTGCTGGGGACAGAGACACATTCGGAAGTGCATTTTCAGAAGTGCTGGGTACAATGACACATTCATTTTTTTTTTCTCTTTCACACAGGTCATGTTTTGAAAGACGATATCCTGTAGCTTACTAATGTAAATAAATAAAAATGTATACAAAAATGTGATGATGTCCAACTCGTTTTATGAAGAAGGGAAGAAGAAAGTCTTAAAGGGATAGTTCACCCAAAAATGACAATTCTGTATTTACTCTCCCTCATGTTGTTCAACTCCGTAAGTCCTTCGTTCATCTTCGGAACACAAATGAAGATATTTTTGATTAAATCTGAGAGCTGGATCACTCCTCCATAGACTTCTAAGGGATTGAAACTTGTTCCCCGAAAAGTTATTAAAGACATCGTTAAAATAGTCCAAGTGACTACAGTGGCTCAATCTTAAGTTTATCAAATGACGAGAATACTTTTTGTGCGCAAAAACAAACAAAAATAACGACTTTATTTCAACTATTCATTTCCTTCTCTGTGGGCCTCGAGTCAGTTCACTAGTGCAGTGGTTCTCAAAGTGGGGTCCGCGGATTCACAATTAGCCTACCTTTTTTATAGTTTTATATGGCGGACATGGGCTTTCATTCTCTTTGATAGGCGGCATAGGCCTACGTGAGTAAAAATGTATGAGCCTTTTGCCTTTACACAAGAGCTTCATCTCCAGAGCTGCTATGAGTCACTTTGAGAACGTTTCAGCATTTCATTTGATACAAAAATAGGGGCGGTTCTAAGGTCAGTGGATATTCGGGCTTTAGCCCAAACTAAAATTGGGTATTTTTATTTAAATTAATGAATTGATTATAAAAGCGATTTAAGGGAATAAAGAAAAAGAAAGGCTTATTGTAGGCCTATTAGTGAAATAATTACAGTTGTCAAATATTAAATCTTTATCTACTTACATTTTACCAGGCGTTCGTTCACTGTTAACATCCTTCTGTGAACGGTAAGCCCCGCCTTCTTTAATCATTTTGACATTGATGAGCGAGACCGCTGAACTTTTTGTCATCCAACAAACAGAGCGGTGCTTAATGGAGTGCATCAGAGCAGCATCAAGAATATCAAATACATTGCAGTGAATCTCTTATTTGCATCTTAAGGTTATTGCCAATAATAATGACCGGTGTGCGAAAAGTGTAGAACTCGGTGAGCTTGCGCAAAACACATCTTCAGCACGCGACTCGTTTAAACGCCTCTGATTGGCCGATGCGTTCAACAGACATGTCTGTGATTGTCTACAATGCTCAACGCTGCAAAAGCACGTTCTAAGTACTTTTAATGCAAAGGGAAAAATATAAATAAAACTGTAATATGCACTTTTCATGATTAGGTGATCACGGCAGCTGTATTCTTATTCACATTTGTTTTTCTGATTAATTGTTTTGCTCTATGAGAAAGACAAGGTAGCAAAATATTCGGGGCTTTACTAAAACATTCCGCCCCTGGGCCTATATAAATAATAACAATACAAAACTTTTATTCACTACAACCCGCCAAAATAAAAGTTAGGTTTAACTTAATTACTAGGATGTGTTCTGCAACAGTGTTAATTCTGTTATGATTTGTTGATTGTTCTGCCATTGATATAAGGTGCAATGAGTTCATTATTTTAAAGTTGATGCACATAAACATTACATAATTTAAATGTTATTTTAAATGGATGGTTCACCCAAAAAAATGAAAAGTGTGTCATCATTTGCTCACCCTCAAGTTGTTCCAAACCTGAATGAGTTTCTTTCTCCTGCTGAACACAAAAGAAGATATTTTGAAGAATGTGGGTAACCAAACAGTTTCTGGTACTTTAAAAAAAACAAAACATATGGAAGTCAATGGGGTCCATCAACTGTTTGGTTACTGACATTCTTCAAAATATCTTTTGTGTTCAGCAGGAGAAAGAAACTAATTCAGGTTTGGAAAAACTTGAGGGTGAGTAAATGATGACAGAATTTTCATTTTTGGGAGAATTTTCATTTTGGGTGAAGTATTATTTTAATGTAAAATGTTAATGTTTTAATTTTAATCTAGGGAATTTTAATGTTTGGTTTTATTAGAACAAGCCTGTGCTTGCTGTTGATTTTATGAAAGCTTTTAAGATAAATTACTTAGTGTAAATGCTATTGAGTCCAAATGCAATTTGAATAAAAGCCCGACTGTTTACAAGTATAAGTGGTATTAACATGATTTAAACTGACATGTTTTTCTGTTCCATAAAACAGGTCTTAAGTTTTTAGGGTGAAAAAGATTACAATGCAATTAATTCCAATGGCATTTAAGAGTACAAATAGTTTTAAGCATATTAATCACAGACAGTTATTGTTATGAGGGGGTCCTTGGAGATTTTTCTCCGCTCTAAGGGGTCCCTGGTCCCAAAAAGTTTGAGAACCCCTGCACTAGTGTAATAGCGCAGCGCTTCTGTGTTGAACCTTGAATCCATGTAAGACACAATATCATTAGACATAATCCATGTCATTAGAATCAATGAATCCATGTCATTAATTAGACACAACGTGCACACATGTGCAGGCCAATGTTTTTTTTTTTGTTTTTTGTTTTTTGCGGTGATGACTGTGACGAGCTCAGACCCGCGGTTGGAGTCACGTGACCGCGGTATTGCGGTAATGCGGTAACCGTCCCGGCCCTAGTGTGCATTAACTGACTTGGCTTGAACTCTGGTGCCATCCGCAATTGGTATGAAAACTATTGTCCTAACAAAAGTATAAGGTGACCCCCTGGTTATTACTCTGTTATAGGACGTAGATGTGATTTTTACGAGACAATGCGGGATACATGTGAGAGAGATACATTTACTACTATTATACCATGTAAATATTGATTTCCATAAGTTGGAAAGTCTACTTCCCATCACGATGGATGATGACATATTTTAAATCGCCTATAAGCTTTGTTAATTGTGACTGGCTCTGTGACTTTAGTTTAGTTTGAGTGCTTTTTCTGTAACAGCAGCGGCTGCGGGCACATGATCTAAAGCTCAAATGTAATTGGTCGGTCCATTTCATCGCAGGGTGATCGAAAATCGCCCTGATTGATTGAAATGCATGACGTAGACGCATAGTATTCGGCCACGGCAGCCAAAATAACATACATCACTTTTCATGACGTTGTTTCAACGTTGCTTTTTGCATTTTAAACCGGATGAATGAAATGGCTCAGAAAACAAACAAAAGAAACAACAAAACAATTTTCCCTCATAGAGAGTGCTCTAGTTGTTTTCATTGATGTGCAATCTTGACATATCTGTTCATATCTTAAAAACAACACTTTAATAACAGTAAGAGACTGTAAAATATCTATATTTTACATGATAGTACCCCTGAAGGTATATTGATACACATTGATAATAAAATGACAGAGTGCTTTTTTGCTCACTTTGAGGCGCAAAGGAGGATTTGAGGATACTCGACTGTTTTGGTCTTCAAAGTGAGCAGAAAAAAGGTTCATCAGGGAGAAAAGGGTCATTACTAATTAGAAATGGGAAATCCTAATGGTCATTAAAGGCTTTTATCACTTTCCACATGTTAGAGGAGTTTTAATGTGGCCTTCAATATGCCTTTTATACTTATGCTTTGTCTCTCTGATGCCTGATCTAAAGGCAGCATCCCGTTCTTTGAGCAGAAACTGTACCTTCCCGTCATGGCTTCTGGTTAGGGAACACTTTGATGCTTTTTGTTGTTAAAAATCTTCATTATTTGTTCATTTCACCTACTTTTTTTTTACAATGCCAGCCTGGCAGGAGAGAAACATCCTCCTGCACACACTAACCAAACATACACTACATTTTAAGATACAAAAATAAAATATCAAAGAAATAAAGAGCTTTCTCTTTATTGAATTGAAATTGCGTTCAAATTCTTGAAAGCAATTTCAAGAATTATTTAAAGTACTCATTACCAGTATCGTAGAGAAAGAAACAGAGATAGATGTGTCGTTATTTCTAAAAAACCATAATGACCATAAGCATTTCTTTCCTCTGGGGACATTGAGAAAAATACATTTAGATGGTCTATGTTACAGGTTGATATTGCAAAGTATTTTTAAGATAAACTGCTGTTCATCCTAACAAAGATGTGTCAATAAATGTATTTCAAGTGTTTGGCATGGTAATGGGTATGACAATGTTGGTGTGTTTGTCTTGACGAAATACACTCACCTAAAGGATTATTAGGAACACCATACTAATACTGTGTTTGACCCCCTTTCGCCTTCAGAACTGCCTTAATTCTACGTGGGATTGATTCAACAAGGTGCTGAAAGCATTCTTTAGAAATGTTGGCCCATATTGATAGGATAGCATCTTGCAGTTGATGGAGATTTGTGGGATGCACATCCAGGGCACGAAGCTCCCGTTCCACCACATCCCAAAGATGCTCTATTGGGTTGAGATCTGGTGACTGTGGGGGCCATTTTAGTACAGTGAATTTATTGTCATGTTCAAGAAACCAATTTGAAATGATTCGAGCTTTGTGACATGGTGCATTATCCTGCTGGAAGTAGCCATCAGAGGATGCGTACATGGTGGCCATAAAGGGATGGACATGGTCAGAAACAATGCTCAGGTAGGCAGTGGCATTTAAACGATGCCCAATTGGCACTAAGGGGCCTAAAGTGTGCCAAGAAAACATCCCCCACACCATTACACCACCACCAGCCTGCACAGTGGTAACAAGGCATGATGGATCCATGTTCTCATTCTGTTTACGCCAAATTCTGACTCTACCATCTGAATGTCTCAACAGAAATCGAGACTCATCAGACCAGGCAACATTTTTCCAGTCTTCAACTGTCCAATTTTGGTGAGCTCTTGCAAATTGTAGCCTCTTTTTCCTATTTGTAGTGGAGATGAGTGGTACCCGGTGGGGTCTTCTGCTGTTGTAGCCCATCCAGCTCATTGTTGTGCGTGTTGTGGCTTCACAAATGCTTTGCTGCATACCTCGGTTGTAACGAGTGGTTATTTCAGTCAAAGTTGCTCTTCTATCAGCTTGAATCACTCGGCCCATTCTCCTCTGACCTCTAGCATCAACAAGGCATTTTCGCCCACAGGACTGCCGCATACTGGATGTTTTTCCCTTTTCACACCATTCTTTGTAAACCCTAGAAATGGTTGTGTGTGAAAATCCCAGTAACTGAGCAGATTGTGAAATACTCAGACCGGCCCGTCTGGCACCAACAACCATGCCACGCTCGAAAATTGCTTAAATCACCTTTCTTTCCCATTCGGACATTCAGTTTGGAGTTCAGGAGATTGTCTTGACCAGGACCACACCCCTAAATGCATTGAAGCAACTGCCATGTGATTGGTTGATTAGATAATTGCATTAATGAGAAATTGAACAGGTGTTCCAAATAATCCTTTAGGTGAGTGTAGATCTGCTGCTGCTGTTGTTGGTTTTTGCTGCTGCAGAGTAAGTACGGGACTTGCTACTGCCAATAAATACACAGACGCTGCTGTGAGCAAGAAAGACATTCTGCTGCTGCACAAACAAACTGAAAATGCTTACCAAGTATTTGAAAGTTGAGCAGCGAGCTCATTGGCTACTGATACAGCAGGAACCAATCAGCTGTGCCCTAAAGAGAATGATCACAAGCAGATTGAGTTAAGGGCCTATCAGCCAGCGCTTTTGCATTTCAATGAAATTCACGCCTGGTTTGTAGTAAAGGTCATTTAACAGCCAAGTACAGAAGGCAATGATGAGTTTAATATGGAACATTAGCACTTGACATTAACACCCGCCAACCTGCCAAATGTGTGTGTATTTCAGCAGTGTGTAACGCAGTCACTCCTACTAGCCATTTTGGTGGGTTGAATTTTATATATAATACATACATTTTTCAATTGTAGTCTTTTAAAAGGGCATCTGATATAATAAACTAAGTGCAATGTAGTTTGTGTTCAAAATATCTGAAATGCTTGCAACAGTCATTTTCCTTAGAATGGATTCTCTCATCTCTCCGATGGCGAGTGAGTAGAGGCGGGTTTGTGTGTAACTCTTTGAATTAAATCTGGATGAATATTGTTGGTGTTTCAGGGCTTGAATTTTGGCATGGGATTGCTTTTTATGCGCATCATTTTACTCATTCCCGCAGATTTGTGTGCTGAACACAGTCAGTTATGTTTTAAGTGAATGTAAACAGTTGAGACAGAAAACGCATGTGTAACAGTATAATAGATCCGTGCGTCAGGTCTTAAAGTGACAGCAGCCTAATATACCTGATGCCAAATTTTGAGATAATATTAAAAATATCTATATGGCAGTTTTTACCCATGGTATCAATGTCAAAATTGTGGCCATTGAAAATGGCTTGTAACTTTGGAAAACCACTCGCCACAGTGGCCGGTAAGCAAAAAGGTTCAAAGCCTTGGGGGGCATTTGTGATTAATCTAATAGCGGCATGACATAAAAAATCTAAATATTTAGAGCAGCTTTGAGTACTTTTTTCAATTAACAGCAAAATCGCATTTTGTACAATGTTTTTTTTTAACTGACATTGTTAGAGCAGTAAAAAAAAAAAAAAAAAAAAACAGGGCGGGACTTTACTTTTGCCTGTAAATTTGTAAAAATCCTTCTTTACAGCCCTAAAATAAGCCCTGGCTGTGATATCGAAAAAGAGTTTGTCATGGGTTGGATTAAAATGGATTACATAATCCAAAAAATCATCAGATCAAAATATGCTATGACATGGACTGCAGATGTTTGAATGGAAACACATTTACTCAGCTGGGCTAGTCATTTGCCTCTGAAGGCCTGGAGAACGTGTGCGTGTGCGTGTGTGCGTGTGTCGTCTCCACCCCCTGACTCTCAGAAGCTGCGGTGTAAAGCCTGCGCTGATCCCTCACTCCAGGCTGACCGATGAGGATCTGCAGACGGGAGGTAAGACGCATCTGTTGGTTTTCACGTGTTGACGAGGACGTGTTTTCCCTGGGAAAATGTGGACTGTTGTCCGGGTGAAGACTGCGTGGAGGTTGATTTGCTTTACAGTTCAGAAATGGGAGACATTTTTTGTGTGAAAACTGATAATATTTGGGAGTATTTTCACAATTCTCAAGTTCTCCTTAGCTTTTGGCGTTTGATTAGGTCTGATTATTGTGAGTGATATGTAGTGTGATGGATTATGTTTGTAAGCACTGTTTTATGTTGTTTTATGTACAACACTTTGGTCCGTTTTTATGGTTTTGAAGGTGCTTTGTAAATAAATTTTGAGTTTGAGTTGAGTATTTATGCATTTGTAAAATCTTAATAAATAATAAATGTTTGGTTAAAAAAATGTATGTTAGTGAAAAAGACCCAGAAGTTTTTTTGTTTTTGCATTGCAAAAAATGCTTTTCTTACTTCGTATTTTTGTCTTGTATTGAGTCTAAATATCTAAAAATTCTTAAATCAAGATTCATTTTCTAGACAGGTAAAATGACTTCGATATTATGACACATTTTCAGAAAAAAACCTAAAAAACTAAATTGAGTTTTCACTTAAAACAAGCTAAATTATCTTCCAATGGGGTTAGAAAAATAATCTAAATTCAAACAGAAACAAGATTATATAGGATTACTTTTCTTATCCCATTGGCAGATAATTTAGCTTGTTTTAAGCAAAAACTCAATATTGTTTTTTTTTTTTTTTTTTCAGAAAATGAGACATAATATAATTTCATAACAATATAATAATATCATCCTAATATCATTTCATCATAACATCATAATATCATTTCATAATATCATAAGTCATTTTACTGACTTTCTCCCCCAAAAAACAAGACATAATGTCTTATGCCATTTTACTTGTCTAGTAAATTCATCTTGATTTAAGAATTTTTAGATATTTGGACTGGAAACAAGACCACAACACAACTATGGAATCACTTTCAGAATTATTTTTTCCCAGCTGGTTGACAGCATATCAGAACCCACTATACTTTAAAGAGCTGGAGCATTTGAAGCAGCAGACGACAAAACTTAGTATAAACACAAATTCGGTCCGCTGGTATGAATGCTAATATAGTTATAGTTTAGAATTAAAGTTGTTTTGTGCTAAAAGTAAGCTCAAGTTGTGTGGTTTGTTGTTTCTACTGAGCTTTTTTGCTTGGCAAACCCATAAACTGACATTGATGGATGGACTTTAGATATATCTAGAGACCAGAATATCTAGAGACATGGTTCAACTATCTAACACCATTTAATCGAGGCACAGGGAAGCAACACTCACATTTTCTTCAGTGAATCTAGTTTACCTAAAAAGGAGCTGGCACCAAATGAAAAAACAAATTAATCATTATGCTCATAAGAACTTTTAATGTAAAATGTCTTGCATATTAACCATTTAAAGAGCAGAAAATTATTTTTTATTTTCGCTCATTTGGACTCATAGTATACAATTTTGTTTAGGTGTTTTTTCATTTTATAGTGTTTTTCTTTTTTTACCTCTAGGTTAGTAGTTTTCTCACAGCATGCTGCAAAAAAAAGAGGATGCCAGTGGTTTTTATGTCAAGTTACTTGTCTAGAGTATTTTCCTTTTTTTTTTCTAGAAAATGCTCACTCACTCACCGTTCCTCCATCGTCTGTAATATCCAAGATTCAAAAACAATTTAAAGTCATCATGGACCAGAAGTTGGGATCATCTTTTCTTCTCTGTTGTGACGTATATTGAGTGAAACTGCTTCTGGAACATGTATAAATGTAGGGCGGGGCTTTATATTTTTAATGGGGAATTGATTGGATGGTTGTGGTTTGCTATTGGTTGATCTCATGTGAGTGACAGGTTGCCCCGCCCTCATCATCAGAGAAGAGATGTTGCTGCAAGAGACAGGGGAAGTTATTTTGATTCAAGATTATGAGGTGCATGAATAATATTTAAAAAATGATGTACACGATAAACCGTTTATAATAAATACTGCAATATTCCATGAAAATGACTTCATGGTGACCTTAAGGGTTAAAAATGTTCCAGTGCTCTTTTGCTGTTATCTGTGCTTTTCTCAGAAGCATTAGTCTAATAAATGGATCTGATGGGCGTCTCTTATCTCAGGCCACAATCGCTGGGCACCCCACGTGTACGCTGGCAAGCAGTCAGGATATTTTAGCATCAGGAATAGGAGTCAACCTAGATTTAAACAAGACAGAGTTGGAGAGCAGGAAGAGTGAGTGTGCAGATTTATTTTTATTTAAATTTTGCACTGTGTAACTAAATAAATTACATCATTAAATTACAGGACATTCAGTTGTGTGATAGTAGCTCAGCTCTTTTCAACATGTAGAGGTCTACACTGTTAGACCTTACCAGGCTTTTTTTTACAGTAAAATAAATTTACTGTTAATTGTGCAGTTCTTTACTGTAATCTCCAGTATGTTACTGTAAAAATACCATGCACTAAATTAAAACTCGAGTTAACTAATTTCACTTGCAGAAACCGACTGCCTTAAATTGACCAACTGTCGTTTAAATGTATTAGCTAAATTTATAATGCACTAATAACGTGAGCAAAGTATTACTGTGAACCTATTTCATTTGAGACATACATATTCACAGCGTGTTAAATTAAGCAACATGCAGCGTATCATCATCATCATCATGTTTCTTGGCCTTCGCCTGGACTGAAGCACAGGCTCTACTCTTCAGCACAATGGTGACCCAAAAAAACGAAATTTTACAGTAAACTACTGGCAACAGTGTTGCCAGTATATACCTGTTTTATAACTTACAATTTATCACTGTAAAAATACATTTCGTAGGTGTGTCTTTTTATCTTACACTGTTAACCCTTTTAACCCTAAGGAAAATCTACACTACAAAGAGTAAAATGTAACATTGACGCAGTGAGATAATTAAGTGATTGTGTAAGTGATTGTTGAGCATTAGTGATGAACACCTGCTGTTAACAAGCAGAATCACTGAAGGAAAGAGGAAGACAGAGACTACAGGTACAACTACAACTGACTTCCAGCCATTACACATTATTAACCAGTATGACTTTATATCTGTCATACATCTACAGAAGTTGTTATTGAGATGTTTAATTCAAAATGTTTGGTTTGAAGTCACCATTATGGAGATCAGTGTGTGCTTTAGTTGGGATGCTGACCCTTGACTTTTTAACATTAGTTATTCTCTTTCTGCTTGAACTGTGTTTTTGCAAGCCACACTTCTGCACACACACACGGTTTGTGAATGCAGTTAATTATATTGATTATGATTATGATGACGGATTCATATATAGCCTGTTCATTCACTAATCTTATTCAGAGTTTAATCCTGGGTCAAAAGTGACACTGTGAAACTACAACAATCAGTTACAGTGACAATTTTTTTTAACACATCATACACAACCAAAGAAACAGCTACACTGTCTTGTAGAGATATAAAAAATCAGCACACAACTCTTCTTTATTTATTCATACTGCAGTGCTTGCTAGGAGTTTTATACTATCCTGGAACCCAGCATGCATTGCGACAGGAAACATTTGATTGTCACCATTGTTGAGATTCATATGCTGATTGTTGAGGTCTGTAAATGATTTCAATATCCTTCAGAATAACTGATTTCATGTTGTAGATTTACAGATATATGATAAATACCCATACATTTAAAGCTTATACACAGGATGAGATCATAAAATCAGACATGTCCAGGGTGATTAGGGCATTATCACAACAGCCAAAAAAACCTGATCATCTTCCTCTTGGCGTTTTCTTGCCATAACAAATATGATCTATAAACTCACAGTTACAGCAGCCAGAGAGAAACTAATGTTGTAAATCAAGGGTCAAGAGACCAACTAAAGCAAATACTGATCTCCATCATGGTGACTACAAACTTTATTATATTCAATAAAACATCAACAACTAAATATCTGTTAATTCGCAACTAAATATCTGTTAATTCGCAACAAGTACTTTTGTACATGTATGAAAGAAATAATGTTAAACTGGTTTGTAAACTGGTTTCACCCTCAGTGTTGCTGGACGTCAGTTGTAGTACTTGTGTTTCTCTTTTTTCTGTTCTTGTTTCTGTCTTTCAGTGATTCTTCTTGTCAGGTGTTCATCATTGTCAGAATTCACTCTCTTCTTTTCATTCAGTCTGTCAAGTGGACTGTATAAGTGAACTAATGTAGGGAATAGTGAATGAGGGTATAGGGTGTGATTTGGAACACAGCCTCTGAGTGTCGACTTTGAGCGCTGTTAATTCACAGTATATTCCTGTAGGCTACTTTCTCGAAAATGACAAATATAACCCAGAATGCATTGTTTTCTACGGTATATTACTGCTTTAATAGAAAATGGTATGTTACTGTCAGAATTTGGCCTTTTTTTTGTGTAGAAGCACTAAATGCTACATTGCTGTTTTTGTTTTATGTATGTATCTTTAGACAACATTTATTTGAGCTAACTGGTTGGTTCGTCCTGGGAGATCGAGGAGGCTTTGGCAGTTAACTGGTAGATGTAATAACTAATATGCAGAAAATAAATAAATAAATAATAGCTTGGCCTTCATTGATGCACTCTCAACATTCACTTTCAACATTCATTCTCAACATGAAGCACTTTGTGACTGAAAGTAACAGATTATGAGGTCCTGATTGCTTAGTGGTAAAAGGCAACAACCCGCAGCTCGGCAGTGTCAGTTAATGGGTGGTCATAAATGTAATCTTGGTAAGATGAGTGTTTGACAGCATCAATTATTCATTGTGTTCTGAGACTGTTATCTACCCATACATCTAAGCATAGTTAGTTCGATAAACAGCTCTATTCTCCTGGGCATCTTTTTGCATTTCAGTCAGCCTTTAGTGCACTGATATATTACAGATCCCTCTGTGTGTGTGGTTTTTTTTTTTTTTTTTTTTTGCTTAGTTGTGTTTTCAGGGAAGTGTGTGGTTATTAGATTCTATGGCCCTTGTCAGCAAATTTGCCAGGTTGATGGTTGCCATCTGTAGTGCTTTGGCAGTGGAATGTTCTGAGAACTCTTTTGACCCTGTTTGCTTTGAAAGTTTGTCGTTTTGGGAAATATACCAAACTAACAGTCATATTACGTAATTGGAAACACTAAAAATCTGTTCAAAAACCTAGTGAGCTACCTCTTCTGCGCACATTCTAAACTGAAATGAAACCTCATAATTCTATTGGAATGCAATTGCCTTTATGAATTAGAGTCTATTGGAATAGAGTTCCAACAGAGTGTTTTGTCTTTACATATTACCAAACTAGCAAGCCGATATTCTAATAAGCATAAAAAACAGCACATATGGACGTTTAGGTAAAATGAGAGAGTCTAGGATTGCCATATGAAAGATAGATTCATT
This sequence comes from Gila orcuttii, assembly GCA_026230005.1. Lineage (NCBI taxonomy): Eukaryota > Metazoa > Chordata > Actinopteri > Cypriniformes > Leuciscidae > Gila > Gila orcuttii. The sequence goes on from JAPDVR010000004.1 coordinate 59,655,933, forward strand.
TCTGCCTTATATGTTGTGCAAAACAAGACACAGTGACTATAAAAAGTCTACACACCCCTATAAAAACAGCTGAATTTTGAAATGTAAGAATAAATCAAAGATAAAAAAGTACTTTTTAAGAAAAAAAAAAATCAGGTTGTACCAATGTGCACACGCCTCAACTAATACTTGGTAGAAGCACCTTATGCTTTTATTACAGCAGCCAGTCTTTTAAAGGGGTGGTAAAACACGTTTTCACTTTTCTAACTTTAGCTAGTGTGTTATGTTGCTGTTTGAGCATAAACAACATCTGCAAAGTTACAGCGCTCAAAGTTCAAAGCGAAGGGAGATAATTGCTTTTAAAAAATTCAATTTCTAAGGACTACAGCAAACGACCGGTTTTGGACTACACGACATTTCTCCGGAGTTGCTGACGTCAGCATATCCCATTATTTACATAAACCCCTCCTCCGAGAATACTTAATAAGCGGGGCGAGGCCATTTTATATTGCTGTTTTGGAAATGAGTTGATGCAATGCCGTCGAAACGCTGCTGTTATTTTTATCTGGATTGCAGTTTCACTTTGTTCAGCCTTCCTAGGGACGAGGGAGTTAGGGATCAATGGTTAAAATTTATTTTTAACTCGGTCCCTCATAATTATGACCCAAATCTCGCTCTCTGTGCTGCACATGTTACGGAGGAAAGCTTTTACAATCGTGGCAAACTCTGCAAACCAGTTTGTTAAATGCTCATTCATACTTAACGTTACAAACTTTTTTAATCTCAACAGCGAACTTGGAATTAGTGTAAATTATTCTTTGATTAGAGCTTTTATGTTTATCTACATGCTTGTTTATCTACAGGCACGGTAAACATGGTTCTGTGTTTGATTTGGCAGCCTATGTTTAGTGTTTGTTTTGGGTTAATAGTTCTGTCGACAGATATTTGTCTACAATCGTTCTAAAAATACAAAAGTAACGGTGCCATACAGTCGATACACCAAACGATCACTATAGATCCGCAGTCTTTACTCAAACAAATCCCTTTGAGGACTGTAGTATAATTTGTTAGAACGATTATATGAAATTCTTGTTTATGAAGCTTATTTTTTGTAATTCTATAATAATTAGTACAATTAAATAACAGAGTATCTAAAAAGTAATGAGAGAACAACAAAAAACAAACCTTTCTGAAACGTCGTTTAACAGCCGTTCTTGAACAGGTTCTGCTCGATCATCTTCACTAACGTTTCCCCGGGTCCGAGTGGTTTAATTGACGCCATTGTTTATAATACACCAAAGCACAAACTACCGGTAAAGGTAAGGGGCGTGACGTTTCCGGAAAACGTGCACTAGACGGTTAGCGAATCACAACACACTGGGCCAGCTAACCAATCTGATCCCATTGAGTAGTTTTGAGGGACTGGCTTCATAGAACCAGGAAACCATCAGACCGTTTTTACAAGGAGGGGCAGAGCAGTGTAGATTAAAGGTAAAATATATGAAAAATAATGCAATTTTTAAAAAAACGAAGCATGAACACGTTACAGTGCACCCCACAAACACAATCAAGCCTTCGAAAAAATGCGTTTTACCACCCCTTTAACAGTATTCTATCAACTTAACACTGTAGTCCCCCTGTAGTCCTTTAAAAAAAAATGTGTCATGCCTTTAAAATAGTTTGAATGTAACTCTACACCCTTGCCTCATTTAGTATGTGCGGTTCTATGAATATGCAAATGAGCCCCGCCTCCACTCACTCAGCTCAGAGATCCACTCTTTGACGATCACATGTTGATCTGATTGGTTACAAGGTTGTTTGTGTTTTTGAGACTGTCTTTGGTTCACTGCAGTTTTAAGGAGAAAATACTCAGCAATGCTGTCGACTTATGAATTTACACATGGTTTGTCTTAAAGCATATTAAAAACACCACATAGACATATAAACAACTTTAAAAGCTTGATTTTCACCTCAGTGGGACTTTAACATCTTGATTTGTCAAGCTGTCAAGAAGGCTCCAGCATCTGCGCAACCACACATACAAGCAGTTTGGAAAATGGATGGATGTATTTGTCAATTTATTCCCACTCTTCCTTGTAAAAGAGCTCCGGATCGATCAAATATCCTGTCTACAGCCTGTCTACAAGTTTTTTCGAATGGATTTACATCTGGGATCTTACTCAGCCATTCTTCTTCTGAATCAAAGAACTAGATATGTGTTATGAAGCTGAAAGATGAAATTCATATTCATCATCAATATTGAAATGGAGGCTGGCAGAATTTGTGGCAAAATGGTCTGGTATTTGGCTTTGTCCATGATTCCTTCTATCTTGACTTCAGCTGAAGAGTATCAGTGATTCTTGTCCGAGAATGCTTCATCATGCTCTTTGAGTGATGAGTTTTTGCACCAGATGTTTTGGCCAAAAAGTTTGGCTTGGTTTCATCAGACCATTGGTTTTCCCAACATTTATGTGGGCTTAGATCAGTGTTTCTCAACCCTGCTCCTGAAGGACCCCCAAAACTGCATATTTTCTTTGTCTCCCTAATCAAACACACCTGATTCAACTCATCAGCTCATTATCACATGGGGATATATGTGATAATGAGCTGATGAGTTGAATCAGGTGTGTTTGATTAGGGAGACAAAGAAAACGTGCAGTGTTGGGGGCCTTCAGGAGCAGGGTTGAGAAACACTGGCTTAGGCCTAGTCCACACGGACACAGGTATTTTTATAACCGGAGTTTTTCCTCCTGTGTTTTAAAAAAAAATCCTGTCCACACATGCTCGGTTTAAAAAAAGTCTCTGTCTACATGAAAATGCAAAAACACGCTATCAAGCGCTGTCGAGATGTACGCAGCGGCGCACAATCTGACGTCAAACACAGCGGATAACAGCGCACACTCTGACGTCGCAAGGCAAAACCCCCGGTTTTACTGTCTACATGACAACACTGCAACCGGCGTTTCTGAATATCCTCATCCTGGTTTTTCAAAAATGTTCGGTTTCAGTGACCTGAGCTGCGTTTCCGTGTGGACTAACGGCCGAACCGGGTAAAAAAAGTCACGGATATAAAAATACCCGTGTCCGCGTGGACAAGGCCTTAGATGATGCTGTTGTCTTGCCATCCTACCCTATTTCCCAGACAAAGAATACAGGTTATTGTTAACATGACCATACTTTCCTCTGCTTCTTTAATGTTGCTGTAAGTCTTTTGGCAGCCTCAATGATAACTTTAAATACTGCAGTGCAGTTCTTCTGGCCAACATTTCAGTAAGCAGTTCCTCAATACACTCCAACAAGCGTTTGCTTCTTCCCGCCGGTTATGGTTACTGAATGAACATAACCTGGATGTTCCTTCACAAAGAAACTCCACACGTTGTTTCTCTTTAATGAAATGAGCTGCTAACCTCCATCTGATCTGCTGAGATCATCACACATTTCTGAAGATACACCTCTTCCACAAGCACTTAAGTAATCCAACAAACATAAACAAAGGCACTTACTATAACTCATATTTTATATCTAACAATTATAATAGTTATAAAAATAATGAAACCTCTTTTCTCTCTCTCTGCATTTCACCTTCACTCTAGATTGTGTACAAATCAAAATAATTACAAAACTGCATACAAGCTAAATTTGCACTGAGGTACTAATGATTAGCTATATTGCATATCGAATTTCTTAAAGGGATAGCACAAAAATGAAAATTCTGTCATTAATTACTCGCCCTCATGTCGTTCCAAAGCCGTAAAACTTTAATTCATTTTCAGAACACAAATGAAGATATTTTTGCTGAAATCTGAGAGTTTTCTGTCCCTCCATTGACAGCTACGCAACTTCCACTTTGACGCTTCAAAAAGTTCATAAAGAGATCGTAAAACTAATCCATGTGAATTGAGCGGTTTAGTCCAAATTTTCTGAAGAGACTCGATCACTTTATATGATGAACAGATTTAAAGGTCCCATATTGTAGAACTTTCTAAAGTTTTATTTTAGGTTTTGATGTTCTTAAGAATAAATATTTGCGGTATAAGTAACAAAAACCATCTCAGTATATGTTTACAGCTCCTTTCTCAGGAGCTCTGCCAAGAACAGGTCGATTTTGCCCTGTCTACTTAATATTCATGAGCCTCTCTTCTGATTGGCCTGTTGTTTTCTGAGTGACTCACCATTGGTGGGGGTGGAGACTGAAGGCGGTGACTGAGTAGTTCTGACATCACATTTATACGGAAGTCACAACAGCTCGTGAAAAGGCACAGTTACTTTATGCTGGCTGTGTGCATTTATCTGTGGATCGACTGTTTTGAAACTTAAATGGTAGTTTCTACTCCCCTAGACCTCTGTTATCATGAAAAAAGCCAGGAAATCTCAGTGTTGACAATATGGGCCCTTTAATTTAGACTTTTTATTCACATAGAAACATTGATCAGGGAACATAAACAGAAGCTCAACCAAACCTGCTTGACGCACGAAGAACAAACCTCATTGGTTCTTGGTGAAGCTCAAACGTGATTGGTTTACCACAACTGATGTGTGAGTTGATGAATGTTTATATGTGAATAAAAGCCTAAATTCAATCAGTTTCTGCATCATATGGATGCTCGTGAGTTGTGATTTAACAGTTAAGCTAATGTACCACAGGCGGTGTTCCCGGTCCAGGACTCTGGATGAAGAGACCAGCAGCAGCTGGGAAATGTTGAACAGAAGTCTCTCGGTCCCCGAGGGTTCATATCTGAGCTGTGGATCTGGCTGATGGTTGTTCAGGAACACATTTCTGGGATAGGACGTCCCCAGTTACTCTGTTTTGGGACGGAGGCTGTGTGAATTTGCTAATCTTTTGTCATCTCAGTGGAATAGTTGGATGTTGGATGACTTCTTAGAGTCCTGTTTCATAAACCCCATTTAATATAAAAGCATGTGATCATTTTATTAAAGTGTCAGTCAAAGCATCTCAACATGAGTTCAGATTTTTCCCATGTGATGGGACAGTTTAAGAAGAGAATCATCCAAAAATGTCATCTATACATCACTATCCACTTCCATTGTATGCAAAGGAGACATTCTTCCTAACATTTCCCTTTGTGAAATTGAGTAAAATGATACAGGGATGAAATAACATTGTTGTTGGTGAGTAAATGATTCTGTTTTGGGAAACTGTTCCTTCAGTAACATTCTCTCAAAGATGACATCATCTGCACTGGCTGTAAGGAGCTTTATAGGGACTGATGGTCTCTGGCCGCTTTATTAAGTTGAAATGATGGATTGAGGAGAATGACTTGTATTGATTTTGGTGTTGTGCTGAGAAGCCACTGCGTTTCATCATTCTGCAGACAATAACAGAGCATCCTCTAGCATCTGTGCTTTTCTTTCTATCTGACAGCGGGGGAATATAAATATATCAAAACTTCATCCGTGATCTGTGACGCATGATTTGGTATTAAGATCTAGATCGGATGATCTGAATACAACTGAGACACTGCAGTGTTTACACCTGGGACACTGAAAAAAAAAAAAAAACGTAAAAAATATGGTTGCAACTGAAGTTTTTCAGATTTACCTCACAGTTTACAGTAAAAAAACAACAACTATATTTCATGAACTAAAATAGTGTTAATATACCAAATTGCTAAAATCAGTTTTGTTACCTTTTGTCAACCTCCTTATCAAGGTGCTAAAGAGAAAACCACACAATGAATCAAAGTTCTCACAAGTATTTCCACAAGCTAAATCGCTACAAATATAAATATTAAGGTACATACTATTACATATACACACAAATACAAAACACATTCAAGAAGTAACATAAAACCCTAATGTACATAACTGATAAGAAAAACTTTTGGGAATGTTTTTTTTTCCACTGTAAATTATAAAAACATTATGTTTAACAGTATTTTTCTGTAAATTTACATTTAAATGTCTTATTAGATCAATTACAGTTTCTGACCGTTTGAGGTAAGGCAACTTTAGTTGCATTTTTACTGTCACTTACCATTAAAATTGCGATCTGACTTGTAATCAGATTTCAAGGAGAGGATCTCTGATTTCTTGACATTGCTCAGAAAGTAAGTCACTGTTATTGCAGATTGATAAAGCACAAAAAAGAAAACTGTTCGGTGAATAATTTCTAAATATCAAAATCAATTCCAAATATAGCTGAATTTAAATGAAAGCACAAAGTCAATGTTTTGAGCATAATTAATATGTGTGCTTTAAATGATCTGCGTCTGCCTGTCGTTCCTGCCAAACCAAATACTGCAAGCTGTCCTTCCAGCCAGCACAACTAATCCTCTGCAGATGATCCAGAATACGGCAGCGGATCTGATCTCCAATAAACCAAAGAGCGACATGTTTCACCTCTCTCGTGCTGTGTCCCAATTCACATAAATACAGTGCTTAGCATAAGTGAACACACCCATGCTAAAGTTGACTAAAAAGAGGAATAAAAAATAATCTTTTGGAAATTGATTTTAATGCCTTAATTAAAAAAATGAGGAAAAATCCAACCTTTAAGGACACCAATTTTCTTTGTGAATGAATAATGTATCGTAAATAAATAAATGTTCTTCCTTAAAATACAGGGTGTGTAAGTCAGGACACCCCTATGTTAAATTTCCATAGAGACAGCAGATTTTTATTTTTAAAGGCCAGTTGTTTCATGGATCCAGGGTAATATGCATCCTGATAAAGTTCCCTTGGCCTTTGGAAATAAAATATCCCACATCATCACATTCCCTTCACCATACTTAGAGATTGGCATGGTGTTATTTCAGTTAGCCTAATAACTGGTATGATTTGCATTGAGAGATGATCTTATGGAAAGGTTCCATAAAGAACAATTTTAATAATCTAAAGAAACTTTTTTTTCACTGTAAAGATCGTTTTGTGGAATGGAAAGTTTCCATGGATGTTAAAGGTTCTTCATGGAGTCATAAATGCCAATAAAGAACCTTTAAAGAGCTAATAAATTAACTAATGTCATCAAATGGCAGCTTTTTGTAAACTAAATGCCATTTAGTTTTAGTCATTTTAGTCATTTGAATTGTTTTAGTTTTAGACTAGTTTGTCGACTAAATATATTAATATTAACTATAGTCTTCAGGTACTATACCAACAGAAATTTAATAAAGTAATCAAATGTAAAATAACCGTGCATAGTCTTCCTTGTAAAAACCCTTATTAACGTTTCTAAAGTTATTCAGTCAAGAGCAGTGAGCGAATTTCTCTTTATCTTTTGTTGTTTGAATTAACATTAAAGACCTAGACAGCACCAGATTTAGGCTACTGTCACTTTAAGGACTAATGCATGCATCCAAATATGTTTTTTACCAACTGTTTATTTTCACTTCAGACATAACCGGCTTAGTGAATTCTCGCCAAAACGTGATATATAGTTTGTACAATACAAAAATCATTAGAATGTCCTCATAAAATATGGAAACCCAATGTGTGTGTGTGTGTGTCTGTGTATAGACATCAGTTAGCATTGTTATGACATGTGAAAAGTGTATAAATGCACAGTTGGGGTCTTAAGATGGCTTTCATTAAAAATGGATGATACCCATATCTCTATCCAGTCCTGGCAGTGCTTGAAAACAGTTGATGAGACAAATAAACAAATGAAATCTTTTATTTTTCTTTCTGCTTATTTGCACTACACTAGGATTATTATTCTTCGCTTCACCAAACCCCATAAACATTTGCACACTACAATATTCATCTCTGTCTCTCTCTGTTTCTGTCTCTGCAGAAATGTGATTGTCTTCTGAGTCTGAAAGCAAATTCTCTGGAGCAAAAAGCAAGAGTGTGTCAGTGTTTGAGCGAGAACATCAATACACAGCTTCAGCTGCACGGAAGACAGACTTTCTGCCCATCTCAGCAGGTACAGTACATGCTTCATGTTTCTCTGGACATTATCAGGGCTCAGCGATGAGGATGTGATAGAGTTTTAGGCCATTTGCCCCATCATTCATGTCCTTATCATATTTTACATTTGTTGATCATGTACGGTGCGGGATTTGGAGCCAGATCAGCATAAAAAATAATACATTTACAAAACAAAATTCATATATGCACAGCACAATTCACATTCACACTACCCAATTCGTAAATTCAAAACATGATTCATAAATACACAAGTAAAAGCATAAATATTTCCTCCAAATGCTCACACGAATGCATATTACCTAAATAAATGTTAAATGTTTACACAAATATGTATATATACATCAAGTTCTTGAATTAATTTCCATCACACATTTATGAATTTTTATTTATGGCTCGTTGAATCTGCATATACAAATCGTCACACGTGTGTGGACTGCTTTGAATTTGTGCGGTATTTTTGAGAGCTTCCTGACAGGTTAAGACTCATAAATATCTTTTTTTGGAGGATGTTCTGTTTAGCCAATTGCGGTGAGCTTTAAACCCACCAATCAAAACGCTCCTAACTGAACGGACTCAAGAAGCTCAAGGAGGGAAGGAAGGTCTCAAAAATACTGCACACAAATTTAAAGCAGTCCATGCACGTGTGACGATCCATAAATACATGTAACATAATTCATAAATGTTTGATGGAAATTAATACAGTAACTTGATATATAGCCTACATATTTGTGTAAATATTTTACATTTATTTAGGTAAGATGCATTTGGTGAAAATATTTATGCTTTTACTTGTGCATTTATGAATCATGTTTTGAATTTACAAATCGAATTTTGTAAATGTGAATTGTGCTGTGCATTTATGAATTTTGTTTTGTAAATGTATTATTTTTGAGGCTGATCTGGCTCCATACGGGATGATTATCCAAACTCTTTTCGAGTGAAGGTTCTTACCCCTTCAGGCATTTTCACACACTCCACGACTCAAAGATTACTGCCAACATACTGAAAACTGCAAGAAAATTGCTCTGAATCACTGACATCTGCCAAGTCAGATCAAGTGACCTTTATTTATATAGTGCTACAATACAGATGGTTTTAAAGCAGCTTCATAGTAATAAACAGAAAAATAACATAATGAATGATGCAAATTTGATCAAATATGAGACAAATTCTACTGTAAAGCACATCTAGAGAAGACAATAGTGTCATTATTCAACTCAAGTCAGTTCTATGTAGGTTCAGTTCATTTCAATTACTGTGTAAAATTAATCAGTTATGAAATGAGTTAAATTCTACTGTAAAGCACATCTACAGAAGACAATAGCGTAATTATTCAGCTCAAATCAGTTCAGTAACAGTGTCAGAATTCATCAATTATGAAACTAATTTGATTCAGCTATAAAGCAGCTCTGCAGAAGACAAAACTGTCTGTCCATATTCAGACGTCACAGTCTGTGGCACAAGAATTTTGCATGAACAAACTGGGAGATAATCTCATTCTGGATTGCGTCGCTCATCCAATCATCTTTCACCCACTCTCTTTCCAGATTGTAGGTACAGTATGTTTCAACATAAGCTTGTACAGCATCAACAACAACCACTTTAATTTTGCTCTGTTTATCACACAAAGTGATGGTGTTGCTTCAGAAGATTTGGATTAAACCACTGTCCCTTTTTGGAGATGTATGATGTCACGTCAACATGGTTAATGATAAACGTTCACTTTTGAAGAAAACAAGTGAGTGCATGTTTTGATACTAGATCTGTGTGTAAAGGCCAATATTGGGCCGTCTGTGAGCGTCTGTCAGGTTACATTTTGTGGTGTGTTCCTCATGTTGTCTATAGTTCGACCGATTCAGCATGTTGAATTGCCGTTGGTGAGAGAGATCACTCTGATTGGCTGTTCAGCTTAGCGAACGAGTCAGTGCACGAGAATTAAAGTGAGCAAAGATGTCAAGACAGCACAGACCTTCTACATCGGTAACACTTTACAATAAGGGTCATTAGTTAACAACCTTAGTTAACATGAACTAAGAATGAACACTTCTTCAGCATTTATTAATCTTAGTTAATATTAATTTCAACTTGAACTAAAACGTTATTAAAATCAAAAGTTGTATTTGTTAACATTAGTTAATGCACTGTGAACTAACATGAACAAACAATGAACAGCTGTATTTTTATTAACTAACATTAACATAGATTATTAAATACTGTAACAATAAGCTGTAACAATTGCTCATTGTTAGTTCATGTTAGTTAATACATTAACTACTGTTAACTAATGAACTTTATTGTAAAGTATTTATTCCAAGTATTCCAATACACAAATATTTTCATAACAACATGAGCCTCCTGGAATGAAGAAAGTGATCAGAATGATTGATATTCAGAATGTTTAGCTAGCACTGCTTTGTTTACGGTGTGTATATCTGCAGTTCATCTTTTGAATAACAAATATAGACTATGGTTACCTGCTGACATAAGGAGCTTTTGCACGTGTTTTGGCGTGTTCGTACCGCAGGAAATGGGAATAATTTTAGTTCTAGGAACTCTTTTGGTAGCCTGGTCCCACCAGGCACTTGTACATTTAATTTCATTTGTACATAGAGTCTGGCACCGCTCCTTTGACAAGCATTAACTTCCTTGTAGGCGGGTACTCTATTGAAGTCTAAAACTATTGGATCCGCCCAGAGTCACTCTGGATCTGCCATAACCAATCGCTAACATTCGGTCGTGACGTCTGTCATGTCGAACCCCGTGGGGAGGAGCGCCACAACATCATGGCCACCAACAAAACTAAGCAAAGGTTGTTCTTGCTCCGGCTTTAACTTCTTGATATTCGGCAGCGTCGCCAGAACGGACCGAAGGGCTTCGCTCGCATCTTTCTCTGCTGCCATTACTGAACTACAACTCAAAATAACGCACGACATCAACGTCATCGTTCTCAGCCACTCCCTCTGTTCGCTGATTGGCCCGGTAAAAAATTGATCGGAGAAAACCAAAGACTACAGCAGAATCCCAGACGTAGTACTGAAGGAAAATTAAAATTGAGCGGAAGTACGTAGGAGGGGGAGCCAGGCTACTCTTTTGGAGGAACTAATTTAGCTTCTACTTCACAGTCAGTCTAAACCATCACTATAGGAAATATCCGTGATGTGAGTGTACGCTGATTGGCCGAACGCACTCGAAACACCAGCAACCGCCTTTAAAAAAAAAGCTGTGTATACACACAGATTATATTTACCCCAGAAACGAACTATACGAACATGGAAAACAGTGATAGACGGGCCTCTCAAACATTTCGCTAAGGAGAAAATACAACGCGACTTTGAGGGGACCAAGAGAAACATGATTATGTATTTCTGCTCAGCTACGAACACTGAGCATCAACCACACGGCAAATGCTAATACTTTTTCTGTGTATAACAGTTCTCTCTAATAACGTATTAAACAGGACTGTTAAATAGATTGTAAACTAATGAACACGGAGAATGTGAGCACTGTTTGTTTGCTCAGGCTCTGCCGTTCTCAGCGGCGTCAAAATAAAAGTCACAACAACAAGAGTTGAGTTCCTACTGGCGGTGCGAATACAAACAAAAAAAGGTTCCTAGGGGAACATCTAGTTCTTTGACATCAGCTTGTGTCACTGCCTTAAAGAGGTAAATGATCCTTCCGGTTGATACCCGTATGCCTGGTTATTTTGCTCTGTGTTCTTTGTTTCAGCCAGCAAAATATTGAAATATATGGTTGGAAGTCTGAGATATCTAGTATAATATTCCACATAGATTGGAATACAGAATTAGTCCAATAGGCTTTCATTCAGATCTCACACCTGCTATTATTTATCTCTTTGCTCTCCATTCACATGAAAGAGAAGGTGTGTGTTGATCACAGATGCTTTTATCAGCCTTTGAATCAGCTTTCACTCTTTTTCATTATTTTTTTCCTCTTCTCTTTTGCTTTATGCCTCTCTTCACCTTTGTTTCCCATCGTTCTGTCTGTCTGTCTGTCTGTTTGTTTGTTCCGGTCGTGTCTTTCACTGCAGCTGTGCCATGTGCCAGATCCGTTTAAATGTCTGTTTGTGTGAGTGTGTTTGTCTTGGATATGAATTAGGGCCACGGTTCTCAAATTGACCCAAATAAGGTTGCAAGTTTTGTCATATAGAGTCACAGACAGCAGGGAAAAAGCAATGCAAAAAGTAAATAAAAAAGTAAGCTAGCCATATAATCTATACCAAATAAACTGACCAATCAACTTTTCAAAGTGAGAGTGAAAAACGTCCCAAACTTTTTGCCATTAACGTCAAAAGATGTGCATCCAATCAAACTGCATCCGTCACTGATCACAGATTATTATTACACAGTTGTGCGATGTCCTCTCATTCTTTGAAAACTATGTACAAACATACACAATGAGAAAACTCATGCTACATTTTTACATTATATTTGTGTTCAACAACAAGAAACATGAAGCACAATTAGCACAGCCTTCGCAGATCCAAGATCCATCGTAACCCACTGCCTTTCTTGCTTTACAATGAAGTTCGGGCTGTAAAACCCTGATTTCATCTCGGCTGGAGGGACTGGATTCTGACCTCCGCCAAATTACTACCCCCCTAGTACTTGTAGGTTTAGGATTAGTTGTGGTGGAGGGTTTTAGGATTAGGCAATCAGGTACTGACTTCAACGAGGGGGTTAATAATTTGGCAGGGAGTTGAAATTCGGCACAGCACCGTCTTTACAGTTGTGGTCAGAATTAATGGCACCCCTGGTGAATATGATCAAAAATGGCTGTAAAAAATAAATCTGCATTGTTTATCCTTTTGATCTTTCATTAAAAAAAATTGCAAAAATCTAACCTTTCATTTAAGTAAAATAATTGAAAGTGGGGGGTAATTATGAAATAAATGCTTTTCTCTAAAACACGCTGGCCATAACTATTGGCTCCCTTTTTGCAACCTCCTTTTGCCAAGATAACAGCTCTGAGTTTTCTTCTATAACGCCTGATGAGTTTGGAGAACAACTGACCAGAGATCAGAGACCATTCCTCCATACAGAATCTCTCCAGATCCTGCAGATTCACAAGTTCATGTTGGCGCTTCTTCTCTTCAGTTTAGCCCACTCATTTTCTATAGGGTTCAGTTTAGGGGACTGGGATGGTCATGGCAGAAGCTTCATTTTGTGCTCAGTTACCCATTTTTGTGTTGGTTTTGATGTTTGTTTTGGACCGTTGTCCTGATGGAAGATCCAACCACGGCCCATTATATCTGACTAGCAGAGGCAGTCAGGTTTTGATTTTTTATCTGTTGGTATTTGCTAGAATCCATAATACCATGTATCTGAACAAGATGTCCAGGACCTCCAGCAAAAAAATATCCCCACAACATATAAGATCCAGCAGTATATTTAACCGTAGGCATGGGGTACTTTTTATCCCTGTTTGCACCAAACACATCTGGTGGGTTTGCTGCCAAAAAGCCCTTTTTTAGTTTCATCTGACCACAGAATCCAGTCCCTTCTTAAGATCCAGTCGTGTTTGAGAACTGAATATACTCATGAATACTCTGAATATACGAGGAGGATTTTTCTTAAAACCCCCCCAAACAACATGTGGTGATGAAGGGGTTGTTTTATATTTTTTTTACGCTTTCTGACCTCCAAGACTCAACTAATCTCTGCAATTCTCCATCTGTGATCCTTGAAGAGTCTTTGGCCACTAAACTCTCCTCCTCGCTGCGCATTAAGACAATATAGACACACGTCCTCTTCCTGACAGATTCGTAACATCTTTAGTTGATTGGAACTTAATTATTGCCCTGAAGGTCAAAATTGGGATTTTCAATTCTTTACCTATTTTCTTACAGCCACTTTCTATTTTGTGATGCTCAACAACCTTTTGATGCAGATCAGAACTATATTCTTTGGTTTTACTCATTGTGATGGATAATTAAGGGAATTTGGCCTTTATGTTTCCTCATATTTAAACTCCTGTGAAACAAGAAGTCATAGCTAGACAATTTTATGTTCCTAGTCACCCTGGTGTGCTAAAAAAAAGGTAAATATTATTGGGAATATACTTCAGAGATATTTTACTCTTTTTTTTTTTTATTCTACGGGTGCCAATAATTGTGGCCAACGTGTTTTGGAGAAAAACATTTATTTCATAATGTGATTTCCCCCCCACTTTCAAATCTTTTACTTCTATGAAAGGTTAAATTTTTGCTAATTTTTTTAATGAAAGATCAAAAACATAAACAATGCAGATTTATTTTTTAAACCATTTTTGATCATATTTACTAGGGGTGCCATTAATTCTGACCACAACTGTATTGTGTCCTTCTATATGTGCAATCTCGGCACGCAGGATAGAAGTGTGTTTGCCTGACACCGAACCAATGTTTGTTTATTTTATATTAAACTTTTTGAACGTTAAAAAATAAATAAATAAACAAGTACAAAATGAAAGTAAAGACGTCATTCTCTCATGGCCCTCAGCCTCATCCTGCTCGCCACACCTATAGATTGTATTGTTATATATTTTATTGACAACTCATCAATTAAATATTTTTATGGCGAGCTGCACCATCTCCCCATTGGCCTTCACAATGGCAATGGAGATTATTATTAGAGCCTCGAAATGGGTCGTGGGAGGAAAACGACTACAATGTAATCAGAGGTTACCACCATTTCGAGCCTATAAGGACGATCTAACAACACTCACAACAACTGTCCCCTGCACCAAGAGATTGCTGGAGAAACTGATGTAACCCCCTAGAGTTTAACAATGTTCTACATTTTTGTTAATTTTATGCAGTACCATAGTTTCCCTGTAGGGGCCGCTATATGAACTGGTGCACTGCGAAGAAAAATATTGAGAGAAGAAGACGATATATAGCTGATACGCACGAGGTGATCAAGCGCTGCTTTTGAAGTACTAGAATGCGTGATTTTCTGACAAAAAGAGTTGAAAACTTTTCATAAGATTATGAAGTATGTTCATGGATTCAAAAAGGAATTCCCTTTGATTTTATTGAGAAACTTCTGCGAACTCTGATTGTTTTTTTGTTGCCTGATTCCATTCTGTGAAAAGATCAACTGTGAGCTATGGCGAGCCAGACCATGATTTGGTGAAGGGCCTACTGCGTTCTACTGACGTTCAACCCGGATCAGTTTCCATCTGTTTGCATCGTGGGATTCATTTCAATTACAGCTAAGTAAGGTGTCACGATTTCGATTTATCGAAATCGATCGAAATTAATTCACAATCTCAAAAATCGAAATAAAAAATATAATCGTCGATGCTGCCACGCCCCCATGTCGCGCCCGTGATGGAAAGTTCGGATCGTTTTACTGACTCTATTATTCAATCTAGTTCATCAAAATTAACTAATCTTTTTTTCTAGTCAATTCATGGGCTTTAAATGTTATACTTTTAACATTAAACGGGACTAGATTTGATGGCCGAGTGCGAGCGCGGGCGGTAATGCACTCACTCTGTGTGTGCCGGAGAATAAAACGATTTGCGGGATTCCCGCAAACTAGAAATATCTATGAATAAAACATATAAAAACTAATACATTTTTATTTATCTGTTGCAGAAAAGCAACAAGAACAACTAAAACAAAATAGAAACGATTTACAGGCCAGAGTTTCTATTTATAACATGTTTGCAGCGTTGAGCGATTTAGCCAATCACAGACATATGTGTTGATTTCTTGAACGCAATGGCCAATCAGAAGCATTTAAGATAGACTCTCCTCACCCTCAAAACTGACTTTTTGTTCAGTGCTGAATTCTGTAAGCTGACAAATCCTCTAATTATAACAAAGTGTAGGCTATATATTTTGAAAGATTCATTGTGCAGTCAGCTTCATTGATAATAACAGAGATGTGTGAGATTGCGATGAACTGATGTCAGCTTTTTAGGAGCAACAGCAACCTGTGCTTAAAAAAAAAGTAAAAATCAAGAATCGAATCGAACCGTGACCTTAGAATCGAAAATGTAATTGAATCGAGGATTTGAAGAATCGTGACACCCCTACAGCTAAGCTGTTGATATACACACACTACCCGGGTAGTAGAAAAAAAGGCCTTACATATACAATTAACTTCACACACACACATCAACTTCCAAAGGAACCAGGAGGACTTTTGGACATTTTATTTTTCTTTATTTTCCTCTTTTATTCTTGGATTTTTTTTGTACAACTTGGGTTAAAGATTGCTTTTCTCCATTTCAGATAGTGTTGTGACGAGACCTCAATATATTTTGCAATTGAAGCATTCATTCATTAAGTTGTTTCATGTACAATAAATGTGCTGGCTGTTAGCTGACTTACACTATTTGGCCTAACTTTATTTCTATCCTCCTAGAGTCGAACCTAGTTAAATATATATATATTCAGAGTAGTAGAACACTTATGGTGTTCTATTGACAACTTTAACAGTGTTACACTACATCAAAATATAACATGGGCGAGGATGAAGTTAAAGCTTAATAAGTGCAGAAGCATCTCCATCGTGAAAGGCCAAGTCACAGACCAAAGGCGTACCAGCCTGTCCCAACTGTCTCAGAAATGCCAGTAAAGAGCTTGGGGAGATGGTATGATGCGAAGCTCAATGACACCGAGCAGTTAGAACAACTAAAAAATTATACCAGCATGTACATGGAGCGCATCAACAAGACCTTGTTGCCAGGAAAACTCAAGTTATGGTGCTTTCAGTTTGGCATACTACCAAGACTCTTGTGGCCGTTACCTGTGTATGAGATCCCCATCACCAAGGCTGAAAAGTTGGAACGGCTGATAAGCACACAGCTGAAGCAGTGGCTTGGAGTTTCACGTTGTTTAACCCTCTGGGGACCAAGGGGTTTTTGGGGCCCTTGGGATGTTTTGACATGCACTGACATTTGTGCTTTTTTCAGTTATTTATAAACATGTTAATGGCAAAGGTGTAAATTCACTCTATATAGGACAAACGGGGCTACCATAATATGTGAGCAACATGAATGTACATGTTTGTATTTTTGAGAGAATATTATTTATGCATGGTTATTGAAAAAACTAAAAGTTTCTGAAATAAGGCCACAAAACACATATTGATTATTTCTTCACAAGACTTTTGAAAATTGTATCACATAGTCTAGAATATTTTCTCCAAAACTATGTGAGAATCATCCTGACTACTCATTCAGATAAGTCAATAAAGTCTTTTAGAATGTGTATGACGTGTTTTGTTTGAGAAAGCTTTATGGTAGGAGGCGTGATCTCTCATTAATATGTGTGGCATTTCACACCTGAGGAAGACAAAGACCCTCCCATAATGGCCCTATTAGGTGTGCTATCAGGCCATATCAGTATGAGGAGCCTTGCACAAAGAATCAGGAGATTTAAAAAAGAATGGCTTTTAGATTGTTTGGATTTATTTACTGCACACACACACACACACACACACACACACACACAAACAGGCGCACACATCTTTGTGGGGACTCTCCATAGGCGTAATGGTTTTAAATACTGTACAAACTGTATATTCTGTCCCCTTACACTGCCCCTATCCCTAAACCTACCCATCACACACAACTTTCTGCATTTTTACATTTTCAAAAAACATTACTTAGTACGATTTATACGCTGTTTTCCTCATGGGGACCGCTGGCTGGTCCCCACAATGTAGGTGATTTCAGGTTTTACTATACTTTTGGGGACATTTGGTCCCCACAATGTAATATAAACATGAACACACACACACACTGCTTAGAATAAGTGAACACACCCATGCTAAAGTTGACTAAAAAGAGGAATAAAAAATCTTAATGCCTTAAGAAAAAAAAAAATAGGAAAACTCCAACCTTTAGGAACATGAATAATGTCCTTGAATTCTTTGTGAATGAATAATGTATCGCAAATAATTGAATGTTCTTCTTTAAAATACAGGGTGCATACGTCTGGACACTTCTATCACACACCCTTCATCATACAGACATGGTTTTATTTCAGTTCAAAGTTAGAGTTGGAAACATCTTGAAAAGAAAATTGTCTTTTTCCATAAATGTCTTAGTTTGATCATACATATTTCAAAGTTCAAATTATTTTGATATAGCTTGCATTGGAACAAACACTATAACTGTCACGTTTCAGTGTGTTTAGTTCTGTTTTGTGATCTGGTTTACCCCTGTCTTAGTGTTTTTGGTTCAGTCCTGGGTTCCAGTTTTCCCGCTCCTCGTTTGTTCAGTTTATTCACCTGTGTTGAGTTGATTTGCCTCAGCTGTGTCTTGTTCCCATGATCCGTTCTCTGTGTATGTAAACCCAGTGTTCTCCCTCACTCCTGGTCGGTTATTGTATATGTTGCGTTTATATGGTATGTGTTGCATCTCCTGAGTTTTTTGATAATTAAATTCCTGTTAGTAGTTATTCCTTGTCTCCTCGTGCTTCCTCTCTACACCCATCCGTGACAGAATAACCGACCTAAAAAACAAACATGATGGCTGAAGACAAACTCTTCAACATTCAGCAGAATGGCCGTTCGTTGGAGAGGTATGTTGAGGAGTTCCTGGATGTTTCCCATCTTGTGAACTGGGGTAATTCCACTATGAATGCCTGCTTCCGGATGGGACTAAATGATGATAATTTATTCCGTTTCATCTCCGTGGATAATTGTTATAAGTCCGTCCCGGACTTTATTAATTATGTCCTTGAATTACATGGTTCTGATTCCCTCGTTGACTATGCAGAAGATAGTCAAAATCATCGTTCAGTCCTTATCCGGAAGTATGTCGGCGCCCCAGTTCATCTCGATCCGGAACCCTCTGCATACCTCTCCAAGAACTCCGTGTCCCTTGCTTCACCCAAGATGGCCGAGCCTTCACCGGTGGTCCCGTCCAGCACAGATCCCGAACCAGAGCTTCCGCCGCTGGTCCCGTCCAGCACAGATCCCGAGCCAGAGCTTCCGCCGCTGGTCCCGTCCAGCACAGATCCCGAGCCAGAACTTCCGCCGCTGGTCCCGTCCAGCACAGATCCCGAGCCAGAGCTTCCGCCGCTGGTCCCGTCCAGCACAGATCCCGAGCCAGAGCTTCTGCCGCTGGTCCCGTCCAGCACAGATCCCGAGCCAGAGCTTCTGCCGCTGGTCCCGTCCAGCACCGATCCCGAGCCTTCGCCGCTGGTCTTGCCCAGCACAGATCTCGAGCCTTCGTCGCTGGTCCCGTCCAGCACAGTGCTTCACGTCAGCCACGTCCAGCCAGAGACCGTCCAGCCAGAGACCGTCCAGCCAGAGACCGTTCCTGAGCCTGAACCTGTCCTTCTCCCCAAGAAAATTTTGGGGGGGGGGGGCTATACGCCTTCGTTATGGCCGGCCAGAGACCCACGGAGGCCTGAAAAGACCTCACCGTCATGGCCACCCGAAGGAGCAGCACCGCCATGGCCACCTGAAGGGGTAGCTCCGCCTTGGACTCCCGAGGTTCCGAAAGCTCTGCCGTGGCCACGCCAACGTCCAGCTCCGCCTTGGCCACGCCCACAGCCAGCTCCCCCTTGGCAAGACCCGCAGCCTGTTCCGCCCTGGTCCCCCGAGCTGCCAGCTCCGCCCTGGAGGCTTCCTATTCCTGTGAAACCACACCCTCGTCAGCCTCCAGGGCGCCCACCCCCCCACCCCATTGATGTTATACGGCGCGAGGACGCGCCTTCGGGGAGGGGGGAGGTACTGTCACGTTTCAGTGTGTTTAGTTCTGTTTTGTGATCTGGTTTACCCCTGTCTTAGTGTTTTTGGTTCAGTCCAGTGTTCCAGTTTTCCCGCTCCTCGTTTGTTCAGTTTATTCACCTGTGTTGAGTTGATTTGCCCCAGCTGCGTCTTGTTCCCATGATCCGTTCTCTGTGTATGTAAACCCAGTGTTCTCCCTCACTCCTGGTCGGTTATTGTATATGTTGCGTTTATATGGTATGTGTTGCATCTCCTGAGTTTTTTGATCATTAAATTCCTGTTAGTAGTTATTCCTCGTCTCCTCGTGCTTCCTGCCTACACCCATCCGTGACAATAACATCTTAGTTGATTAGTTTATTGACAAAACATACTATAGGCCTATATTTAACATATGAGCAGAAACTCCTAACAAAAGCTTATTTGATGTCTATTTTAGAGTAAAAACTTTATCCAAAACTAGTCAACGAAATGTTGTGTTTTATTTCGTCTGTAACAGTGCGTATCTGTGCGTTCATTCATTCACACACACACACATTTTATAGCATACCGTTTAAATGTGAATCATGTTTCTGTGTGTTTGTGTGAATGAATGAATGAATTAATGAATGAACACACAGATACGCACTGTTACAGACGAAATAAAAGACAACATTTCGTTGACTAGTCTAAAATAGACATCAAATAAGCTTTTGTTAGGAGTTTCTGCTCATATGTTAAATATATAGTATGTTTTGTCAATAAACTAATCAACTAAGATGTTATAGTGTTTGTTCCAATGCAAGCTATATCAAAATAATGAATCCTCAACTTTGAAATATGTATAATCAAACTAAGACATTTATGGAAAAAGACAATTTTCTTTTCAAGATGTTTCCAACTCTAACTTTGAACTTTGACTGAAATAAAACCATGTCCATATGGTGAAGGGTGTGTGATAGAAGTGTCCAGACGTATGCACCCTGTATTTTAAGATTTTTTATTCCTCTTTTTAGTCAACTTTAGCATGAGTGTGTTCACTTATTCTAAGCAGTGTGTGTGTGTGTGTGTGTTGTAAATAAATCCAAACAATCTAAAAGCCATTCTTTTTTAAATCTCCTCATTCTTTGTGCAAGGCTCCTCATAATGATATGGCCTGATAGCACACCTAATAGGGCCATTATGGGAGGGTCTTTGTCTTCCTCAGGTGTGAAATGCCACACATATTAATGAGAGATCACGCCTCCTCCCATAAAGCTTTCTCAAACAAAACACGTCATACACATTCTAAAAGACTTTATTGACTTATCTGAATGAGTAGTCAGGATGATTCTCACATAGTTTTGGAGCAAATATTCTAGACTATGTGATACAATTTTCAAAAGTCTTGTGAAGCAATAATCAATATGTGTTTTGTGGCCTTATTTCAGAAACTTTTATTTTTAGTTTTTTCAATAACCATGCATAAATAATATTCTTTCAAAAATACAAACATGTACATTCATGTTGCTCACATATTATGGTAGCCCAGTTTGTGCTATATAGAGTGAATTTACACGTTTGCCATTAACATGTGTATAAATAACTGAAAAAAGCACAAATGTCAGTGCATGTCAAAACATCCCAAGGGCCCCAAAAACCCCTTGGTCCCCAGAGGGTTAATCCAGAGCAGACACTTATCTCGGTTGAGATGTGGCTTGGGAAAGGGTAAAAAATACACACCATCGCCCAGCCTCTCGGGATACCTAGTTTCGGAGTTGCATGATCCCCATGCACACCGTTTGACCATTTTAAACTTAAAATGACAAGAAAAAAAATATAAAAACGAATGAAAACTGACTAACTGCAATGCATTTCAATGGACGAGGAAGCAGAGAATGTCCGAGTGTATTGGGTTAGCTATGCGCACTGTGATTGGCTCATCGTGTTTGGGGGCGTGGCTTAGCCATAGGTCAATTGGAAGTGGACCTTGATAAGAAGCTTGTGTTTCCCCTAGAATTAGTGGCTAAAACACTCCGGCCAGACATGGTCCTGTGGTCTCCAACAACAAAGCTGGCATATGTTGTGGAATTAACAGTACCATGGGAAGATGGGGTTGAAGAGGCTTATGAACAAATATTCCGACCTGGCAGCTGAAGCATCCCAGAACGGCTGGAAGACCAGCATCTTCCCAGTAGAGGTGGGATGCAGGGGATTTTTTTCCACTTCTACCACCAGTTTGCTGAGAAAAATAGGGGTGAAGGGTCGCTCTCTCCAACAGGCCATCAAGTCCATGTCAAGTGTTGCCGAAAAAAGCAGTAACTGGCTCTGGATCAAGCATAAGGACCCCAACTGGGCAGCAAGGTAGAGTCAGACGGTATGCGGTCAGGCTTAGGCCCGACTCAGGGAGAAGGACACCCCTGCCATGCAGAGCCCATCAGGGGTATGAAGGGTATGGCACCCAGGGGGGTGTACCTGGGACGCTGGGTACACCGTTGAGCCTTCTGGAGACGTTGTGGGCTTCAATCAACGAAACGTTGATGAAGCAGAGTGCCGACCTGATGACCCCAATGACATACCTTACCCTGCTAGCCACCACTCCTCACCAACTGCTACTGAGTTTCAAGAGTTTCCTACTAAAGGGATTGAAACATCTAGTTCTATTAGCTTTACTGATTTACCATAATATATTCTGCATAATTGGATGTTTTTAAATAAACACTGACAAAAAACTGCAAGTTTTAGGGCTGGACGATATGATGATATATATAACATTAATATAAGTGATCACATGGATTTAGACCTACCTATATCGTATTTATATAAAGCGTTCACAGACAAATTTGCTTTATGTATTTCCCCGGCGTTGAAATCAGGCTCATATAAATGTCAGGAAACACGATTCCTGGCTGCATGTCAATATCCATGGATCACTGGATCTTTGGTAAGTTGTAAGGAACGCTATATCAAGTCCAACCTTTAGTTTAAACTGACAATCCTTCGTTTTACTCACGTTTTCGCAGTTTCCCCTATTAAATCTAGTCACGCAGCAGCTCTTCTGCCACTCAGTCCTGCTGACGTCAATGCATACCCTCTATAGGGAAGCCTGTACTATGGTTTGTACATATTTGTGTGATTTAATAAACTCATAGCCAGTATTGAGTCACATTGTGTCAGGTATACATCTGTGTGTCCGTTTGACACGGTGATGCTCTTGTGCGATATAAGAGGAAATGATGAGGCTTCTTGAATCATACAGGCACAGAGAGCAGCAAGACACACACACACACACACACGTGCGCGTGCTCTGACACCGACACGAGAGCAGCTGGATCAACGGCCATGTGGCGACTCACGGGAAATGTCATCTAACTGTCATTTCCTTCCATACACGTTTCATTTAGTTGTGCTGTGTAATGATGCCACTGCTGTCTGTGCTCTGTGCTCTCAGTGATCTGAGGCCCGTTACTCTTTTAAAGACAAAAATCTTGAGTAAAAAAATGCTGCACTTAAATTGCATTCAACTGTATTATTTTGGAATTCAGTAATAAATGTCGCAACTCTAACCATTCTAATACTCTAAAAACGAATTTGTTATTAGAATTATTTCATTTCTGTTTCAGACATGCAACAGTTAATAAGATCATTTATAGGGAAAAGGGGAGGAAAAAGCATGCATGCATGAAACAAGAGAGTAGGAAGATGATATACTGTATATTACAAGACTGTTCCCTTTATGGATGAGTTACTTTAATCTTGTAAAGTTATGACTTTATTCTCATAAATTGCCTATCATGAAATTATAGTTTAATTATCCTAAAAAAACACAACAAATGGCAAAGCAGCTAAAATTGCTGGCAACTTCCAGAAGTCAGTTTTTGTATTTTTAGTTTAGTTTTTATTATTTTAGGCAGTTTCTACATTATGATTGTTATTTTTCATTTCCCCCTTTCTCTAATTTGTTTTATTTGACTTTTTCTGGCATATTTTTACTGTACTTGTTATTTCAGCTTTTATTTTCTTTAGAGATGATTATCAATAACTTATAACATAACTTTTGTTTTTATGCTGTTATTTCTTAATGCAGTTAATGCGTTTAACCAACTGGACCTTATTGAAATTAAGGGTTACTTTCAGTTCTGTGTGATTGACCCGAACATTTGCACAAACACCAGGTTATCTGTGTTCAACACACCAGTTTACTTGAACTAAAGGGATGTAAATGTCTCTTTTCATAGTTATTTTGTCGTCATATAGTAATTTGAGTGGTCATATATAATATTAATTGCATAGAAAACAATGCAAGACATGTTTCAGATCACCATTAGAGGTGCTGTAAGAATTGTATAACGAATTGTACACAACAATGCCAGTTACTTCTTACTAAAGTATTGCAATGGATATCCTTGCTGGATATCTTTGGAAAAAGCTCTTACAGTATCACTAAATCGTCAGTTGATCTTTTTATATAATGAGTATGTGTTAGTTGGCTGCCTCTTCCAAGGCAAGGATATCACATGATGGACAATGATGTCCTGAACTTAATTTAACACAACGGTTCCCTGTCCTTTCCATGCATGCCTCTTTGACCTCTGTGATGAATTCAGATAATGCCACAGTCTCTGCAGAGAGCTCTAGAGAAAACACTGCAAAATAATGGACATGCATGTTGAATTCTGTCCAGAAGTATTGTAGTACTGTAATTAAAAAACAAAACAGATTTGCTTGTAGATATCTAGTGTACTTGCTACTCTTCAAAACACTAGTATCCAGTATTTGATTCCACTAAACTGACCAACTTTCTTCTGTAAAGTACTAAGCCAATCAGATAAGAACTTGGCAGAATGAGAAAGTGCTTTCCAATTATGTGTGCAATATTTCAGTTATGGTAAGGGGCGGGGCATTTTCCAAACACACTGGAAGCGCTTGACCAATCACAACACACTGATCCAGCCGACCAATCAGAGCACAGTGTGCTTTTCAGAAGGAGGGGCTTCATAGAGACAGGAACTAAACTGGTGTGTGTTTCCCGTACAACGACGTAACTCGCTGCTTAGCTATCATAGTACGATGCATCGTTGAAGAAATCAACTAGTCACGACTGTTTCCTGAAAACATATTGGCGCAAATTGGTCATTCAACCACGTTGGTTAATGATGTCACGCATGAGGTGGAGTAATAACTTCTTTTAGTTAATCTGTTTGAGATCGAATTAATGCTAGATATTTTTTGCTATAAATTACAGAAATGGTATCTGAGGACTATTTCTCATTTTTTTCAGTTATTTTGCTTTATTTCCAGATTCAATCATAGTCTCATTCTCACGCACTAGAGCACGTTCTTCAAAAACGGTGCGTTAAATCTCTTGACAAACTAAAAGACTAGATTGACCAAAAAACATAGATTGTACTAAATGTTAGCTAGCTTATTTTGCTCAAGATAAGGATTTATTGAGTCCACATGTCATGCAAACAAGAAACTCTGCTTCTCAGGTCGAGATCTGTCGTTACAAACACAGATTTCGGGAAACACAGAGCGTTACTGACAGACTGGGAAGAGAGGAGCCGCAACAATGGAGAATATGTGAAAAATAATGTTTTTTGAAAATTCAAGCATGAAAACCTATCATAGTAGAATCCAAAAACAAAATCAAGACTTTGTATATGGCCTCTTTAATGTTTAATGTGTGTTTTTGTGGTTAATGAAGCACAATAGTCTCTGAACAGCAGCATGAGGTCATGAGTAATTCATAAACACGCTGTAGTATTTTCGATGTGTGATGTCCCACGTTTGACATGAGGAGTTTTATGTCCAGGGATTATAGAAACATTGTTTTCTGCAGTCGTTGCTCTGTGACACTCCTGGAAGAGGCTAAAAATAACTCCTGACCGCTCAACGGTTCTTGCGTCATACTGGACACTCAGGGACTATCTTTACCTCACACTGGAGCACGTGCACACACACACACACACACACACACACACACACACACACACACACACACGCACACACATACACACGCGCACACCTACGTCTATCATTAGTGTGTGCGTGATAAGATGGGTAAAGCATCTTGTGAGCAGATAGAAATGTTTGTTCATGTTTTCATCAGAAAAAAATAGAAGTATTGGTATCAGTACTGGAATAAAGAAAAATATTGCATTAACCCTCTGGGCACCAAGGGGTTTTTGGGGCCCTTGGGATCTTTTGACAGTTCTTTTTTTCAGTTATTTATAAACATGTTAATGGCAAAGGTGTAAATTCACTCTATAAAGCACAAACGGGGCTACCATAATATGTGAGCAACATGTATGTACATGTTTGTATTTTTGAGAGAATATTATTTATGCATGGTTATTGAAAAAACTAAAAATAAAAGTTTCTGAAATAAGGCCACAAAACACATATTGATTATTTCTTCACTAGACTTTTGAAAATTGTATCACATAGTCTAGAATATTTGCTCCAAAACTATGTGAGAATCATCCTGACTACTCATTCAGATAAGTCAATAAAGTCTTTTAGAATGTGTATGACGTGTTTTGTTTGAGAAAGCTTTATGGGAGGAGGCGTGATCTCTCATTAATATGTGTGGCATTTCACACCTGAGGAAGACAAAGACCCTCCCATAATGGCCCTATTAGGTGTGCTATCAGGCCATATCAGTATGAGGAGCCTTGCACAAAGAATGAGGAGATTTAAAAAAGAATGGCTTTTAGATTGTTTGGATTTATTTACAACACACACACACACACACACACACACTGCTTAGAATAAGTGAACACACTCATGCTAAAGAATAAAAAATACACACTCATGCTAAAAGGAATAAAAAATCTTAAAATACTGGGTGCATACGTCTTAACACTTCTATCACACACCCTTCACCATATAGACATGGTTTTATTTCAGTTCAAAGTTGATGAGTTGGAAAAATTTTGAAAAGAAAATTGTCTTTTCCCATAAATGTCTTAGTTTGATCATACATATTTCAAAGTTGAGAATTCATTATTTTGATATAGCTTGCATTGGAACAAACACTATAACATCTTAGTTGATTAGTTTATTGACAAAAAAAAAAAAAAATTAGTTTTGAATCGGATCATTTAAAAGTACAAACTCACATGATTTAAAAGATATATTGCTTATGGCTGGGTGAATAGTATTTGCTGAGTTTTGTTGAAGATTAGAGACGTGCTCCTGAAAAAAAATTCACGGTGACTGAGAGGCAGAACGCACACCCTGTTTATTTTCTTTATTTTACAAAAGCACAATATTTTATTTCGATTGTATGTGGGCAGATAAAAAAGTAAACATTTAACAGATTATTTTCTCATATTTCTTAACTCTATATGAACAGAAATGATGGTAGTACTTTAAGTCTATTTTTCTGCTTTGTGAAAAAAACAAGCAAAACGCGCCGGCGCGTTTCTGGTCCCCAGAGGGTTAAACAAATACTGGTAACACTTTATAATAAGTATACAGTAATAAAGTATTTACAATGCATTCACAAACTACTAGTTTATAGTTAATTCATTGGTAATATATTGTTGTCTCTACACTGTTAAAATATTTATAGCCTATATACTGTGGCTATGTGAGTTCTTCATTCATTGTCACTGTAATTAAACAAATTATTACTGTTTAATTATCTCTTTTGTAGAGTTAGATGATGTTTTTTTATGCTACTAACTTATAAACCTACATAGTTCTCACATAAAATAATTATTTCTATGGAAAGTCCCCATAAAACATGGAAACCTTACGTGTGTGTTTGTTTTGTGTGTGGTGTGTGTGTTTTTTGTGTTTGTAAACATAAAGAACATTGAATTTGAATGCAATTAATGTCCAATAAAGGTTGGTTTAAAGCACTTAATTAATTAATTTGTTAGATTTCCCATGACCTAATCTAAAGTGAAGATTATTTACTTCTAATAACAATTAACAATTATTTTACTACTGGTTTAAATATTGTTCACCATTTATATGGTTGATAAGTTGTTTACAAAGCATAAAAAATATTATTGAACCTTTATGAGCTCATATCTTTATGAGCTAATTAAATAATAATTATTTTAATTACTGTACTGGGACTATGAATGAAAAACATTCACTGGGACTATGAATGAATAGGGTATATTGAATATACCCTATTCATATTTTAACAGTGTAGAGACTACAATATATAAACTATGAATAAACTATAAACTAATCATTTTCAAATTATTTGTAAGTAGCCTACTTTATTATTGTATACTTATTATAAAGTGTTACACAAATATTATTTTAAATAATTCTTTAACATTATTTTGGGGATTTTGTATGTAAATATTTATGATTACACATTTTATAGATGTGATTAATCACAGAAACTGTGCAAATAATTATAATTTTTAATTGATTCGCCGCCCTATTGTCAATTTTACGTGCAAATATCTACAGTTGTATTCCTAAGTTTACAAAACCCTTGCAGAATCTGCAAAATGTCAATATTTTTTCTTTTTTTTTTCCAAAATAAGAGGTATCATAAAAATTGCATGTTATTTTTTATTTAATACTGCCCTCCTGAAAAAGCTGTTTCACATAACAGATGTTCACATATAGTCCACAAGACAAAATAATAGCTGAATTTATAAAAATAGCCCTGCTCATAAGTTTACATACCCTTGAATCATAATACTGTGTCTTGGATGACCAGTGACTGTTTTGTGATATTCTGTCCCACGTTTGCCCAATGTTCTTCAGAAAAATCCTCAGATTCTTTGGTTTTCCATCATCTTCTGCATATTTGAACCCTTTCCCGCAGTGACAGATCCATCTTTTCACACTGAGGACACTCGAGGGACTCGCACACAACTATTACAAAAGCTGCAAACTGATTCACTGATGCTCAAGAAATCAACACTCATTCATTTCATGCTTGAATGTTCAAAAAACATTATTTTGCTGCAGCTCCTCTCTTCCCAGTCTGTTAGTAACGCTTTGTTTAGTTCCTGTCTTCTAGAACATCAGTTCCCAACAGGCGGTCTCGGCCCACGAGGGGGCGTCAGCGAGCTCTTTGGGGGGGTCGCGTCATATTTTGAAAAGTGTTGAACAGTGAGCATTAAAGCAGCAGTCCGTAACTTTTTTTGTGTTCAAAATGTACTAAATGTATATAATGAGCAAGTACATCATGAATCCATTTTCCAAACCGTGTTTTTGTCTTATCCTGAGTCACTATGGTACACCTATAATAGGTGTTTATATTGGGACTATTTTACACTGGTTCGGGTCGTAGCCCAGTGCCTGCGTGACTCGTCATAGACATAAACAGAGAGAAGTAGCTCCGGCTTCAATGTTCTTCCGCAAGACGCATTATTCTGTTAATAAGCGCATGTTTATGAATTGCTAGAACGCCAAACGATCATATTACATTAGCTCATTTTATTCACAATCCCCTGGCTGACCAAAAAATGGGTTTTCAATGAGGTCCCAGACACCAGTCATTTTGTAATAGCCTATATTAATTATTTTTTCCCTACACACAAGTGTGAATACTGATATTTTTGTTATTGCATTTCAAATAGGGCCAATTAATAGGCTACTCCTAGGCTTACATTTTTAAATTACAAATGGCCTACTGATGTTTTTGTTATAGTATTTTCAATATTATACACTATTATTTGTGCAAAAACATATCTGGTTACAGTAATAAACATACCGTTTGTTTAAAAACAAAACATTTTTGAAAATTAAACAACCTTTGATGCAAGCTTACAAGAGCGACAATATCATTAAATGTGAAGGGGGGCCCTAAAATATTTTCTTGGGAAAAAGGGGGTCTCAGACAAAAAAAGGTTGGGAACCACTGTTCTAGAAGACCAAAAAAGTACAGTTTACCCTGAGCATATTAAAAAAACTACACATATTAATGCATCCTCTTGCCTTCTTGAGCATCAGTGAATGTTTGCCGCTTTTGTAATAGTTGTGTGTGAGCAGTTTACTATTTTCTCAGTGAAAAAATTCATAAAGCAATTACTACAAAGCGGTGCTGGAATATTCAGTTCGGGTGACATCTGATTATTTGTTAATCTTGCTACTGTAAATAATAATTTAGAATAACAAAATTCTAAAACCCTTTGAGTTTTAGAGTTTAGAGCCTGACATACCAACGCTATCTCAGTCACGACCAATTCGTACGAGTGATTAAAAGGTGGCTAATTCGTACGAATTCGTACAACCTCACTCATAAGAATTCGCACGATTTGTCTAAACCAAGTGTGCCGCACAAGCCCGGAAAAGTGAAGCCAAAGTGTCTCGATCGCCCCCCGGTGGCCGGTCCTAGTATAGCTCATAAACCCCGCCTCCCCATGTTATTCAACGGGACGTGAGACCAACTAAACAATTAAATTACACTTCACATATCTTTTTTTTCCAAAGATAGTTTCTGTCATTTACTGTAGTTTTTAATCACGCTGATGTAATTTCAAGTGTTTGTTTTTAAAATAATATTTTTAGTTAGTTATTTGATGCTATAAAAACAGTGCTGTGACGTCATGATTGACAGGTTCTCGGAGCGAAGTAACGTTAGTCACTGAAGCACCAACGGACTTCGGGATCTTCGGAGGACTGAGGAGATTGTATTTACTTTATTTTAACAAGCCTCTTGTCGTACTGCAATCAACAGACATCAAAATTGGAGCAGAACGGAGGAACGGAGCAGACATAAACCACTCTCAAAATCACTCAAAATCCAGGCTCCGGAAGAGTGCATTCAGCGAGAGTGAGGGCGGGGCGTTGATTTCATGGTCACTACTGCGCAGGTCTGGTGCCGAGATCGCAACTGCGCAGACTCAAGTCCCAAGATGTCAGCGCCACATCAGGACACTGGCGGCTTCACTTCTCGCCAATGGAAGAGAACGAAGGGCGTCGTCCATCTTTTTTTACAGTCTATGGTCTAAACCCACGTGATGGTTAGGTTTAGGGGCGGAGTCAGTGTAGGTCATTCGCACGAATTAATACGAATTGGGCAACTTGTAAAATATGTACGATTTAGCAAAAATCTTTCTAATTCGTACGAGTGAGGTCGGGTTGGACATACTGTTAAAACTACTCATGATCACCCTTACATAAATTTATCACATTTTATTGTAGTAACATGTTATAGTAGGCTATTTTTTATAGAAAGTACTATAGATTGTTTTTTTAAATCGATAAACATTGGCCTTTAAGTATGGTAATGAAGAGCCATCAATGGTCTTATTATAGTTTTAAATCCCTCATGTTGTTTCAAACCTGTACGAGTTTCTTTCTTCTGTCGTACACAAAAGAAGATCTTTTATTTTTATTTTATTTGATCATATTATACTATGGAAGTCAATGGGATCCATCAACTCTCTGTTTACTGACATTCTTCAAAATATCTTCTTTTGTTTATGACAGATAAAAGAAACTCATACAGGTTTGAAACAACATGAGGGTGAATAAATGATGACAGATTTTTCATTTTTTGGTGAATTATCCCATTTAAGAGCTTTAAGGTCCGGACCTTCATGAATTATGGACCAAGCTCATTTTCTCCAAAATGTCTTCTGCCCTAATGATGATTGATATGAGGAAAAAAAAAAAATCTCTTGCAAGATTTAAACTGGATACTCAGGCTTTGATGGATCTTGTTTGGTTGTCTTTAAAGAGAGGACAATAACAATTTATAACTTTAATGTTACGTCAGTCCTGCATGGCAGATATGTTTTATGGTAATGGGTCCTGAGACAGTTTCATTTATTGCTTTCTGACGAATGAATTTATTTCAGCTGAGGGTCTATGAGACTTTAATGAGACTGATGTGCAGCCATTAGAACTGAAAAGTTTGTAACTCGGTCAAGTCTCCCCAAATTGCAAATGCCTTTCCAGGCTGGTGATGGATGTGACGTCTCTGATTTAACCGATTGTTGGAGGACTGAAGGTTTCACATGGGGATCTTGCATTGGGATCTATAAGGTATTTATAGATCAGACGGCTTTATCTCTGGTCATTATTGCTGAGTCTGTTTTGAGTTTTTGTTTTAGAATAATGTGTAGCATAAAACCTTAGTTTATGAGAACACAACGTTCATCCTCATTCAGTAATGACCTCTCAGAAATAAAACAACTTGCAGTTTTAATGCAGCAGAGCTGATGAAATGTGCACAAATACCTGTGTGGACTGTGTGTGTGTGTGTGTGTGTGTTTGTGTGTGTGACAGAGATTTGCTGTCGTATGACATGTGCCTGTTTCTTTTGCGAGCTTTTGATTCACGACTCGGCCGCTTCTAAAAATAACAGCTAGCAGTGCGGGACAGCGGCCTGTCTCGAGAGAGAGAGAGAGAGAGAGAGAGAGAGAGAGAGAGAGAGAGAGAGAGAGAGAGAGAGAGAGAGAGAGAGAGAAGGAGAGAGAGAGAGAGGGAGAAGAGAGAGAGAGAGAGAGAGAGAGAGAGAGGGAGAAGAGAGAGAGAGAGAGAGAGAGAGAGAGAAGGAGAGAGAGAGAGAGAAGAGAGAGAGAGAGAGAGAGAGAGAGAAGAGAGAGAGAGAGAGAGAAAGAAAGAGAGACAGGACGTGTGCAGTCCTCTCTCTCTCTCTCTCCAGTCATTTTGTTCAGCAGCACAGTCGCGCCTCAGAGCAGCCGCTGACACACACACACACACACACACACACACACACACACACACATACACACACACACACAGTCTGCAGCAAATGTAATAAAACCGTGGAGTGAGACAAATCCACACAGAGAGAGAGAGAGAGAGAGAGAGAGAGAGAGAGAGAGAGAGAGAGAGAGAGAGAGAGAGAGAGAGAAAGAAACAGGTAGAACAAAACAGAAATAAAAAAGGGAACTTGCATATCTAGACAGAAGTGCAGAAGAGGCGTTTACTGGATAGGACTGAGGATCAGCACATGTGAGAGAGCGGACAGATGCCTGTATTCAAGGTAACCTGCTTTACAGATAACAGTGTGTGTGTGTGTGTGTGTGTGTGTGTGTGTGACTGGGAAGACAGGAATACATTACCTTGTTATTTTATCAGTTTTATTTTATTAAATGTGTAGCTGACATTGACATTTATGTTTCACTGAATATCACAATGGGTTTCAGTAAAGATTACATTTTATATATTTTTTTTAATGTGAGATTTTATACATAGAGTTTCAGACTTAAAATATGTGGTTTATTTTTAATTGCTTGATGTTTTTCTAATGCAGATTTATTTATTTCTAATGCAAGTTTCAATAATTATTTTTGATTTTTAGTTCAATTTAATATGGTTAAGTTTTTTTTTTTTAATCCTTTTAAGGTTTTCTGATGCATATTTTATGATTACTTCTAAAAATGATAAGCTTCATGCTTACAGACAGTATAGCCTATACGTATATTTTGTGGATATTATTTTGGATTTATTTCCTTTTTAGGAAGTAATATTTTAAGCATTTTATGATAGTGAAGATCACCATATATGAATGTTTAACATGCTCATATTTTATGTCTGTGTGTGTGTTTTATTGGTTATAAATGGCGTTTGCTGAGATAAGGAAGTGAAAAATTGTTAAATAAAGTTTCTTGCTCTAGTTTTCTCAAACAGCAAAGCATACGCAGAGAGGTGACTTACGTGATGATAGATTGCTTTATGAGGTTTATATGACTGGGCAGCCGCTGACTTGTACATTTCCCACAATGCTCATGGAGGCGAGATAAACTGTAACTGTATGAGACATGCGTGAGTGTAAATGTGCAGCAAACTCATTTGAAGAGGAGATTTCTCAACTTGTTGTTCTTAAACACTTCCTGCTTTTGTGGCATTCGAGAAAAACTTTAATTCGTTAGTTTAAATAGTTTACCCACATAATCTGTCATCATTAATGTCGTTTCAAACTGTATTCTGTGAAACACGATAAGAGAAATATAGCAAATTGTTCACACGGCTCTTTTCCATACAAAGAAAGTGCTATAAAAGTACAGTAGTTCATATGTGATATATTTGAAGCCGTTCAGTAGTTGTGTGAGCAACAAACCCAATAATTAAGTCCCTACTGGTTAAAAAGTGCCACATTTCACGTGCAAGGTTTCACGTCAGTGATAAGACAAACTCAGTCAATGGTGTTTGATGCCAGTGATGTCAAATATGTTGTGACGTGTCCTATAGGAATGTACACAATTCGATTTAAGAGCTGCTAGTGTTGCTTTTTTGTCCTTTCAGTTGTTGATTTACTTTTGTGTTCCATGTAAGAAACCAAAAGAAGGAAAGACCAGCAAACCATTGATTCTTATTTCACATGGAAAGGAGGAACTATAAAGGTGCAAAGCAACAGAGATGGTAAAACGAGATAAAATAAAACACATATGTACCAACAGACACCAGGGTTTTGCACCATTCAGAATACAGGAAATACAGTCACACTTTAATTTTGCCTCTATAAACTCCTAATTACTGTTTATTAGGTAGTTGTTAAGTTTATGTACTGGGTAGGATTTAGAGATGTAGAATATCGTCATGCAAAGTAAAGCATTAATATGTGCTTTATAAGTAATAAACAGCCAATATCATAGTAAGGTAATAAGCAACTTGTTAATTGTGAGAATTGGACCCTAAACTAAAGTGTTAAAGAAAATTCTATTCCAGTTCTATTCCTATTTTGAACCAAACCATTTCAGTTTAAGTATGTAAATAAACAAATAAATAAATATTTTCATTTTCTGTTTGAATTATTGTCATACCACATGGGTTATTTCTAGAAACAGTGGATGATAATCAGTGTTTTAAATAATCAGTAATTTTAAAGTCCCCCTCAATAATTGTATCCCTTAAAAAGTCATATTTGATCACCAAAATGACATATTTAAAAGTTTTTTCCTTGAAAAAAATTCTTCATGCCTTAAAATATCTTGAATATAACTACACCCTTGCCTCATTTAGTATGCACGGTTCTATGAATATGCAAATGAGCCCCGCCTCCACTCACTCACTCAGCTCAGAGATCCACTCGTTGGCGATCACACGTTGATCTGATTGGTTACAAGGTAGTTTGTGACGTCAGAAACACCAGCGATTTCAAACCGTGTTTTTGAGACTGTCTTTGGTTCACTGCAGTTTTAAGGATAAAATACTCAGCAATGCTGTCGACTTATGAATTTACACATGGTTTGTCTTAAAGCATATTAAAAACACCACATAGACATATAAACATTAAAAGCTTGATTTTCACCACAGGGGGACTATACATTTCTTTTTATTGACCATGGATCAAAGAATGTTTAATTTCAAAGAATACTCTAATTTACTCAAATTATTTTATATTCAGTAGGCTACATTTTTATGTGAATATTTATTTCTATAAAATTATTTCAAAACAATATGGTGGATTTCTGTGGTGGCGAATGGCAAATTGAATCTGTTTTGATGGCTTTGTTCATCCCTTACCCCAATTCAAAGTAAGTCTACATGTTTAGATGTTGAATCTGATTTGGTGGAAAACACAGTTTATGTTGGCCGGTTTATGTCAAATCTGTGAACATAGAAAAGAAGGTCTTAGTGCAGTATTGTGGCTCATTGCTACAGTAATAAATAGTGTTGTTGCACTGAATTTAGGTTGCTATCTACTATGGACAGTTTTAAACTGCATTTTAATTGCTAAAGCAAAGAAACTTCAAACTATGGAGAGTCTATAATCAAGAAGGGAACATGACAGAACCCATGCCAAAACAAGATCTGAACCACAGCCAATATCACAGATATGATGCTTTCCTGCTCGTGATTTTTCCAATATCAGCTTGGTTGGAAGTGCTTCTCAAGGCCCCAGTATGGTAAAGTTTGTCTTTGTTCATTGCTTAGGGGTAAAAAGAAGTTTGAAATGCCTGACTAAAATGACAGCGCTGATAAAACAGCAGTAAAGAAAGCATCTGATCATAGTGATGTGAATGTTTGCACAAGCTCTGCATATTAACACTCCAGTCACATCACGTTTATTTATATAGCACTGTATCAATAGATTGCTTAAAGGTGCATTGTGTAATATTTCTGAGGATCTATTGACAGAAATGCAATATAAGATCCATAACTATGTTTTCAGTGGTGTATAAAGACCTTGCATAATGAACCGTTATGTTTTTATTAGCTTAGAATGAGACATTTATATCTCCATAACCGCTGACGCCCCCTTCTATGGAGGTCGACATATTGTGTGGTCATGTTTCTAGCGTAGCCGACAGCGAACACACAGCGCTACAGAGCGTGTTTCCTCACTACCTTGAAAAAGAAGTTTTCAGTGGTGTATAAAGACCTTACTTAATGAACCGTTATATTTGTATAACCGTAGAATGAGCAGTTTCTGTCTACACACACCGCGGGTTCCCGATCATTGAAATGCGCCGACATGTTTCTACAGTGGCCCTAAACGGACAAACGCGTTTCGTTACTATGTTGCTCTTCGTGCAAGGAAGCAAGCTTAGTTCAGCGGATAAAACACTGACACAATGATGAACAAGCAACAATAATATTCGCAATAACATATAGTTTTACTGAATAATTAAGTAAACATAATTTCTTAATTTATCATTTTAAAGAAACCTCATTGCTGAACTGCTACTCTCTGCTGTCTCAGACGATGACATATTTTCCTGTCGGACACCGTAACTTTTGTTGGTTGCAATTCGTAACCTCACCACTAGATGCCGCTAAAAATCACACACTGCACCTTAAAAAGGAAGCAGCTTTGCAGTAGTAAACATGAAAACAACAGTGTCAGTGTCTTTAAATTAGAATTAACTTCAGTTTCTACTATAAAGCAGCTCTCCAGTGGTTCATGTTTTCCCTTGGGTCTGACCTCGACGGACTGAACAGAAGAAATTTACATGTCAAAGAAGGCGGAGCCTCAGAGCCACGCCCACCTATTACATCATCACCACAGATTATGGTAGTTTAAAGGTGTTTACCAGTTGGAGCGAACTTTTCCCGAAAGTTTGCTTTGTTAAGCGGTTTCGAACTCTCAATACGAACTCCAAACAAACTCCTTTTTGGCATGACTTTGTTCAAAACGATGTCACACAGATTTCGCTTAAACTGTTATGGGGCCTTTACTGTCAGTGGATCTCGCTGCAGAATTCCTCAAACCATCAGATATAAATCTTCCTGCCGGCTGTGATGGCCAATTCTATTCAAATTACAATTTATCAGCTCAAAATCATATTAAGTCCACTGGAACAGAGGAATCAAAAACATCCTTTCTATAATAATATATGATACCTGTTCTTATGATCACAGTATGTGTCTTTGTATATAATATGTTTGTTTTTAAGAGAGGAATCATTGATTTACTTGCTTTACTTCGTAGCTGTAGCTTTTAGTAGCATTTCAACTAGTTTTCGCTTGTTTACCATTCTTACGTTTCTGCTTTTCAGGCCATTTTGAGCAGCGCAAACAGAGCAGATAGGGCTACTGTGTGTGTGGTGGACGTTAATGAGTGTGTGTTCAGTCGGACATAGAAGTCCAGCCAAGTGGCATGATGTCTTGAGTGAGGCTAGGGTGAGCGATCTGCGCTTAATGGTGTGTTTGTGAAAGACACACACTCTCTCTCTCTCTCTCTCTCTCTCTCTCTCTCTTTTTTTTTCCTTCCACTCATGATGTGTTTATGTGAAGAGGGTGTCGCCTGTCCAACCACTAGATTCTTCCTTTCTCTCTCCTTTCTTGTGATCTTGCAGAAGAAACTTGAATCTGCATGCACTTTAACCTGGTCTGACACACACACACACACACACACACACACACACACACACTGATGCACATGTGACCAGGGTCTGATTCTCGTGTCTTGGCTGTGTGTTCGCTCTGATGGTGAGTGTATTGATGGTGCGCTTTACTTCTTTACTAGTGTTTCCGAGTATGTGCTTGTGTATGTACGTTTTATTCCTTGTTTGAGAGTAAAATGGTTTTGCTCTTTTAAATCTCGGGAGGCATCAACTTTGTCTTGGCTAACTCTTGAAACTGAGGCCGAATAGAACTATAAAATAAATGTGGTGTTGAAAGTTTTGAGTTTGTATTAAGATCTCTGGCTTCTGTCAGGCTCTTGGCAAATCTGAGCACAGTTTGAGACATTAAGATCTATTCTGAAACTCTAGAGGAGACACATGTGAGATGTCTTTTTGTCAGGTGTAAAAGATGCAGAAAACTTGAGCAAAAGTCTCTTTATTTTCATTGCTGTCTAACAGCAACAACTGTAAAGTAATTACGTGCTTATGTTGCTTCAGACAATCTTTTAAAGTTCTGCAGTATTTGTAGGTCACTAATGAAATCAAAATAAGTTTGTGGCATTAGACCATGTGATCTCGTTAGTATAGACGCTTAGATTTTCTTGCCCATGGAAAGAAATCAGATCATTAGATTTTGAACAAATTTGTGCAAAAAGTCCATGCAAGCTCAAGTTGTAATATTCTTGCAGGCTACACAGAGTTGAGAACCATTTATGAATTAGATTATTGCGTTTTTACATATTATAAATCAACATTGGTTATCTTAGCAGCATGAAAAACAAAATGGTTATTCAAACTGGGAATAAATTATATACAGCAAAGAACGTTCCTCATCGATGAAGTGCTCAATGACTTCAGTTAGCAAAAATCACTGAAGCTGTCTACACTGAAAAATTAGCAGATATAAATGTAATGCTGCAATCGACACTTTTCATTCCTTTTCAAATTTCACTTTAATTGTGATAGTTAACGATTAAGTATAATTTTATAAAGGGAATTTGGAGCCCGATCTCATGGAAGTGCGTATCTATACAACGAATGTTATTTCTCGTGCTATTTATACGCCAAAAATAGTTTTTGCGTGCATATGATACGCACTTTATGGCATGTAATACGCACGCACTCCCCACCCCTAATCCTACCCAAGAGGTTTTCAGTGCGTAGCATATATGCACGCTAAAATCATTTTTGGCGTATAAATGGCACGAGAAATAACATTTGTGGTATAGATACACACTTTCATGAGATTGTGTTGGAATTTGGGGGGCAGTTTCATGGCATTTTTGTCCCAAGCCCGTTCATTTCCGAGCCTGATCAGCATTGATCTCATGCACGGCCTCTCTGCAATCCAATTAATGGAAATCCGTCGTAGCGATGGAGAATGTTAATCACTGCTAGTTATTTTAAAACCAAGGTAAAAGTCAAATTTAACACTAAAGTTAATTTTCACCTCTGATAAACTGGGGAAACTTGGTATCATTATAATCTCCAATGTTATTTGACAGCTTAGTCTTTTAATGCTAAATTTCCTTTAGCTCTAAAAAACAACACAATGCAACACATAATTCAAAGTACAGGTAAAAACACCTGTGCAAAATCATACTAAAATAATGAACACAGTACATGTCAACACTGCATTACAATGAGCCCTGCTATAAGAACCAGACAATGTTAAAGAGATAATTCACATTATTCCCTTTTGTGAATTCTATTTACTGCAGCATGAGAAAGTATGGAGTCCCCCTAGGGTCACATGCAGTAGCAGATTTTTCCCAATAATCTGTGCCTTGAGCTCAGTGCTCTCTGCTTATGAACTGCACTCATGAATTTGTATAAGTTCTCACATTATAAAAATTTGTGATCACAAATTTGGGAAATTTGGGAGTCTGTAATCTCATATTTGACAACTGCACTTTCATAAAGGATTCAGACTACACAATATTTTTGTCAGTTATAATGATAGTCACTGTGTCAGATTATGCAATTTTGACTCCTAAATGTTTGTCGTGGGGAAGACTATGCATTGCTTCTCGACCAATCATCACTTGCCGTTATTAACGACGTACGTGATGTCATCGAGAAAGCGGAACTAGCGACTGACTTCCGGAAACAAGAATGTAAACAAACAGGCTAGAGGCAAGTTAGCTTAAAGGTGCATTGTGTAATATTTCTGAGGATCTATTGACAGAAATGCAATATAAGATCCATAACTATGTTTTCAGTGGTGTATAAAGACCTTGCATAATGAACCGTTATGTTTTTATTAGCTTAGAATGAGACATTTATATCTCCATAACCGCGGACGCCCCCTTCTATGGAGGTCGACATATTGTGTGGTCATGTTTCTAGCGTAGCCGGCAGCGAACACACAGCGCTACAGAGCGCGTTTCCTCACTACCTTGAAAAATAAGTTTTCAGTGGTGTATAAAGACCTTACTTAATGAACCGTTATATTTGTATTACCTTAGAATGAGCAGTTTCTGTCTACACACACCGCGGGTTTCCTTACATTGAAATGCGCCGACATGTTTCTACAGTGGCCCTAAACGGACAAACGCGTTTCGTTACTATGTTGCTCTTCGTGCAAGGAAGCAAGCTTAGTTCAGCGGATAAAACACTGACACAATGATGAACAAGCAACAATAATATTCACAATAATATATAGTTTTACTGAATAATTAAGTAAACACAATTTTTTAATTTATCCTTGTAAAGAAACCTCATTGCTGAACTGCTACTCTCTGCTGTCTCAGACGATGACATATTTTCCTGTCGGACACCGTAACTTTTGTTGGTTGCAATTCGTAACCTCACCACTAGATGCCGCTAAAAATCACACACTGCACCTTTAATGCTAATTCCTGTACTCGCCGAGTTGCTATCATTCGCCAGCATTTATCTTTTTTTCACTCTGTCGTGGTCGTCTCTCGAGGAAACATCATTAAGGCTGGAGTATTGTTATCAGAGCTCAAATAATGTTAAATATTTTATTTTCACATATGTTACTCTAGGGAGGCTCTGTAAGACTCATCATTTTTATTACATGGATGTCAATCAGTCATGATACAACATGCCCCGCCTATGGGTTGCAACATTTCACTTCCCTTCTTTCATTTAGCAACATAACCCTGTTTGTTTGTGTGAGATTGGGCACGAGGGATCAAGAAAACGAGGCTTCCCTGCGGCGGCCATGTTAATGACTGCAGCGGGCGTCTTTATTGGGCCGAATGACTTTGTGATGGTTTGTGTGACCTTAATCAAGCATTGTGTGTCCCTGACCTTCTGTGTTTGATTAATCTTGCCTCCATGTCCTTCTTTCTCTCTCTCAGAGAGTGGAGGAATATATTGGGCCTCCGTAGCAGAAAGATTGTGTCTAATAGCTGTAAAAATGGTAAAGGTTGTTTTTTTTTACTCCGTTAAATATTTTATGGCTCTATTTGTGGGCTTCCACAATCTTCTCTGCTTGCTAAACATGACACATACTGCCTGATTCGACTAAAATATCTATGAGAAAAGCGATTGCTGGCAACTATTCAACAATTACCCCTTAATTTTTGGTTGTTCATAGGATATAATAGGAGAAAGAAACACTAATAAAGCTGTATTTACTTTATTGAAAATATTGAGATTA
Organism: Gila orcuttii; assembly: GCA_026230005.1. Lineage (NCBI taxonomy): Eukaryota > Metazoa > Chordata > Actinopteri > Cypriniformes > Leuciscidae > Gila > Gila orcuttii. The sequence continues at coordinate 59,696,837 of JAPDVR010000004.1, forward strand.
GACTTCACAGTGTTTGACTTGAGAAATATTACAAATGAAATTTACGAATGGGAGTTCTTTAAGGTCAACTTGAAATCAACCCTTACTGTAACAGTGTTTTCTTATCTGGTCTCATTTCAAATTTGCGTAGATTTTTTCCTGTGATTTACTTTGTTTTTTAATTCACAGGCTGTGTAAGCTATTGGATAATGTCAACAAATCGCCAAATACCTGGCTAAGAAAAATATATTTAAAGAATGATTTTGTATGATTCCCTTTAAAGGGATAGTTTACCCAAACATTAAAATTCTTTCATCAGTTACTCATACTCAAGGTTTTCCAAACCCGTATAAATTTCTTTGTTCTGCTGAAAACAAAGGAAGATATTTTGAAAAATCATTGTAACCAAGGCCTAAAACTATTTTTTTTGCCACACCTGCCAATGTCCGGTGACTTAAGAAAACGTACTGGCCGTAACACAGTTTTTTTGGGGGCAAAAGCAGGCAGTAATAACACCAAAATTGTAGATACCATTGGAAATTCACAATTCTATCCAATTTCGATACCAAAGCTAAAAATACTAGTCTAATTAATGTAAAACTTGAACATCGTTAAAGTAAACAGTCAGTAATACAATAAGATCAAATAATCAAATTACAAGCAAAAGCACAAATAAATGCTATATAACAAAAGTACACATGAAATAAACAATCCTTTTCAGGTTTCTTGTCAGTAGATTTCAGGTACAGAATTTTAACAAAGTAAGCAAATGTAAAATAACACTGCATAGTCTTCATTGTATAAATTAAACATCCTTATTAACGTTAAAAAAGTTATTCAGAGCAGTGAGTGTTTTTTTCTTTGTTCTTTGTTGTTTAAATAGCATTAAAAACACAGACCTCAGGAGGAATATTAGGCTGCTGTCACTTTAAGAGCGAATGCACGGATCTAATATACTGATACTGTACACATGCGTTTACTTTCTCAACTGTTTACGTTCACTTGAGACATAACCAACTATGTTTACTAGGATACTCACTATATTTTGTGTGTAATTTGTCCGCTCAAGCACAAGAATATGTGAAAGAGAGCTCAGTTTAGTATTCGCGCGCTGTCTGAGACGCAGTTTTCTGGACGAGTAATGAAATGAGCGTCTTCTTGCGCTTGAATACTTAAATTGTCAAGGCTTAAACATTCGTGACAATGCAGCGCTGGCCCGTCAACTGTCCCGAGCATCGTTCACGTTTGTTCATGTTTGTTAACGTTTTATCCTATAAACAACCATTAATCCACATCACTGTGAAATATGACTAGGTAATCGTGAATAGTTGCCAGCAATCACTTTTATCGTATATGTTTTAGTCGAGTCAGGCAGTGTGTGTCACGTTTAGCAAGCAGAGAAGATTGTGGAAGTCCACAAATAGAGCCATAACAGATTTAACAGAGTAAAGAAAACGTTCCTTTTTGCAAACATTATGGGAATGTTACTTTTGAATGTAACAAGTATACATTTAAAAATGTTAGACGAACATCCAACTAAAATGTTCCTAAAAAAAGTTCCATGAATGATGTACAATTATTGTTTTTGTACTATACGTTTTGAGAAAAAAAATCTTATTTTCCCTTTTAATTAAGTTTATTTTTCTGTCCACCATTGACAGATATTTTTCTTGTTTTAATTATAAACTCACTTAATTTTGATATTTATTTTCAGAAAACAAGATTTAATATCTTATGTATCGTCTTCCCAAGTAAATGTATCTTGATTTAAGAATGTTAAGATATTTGTACTGGAAAACAAGACAAACATACTGAGTGAGAAAATCATTTTTTTGCAAGTGTGCCTCAGTGACGAGATGCTGTACCCCTTAGGCCGTGTGTCCACCAAAGCGTTTTTAACCGGCTGAAAACGCTAGGCGCTCTGCTGAAAACGCCTAGCTGTGGGCGCTTGAGAGCGTTTTGTCAGCGCTGCGTTTTTTCAGTTGAGATGATTCGTTGCTATGATACAGAATATCCGCAGCACAATTTACTTGTAACTGATTTCGTAGATAATTTGTTTCATACTAAAAATTTATTTTTCATCCATTTTGTTCGGTTAGCTCTGCTGGTTGACGTCGTTGTTCAAAAAGAATGTTGTGACAATTGGTCGGTGTGGTTATTGTCCCGCCCCTCCTCCACTGTGATTGGACGGCTGTGTAAAAAGTGACAATGATGAGCACTGCGTTTTACCCAAAGTTGAACATCTCGGTGACCAGTAATAAACGCAGAACGCTCAGCGCTTGAGCGTTAAATACACGCTCAGCGCCTCGTTACGCTCATGGCGTTTAAAAAACGCGGCGCTCCCATTGAAAACAATTGGAATTTTACGCCAGCTGCATGAAAAAACACTTTGGTGGACACACGGCCTAAAGGCACAAATGTTGCACATATTAGTGTCTATTGTCCCAGTATCTCTCTTCATTCCTCTTGTTGATCTGGTGGTGTTTTGGTGTGCGAGGCACGTTCCTCTCCATGTGTCCGCTTCGAGGTGTTTGCCCCCCAGTCCATTCAGTTTCTCCTTTAATCTGCTGTTTCTAATGCTGTCCCGATGCCGCTGTAAAGACACGTCTCTCCCAATGATTCCCTCATTCTGTGCGCACGAACCCAGCGGGACAGCAGACAATTAACTTCAGTGTCCCATTGATTTATCAATCATCCCAACATTACTGTTCACCAACATTATTCATTGGTCGATTCCTGGTGACAGGATCCTTTAAAACAGAAAGAAATGGTTTTATCAGTGCTATGTGTTATGACACTGTAAAATCACCTTATCTATTTCATGTTGCCGACAATTTTTTTTGCCTTCAATACTGACATAAAGTCAGTATCAATGTTTGTATGATCATAAAGCTAGTTTACCAAAATATTGATTAGAATGTTGTGGGATATTATATTATTGATTATTTTATATGCATTTAAGCCAGTTCCTATATCTGGAAATGTAGGAAATTATAATTTATTAAGATATTTTTGAGCACCTGACCAACACTACATGCTGCAGACAAGTCTGTTTTGTTATATTGCATATGTTTAAATCAAAGTCATATTTAAGTACAACTATATTATACTAATTAACGCGTAACCATGTGTTTAGATAATGAATTATGTGTATGCTTGGCTAAAGAGATGAGTCGTCTTAGGAAGGAAATTCTAGAGTTTTGGTGGCAAGTAAGAAAAAAACCTACTCTGCAGATTTTGATATCATGTGTATTAATAACTGGCCAGAATTTTGAACCTGCAAAAAATGTGACAGATTATAGTGTGATGATCAAATACTGTAAACGCTCTTGCTTGACCTGCGAGGTTTGTTCTCACGAGTCAAGATCACATGCTTGAGCTTCTGTTACCATATATGATGTGCTCTATGTTTGTGCATCGATCAGTGTTTATCTGAATAAAAGCCTAAATTAATTCTGTTCATCTTATAACATGATTGTGTCTCTTCAGAAGAGACAATTTTACAATGTCTTTATGCTACTTCTGAAGCTTGAAAATGTTGATTGCATAGACTTTAAATAAATGGACAAAAATGATGAGAGAATATTACAAAATATTATTTCCCCCCCCCCCCCCCCCCCCCCCCCGGAAATGAATGAAAGATTCATAAGACTGAGAGTGAATAAATTATGACAGAATTTCTATTTTGTAGTGAACTATTGCTTTTAAAGAAGTATGTTTTATGCCCTGGTGGTCTATAAATAGCAAATGGAGTGGAAAGCCAGTTTATTATTGCTTTATTTTGATAGATATTCTCCTAACTATAAGTAACTTTGTAACATGTTTATAGCAGTCACTAGAGTAATAGACTGTCTGCTTAACACTTTATTTTGATGCTCCTCAACAGATATTCTACTGACTATAAGTAACTTTGCAACTACATGTCAACTTATTCTACTAACCCTTTACTAATACTCTAATGACTGCTAGTCAACATGTAGTTGCAAAGTTAGTTAAGAATGTCTGAAGTGGACTATCAACATAAAGTGTAACCTTGATGGTATTATGACATTTGTAAACAACATTGGCAGAAATAAAGCATAGCTTTAGGCAGGTCATGTTAGTCAGCTGACGCTCAGATGATCATGACGTCTATCAATACAGTCCAGACACACATCAGAGCGGTTCCTCAAGATCTGTCTTCAGTTCGTCCAGAACACAAAAACAACATGTTGATTCAGTTGCAACTGTCTGTGATTAAAGTTGTTTTTTTAGTTTCATTGCATGGCACATGCTGAAATCAGCAGAAAACATGTGAAAATGCACTATAAACCAATCATTTTTTTTAAATATAGAATTTTATATAATAATGGAGTCGATTGCTTGAAAAAAGACATCTGTTCTGTTGGGCTTGATGTAATTAACATGCAGTTGTTACAGATACAGTGCTTAGAATAAGTGAATACACCCATGCTAAAGTTGATTAGAAAGAGGAATAAAAAATCATCTTTTGGAAATTGATCTTAATGCCTTAATTTAAAAAAAGGAGGAAAAATCCAACCTTTAAGGACACCAATTTTCTTTGTGAATGAATTTATCATAAATAAATAAATGTTCTTCCTTAAAATACAGGTTGCGTAAGTCAGGACACCCCTATGTTAAATTCCCATAGAGTCAGCAGATTTTTATTATAAATGGCCAGTTGTTTCATGGATCCAGGATACTATACATCCTGATAAAGTTCCCTTGGCCTTTGGAATTAAAATATCCCACATCATCACATTCCCTTCATCATACCTAGAGATTGGCATGGGGAACTTTTCATAAGATCATCTCTCAATGCAAATCAAACCAGCTATTATCCTAACTGAAATAACACCATGCCAATTTTAAGGAAGAACATTTATTTATTTACGATACATTATTCATTCACAAAGAAATTTGGTGTCCTTAAAGGTTGGATTTTTCCTCATTTTTTTAATTAAGGCATTAAGATCAATTTCCAAAAGATGATTTTTATTCCTCTTTTTAGTCAACTTTAGCATGGGTGTGTTCACTTATGTATACACAAAATAATTTTTCAGTAAATGTGACTATATCCGTTCTTAGGCAGTTTATATTCTGTACTTAATATTGTATTTTTGTTTAACACATATTTTAATCAAACAATTATTGGAGTATTCCCCACGGTGCCACCACAGACCCCAGAAAAATATCACAAAGCAGAACATATTAATGGTCCTAAAAATAGCCATCGTGTTCTTTAAGGAAAATCAATTAGCTTTTTTTTTCTCTTGGGTTTGATTTCTGAATGTCAGATTCTTGACAGGTTTCCTGAGATTCATCTATTTAGTTTACTTGCTAAAATGTCTTTGCAAAGTCACTGTGCCGATAAACATGTTTCCTGGTGGACTGATAAAAGCCGGTGCACTCATGGAAATTGTACAAAGACGGCTTATTAAATTGGAGATTTCCATTCTGAGGAAGCTTTCCATATTTTTTGTGCAACTCAAAATGTGCATCATACTGTACTTTAATGGGATGAGAATGTGTCGTCTGAGGCCGACTTGATGGTATGAAGGTCTGAAAACATACATAATCCTTTTCATGAAAACTGATCATAAATGCTTTAACAAGACCAGACCTTAATGTACTATTAGGTATAATTATTGATAGAGTAATGGAAAATGATAAAGGCAAAGTTGCCAACACATTTGAGATTGTTTCATCCATTGCTAATCACCTTCCTCCAGGTAATGGAGTTTTTATGAAATAATGATTAGGTATTCATTTTGTCTGGGATTCTTTCTCTGTAAGTTACATTAGTTGAGATTCATTGAGATTCATCAAGTGTTGAAGACATCCAGTCAGTTATTTTGGTATCATTCAGATACTATTATAGTTTTTATTAGTTATAGTTTTAATACTTTGAATTAGTTTTTATTTTTATATTTTTCCGTTTGCATTTTAGCTTAAAAATTGTTAGCAATTTTGTTGTTTGTCATTTTTATATAATGTCTACATATTTTAAATATGTCTACACTGCAAAAATGATTTTCTTCCTCAGTATTTTTGTCTTGTTTTCAGTACAAATATCTAAATATTTTTTGTCATTATTAAGTCATTATTAAGTGTTGTTTACTGAAAATTGTACCAAAATAAAGTGAGTTTATGCTTAAAAAATATCTGCCAATTGGCTCAGAGAAATAATCTGGTTTTCCTTTTGAATTAAGTTTATTTGTCTGATTTTCTTATTTGAAACACTTATTGTCTTCAGTAATTTTGCTTCTTTAGTAAATGTATCGTGACTTAAGAATATTGAGATATTTGTAATGGAAAACGAGTTCTGAGGAAGAATTTTTGTTGTTGACGTTATACATTTTTATTTTAATTTTAGTTATTTTAGTACATCAAGTTAAGTTAACCTAAATGTTTAAGTTTTTTTTAAAATAATTTATATACATTTTGTTTAGTTTAAGGTTTAGTTTCAGTTATCTATTGTATCTATAATAACCCTGCTACTGGTTTACACAATATTCAAGCTAGGTTTTTATGAGATGGTATTTATTTATTTAGTAAAAGGCAGTGTTCCCTTTGAAGTCGCTGAGTTCAGTAGCTGATGCTGCAGGAGCGATGATCTCTGAAGCCCGATGAAGCTTGATGCTCTGTATGCGAGTGTCCTCATTAATATATAACAAGACAGAGGCACAATTTAGTTCACAATAACATCTCGTCTTTGTTTCAGGCCGACTCATCTCACGACTGTACGCATTGTGAGCATATGAAGCTAAAATTTGCTTCATCTCCCAGATTGCTTTCTTTAAAAAGAAACGTCCCAATCTCCAGCCTCAGGGAAACGACAGCGAGACGTGGATCACAAGATCTCTGATGATAACTTATCGTATATGATATAACTAGTGTCTCAGCTTCCCTAAAGTGATGTTCCCCTTTCAGTTTGCTAGTGGCGATGTGCACTCAGTGGGTTCGCTGTGTCTGGTCATGTTCGACTGAGATGATCAATAATAGTTGGAGGTGTAGGGGTGTAAAGGTACACGAGAATGACAGATCGGTACGTTTTTGGTACAATGCTCAATTGAATAAAGTGTTTTAAAGGTGCATTGTGTAATATTTCTGAGGATCTATTGACAGAAATGCAATATAAGATCCATAACTATGTTTTCAGTGGTGTATAAAGACCTTGCATAATGAAGCGTTATGTTTTTATTAGCTTAGAATGAGACATTTATATCTCCATAACCGCTGGCTCCTCCTTCTATGGAGGTCGACATATTGTGTGGTCATGTTTCTAGCGTAGCCGACAGCGAACACACAGCGCTACAGAGCGCGTTTCCTCACTACCTTGAAAAAGAAGTTTTCAGTGGTGTATAAAGACCTTACTTAATGAACCGTTATATTTGTATAACCGTAGAATGAGCAGTTTCTGTCTACACACACCGCGGGTTCCCGATCATTGAAATGCGCCGACATGTTTCTACAGTGGCCCTAAACGGACAAACGCGTTTCGTTACTATGTTGCTCTTCGTGCAAGGAAGCAAGCTTAGTTCAGTGAATAAAACACTGACACAATGATGAACAAGTAACAATAATATTCGCAATAACATATAGTTTTACTGAATAATTAAGTAAACATAATTTCTTAATTTATCCTTGTAAAGAAACCTCATTGCTGAACTGCTACTCTCTGCTGTCTCAGACGATGACATATTTTCCTGTCGGCCACCGTAACTTTTGTCGGTTGCAATTCGTAACCTCACCACTAGATGCCGCTAAAAATCACACACTGCACCTTTAACTTCTCTGTGCGCGGAACGCAATTTCAAACTTGCGCTTTGTTTGTTTTGCTTCAAACTAAATCATAAACCTAAGTGTACAGGAGAACAATGTAGTGCTGGACAAACGTTAAAAACGACAAAAACGCTGTATTCTGCTGCCAGGCCAGTAGATGGCGATGAAACACTATAGACTGAACGCGTAATACGCATGTGCATGACATCATTGTCTTCAGAGAATCACGTTTTTGTTGTTTACATGGAGACCGTTTTCAAAAACTTGCCTTTTTTTTTTAAAAGGCACCCAAAACGCTGTTGTTGCGTAAACGAACAGCCAAAACACATAAAAAGTTTTACGTTTCTAGTTGTCGTGTAAACGGCCCCTGAATCATTCCCCTCACCTTGAGCCACGGGTCTGCTGGTCTTTAGCCTGATATTCCTCTTCTTTTC
>JAPDVR010000004.1:59710034-59762534 GCA_026230005.1 Gila orcuttii
CGAAATTAAAGCCTAGAGGCAGCCATACTTCTGTAGAATGGGCCTGAACAGCCATAGGGTGAAGGCTGTCCGGCCGCTTCATAAGCAAGTGAGATAGCCTCAACTACCCACTTGCTCATCATCTGTTTAGATGCAGGGCAACCTATCTTAGGTGACCCGAAGCAGACAAATAATTGTTCTGATATAAGCCACTGAGCAGCTCTGTGGACATATGCATCCAAAGCCCGGACAGGGCATAACAGATTAAGTTTTCCTGATCTGGGGTATTAATGGTGGAGGACAGAAGGCCTGCAGCACAAATGACCCGCACATTCAGTAGGGACCTAGAGATACAACCTGACCTGGGGTGAAGAAATACTATCACCATACCAGGTGCAAATCCAAGTACATGCAGGCCTCAGCCTCATGTACCACGGAGAAGACGAAATTAAGGATCTCTCCTCAGAGATAACCCAGCAAAGAAACATTCATTACAGAAATCAAGTACTGTACCAACAGGGCAGAAACAAGATTCAGAAGGCGTTCTCTGCACCAGTCAGAGAACGGTTTCCATATCAATGCATATTTAGTCTTCTCGTGGAGGGAGCACTAGACTGGAGTATGGTCTCCACGACCTCGGTCGAGAGACCTGAGTCTATGAGCTGGGCCCCCTCAGAGGCCGAGCCCACAGTATCCAGAGCTCCCAGGAGCAAAGATATCGGGAAATGCGTACAGTTGTAGCGTGAACCACACCTAATACATCACATCCAGTCCAAGCGGAGCTGGATGCATGAGGGAGAACCACAAAGGGCAATGCATTGTACAAGCGATACGAAAGGTCGACTTGAGTTTGACCTAAGTTCTCCCTAAGAAGCTCCACCACCTCGGGGTGAAGTTTCCATTCCCCGGGCCACAGCCCCTGCCTCAACAGGATATCTGCTCTGATATACGAGACCATCAGTGTGTTGTCCGGACCCTTCACCGAGCAACCACTCATGATTGCCCCCGACTTGCGAGGGAAGCATCCGTCGATAGCATTATGCGTCGACAAGAAGCCCCCAACACTGGGCCTGGGCGAGGAACCAAGGTTCTTCCACATGACCGAGGCACGAAGGCATAGCCGCGTGACCTTGATCATGCGAAAACGGATTTCCCCTCGGAGAAAACCCCTTGGTCCTGAGCCACCACTGCAGGGGTCTCATGTACAGAAGGCCAAAGGTAACTACGTTGGACGCAACTGCCTTGAGCCCCAACCAAAGGCCTTTCTCCGAACGGCCACTCATGACCGCCCCCCAACCTGTGAGGGAAGCATCCGTCGATAGCGTGACGTGTCGACAAGAAGCCCCCAGACTGGGCCCTGGGCGAGGAACCAAGGTTTCTTCCACATGACCGAGGCACGAAGGCATAGCCGCGTGACCTTGACCATGCGAAAACGGATTTCCCCTCGGAGAAAACCCCTTGGTCCCGAGCCACCACTGCAGGGGTCTCATGTACAGAAGGCCAAAAGTAACTACGTTGGACGCAACTACCATGAGCCCCAACAGTCTCAGAGACTGTTTACAGTGAGTGACTGACCTAGTTTTAAATTCTTTACGGCTGTGAGAATCGCAGAAATACGTGCAGGAGACAGACGTGCTTGCATTGTTGTCGAATCCCATAATACACCTAGAAAAGTGGTCCTCTGAGCTGGGAGGAGTACACTCTTTTGGTGTTGAGCCGCAACCCCAACCTCCTTATGTGGGACAGAACGACATCTCGATGTTGAACTGCCAAAAGCTCGGACTGAGCTAAAATCAACCAATCGTCGATATAATTTAATACGCGAATGCCCTGGAATCTCAGAGGAGCCAGAGCTGCATCCACGCATATTGTAAAAGGTGCGGGGTGATAACCTAGGCCGAATGGAAGAACCCGATACTGGTATGCTTCGCCCCTGAAAGCAAACCTCAGGAACCTCCTGTGATGAGGATGGATAGATAAGTAAGCGTCCTTTAAGTCTATTGTGACAAACCAGTCCTCGGACTGAGTCTGTGACACAATCATATTTAGCGTAAGCATACTTTGAACTTAAGATTCTGAGACCTGCTGTTTAATTGACGCAGGTCTAGAGTAGGACGCAACCCCTCATCCTCTTTCGGAACAATGAAGTAATGGCAGTAAAACCCTGACTGTCTGCCGGGAGGAGGAACCCCTTCTACAGCTCCTTTTGCAGAAGTGTCAGTACTTCCTGCTCCATAACCAAAGCCTGCTCGGGGTCCACCACAGTGGGGAGGACCCCTAGAAATCTGTGCGGACAAGAACTGAATTCTGAGCCCCTTTTCTATAGTGTGCAGGACCCACCGAGAAATATGTGGCAGTAGTTTCCACGCTGCCAGAAATTCTACTAGGGGAACCAGTCTCTCAAGACTGGCCTCTGGATTTGGTTGAACAGTCACTACGGTGCCCTGAAGCGGCGAACCGGCAGGGAACAACCGAACTGACCGTTCTACGACCCTCCTCGGAGGATCGTATGGGGACGCTGACACCTCGGTGCCCTGAACGGCGAACCGGCAGGGAACAACCGAACTGGCAGCGCTGCGACCCTCCTCAGAGAGTCGCACCCCAGAGGGCGCCGAGGAGAAACGATTTCTCAAAACAGTCCCTGCCCCGGAGGAGCCCTCAGAAGCCTGATAGCCTCGTTTTTTGGTTTTTTTTTTTACGACAGGACTTCCTGTCTAAGCTTTATTAGAGATGACGACAGTCCTCAGATCTTGCCTACCTCTAAATAACTTAGTTCCTACGACCCTCCTCGAAGGATCATTGGAAAAAGCAGGCACCTCGGCACCCTGAAACGGCGAACCGGCAGGGAAACCGAACTGACTGCTCTACGACCCCCCTCGGAGGATCGTTTGGGGACACTGACACCTTGGTGCCCTGAACGGCGAACCGGCAGGAAAACCGAACTGGCAGCGCTGCGACCCTCCTCAGAGAGTCGCACCCCAGAGGGCGCCGAGGAGAAACGATTTCTCAAAACCATCCCTACCCCCGGAGGGGACCACCCTTTAGAAGCCTGATAGCCTCGGCGTCAGGGCTTCCTATTTGTCCAAGCTTTTTTAGAGATAAAAACGTCCTCAGATCTTGCATATCTCTAACTGGCTAGACTGCTACCGCCACCCAAGTCCCCCGATTGTGGAGGAGCCCAAATGGCTATGCTCGTTTGCACTCTGTGCTGCGAGGAGCTTAGTAGACCGAGACTGCTCCGCCCAGCAGTCTCAGGAACATTAGATTGGTGAGGAAGAAACCTCTGGAACGCCGCTGAATGGTTTATTTCTTAGTTTTTTCTTTATTTTTAAATCAGAAAAACGTATGTATATATATATATATATATATATATATAAATATATCACTCCGTGGCCACCAGCAGGAAAACAACCGAACTGGCCGTAGGGAAAAAACGGCAGTCCCCGACGAGGCTGAGATACAGAGTTTTTCTGTTTTTAGATATATTTCATCTAATAAACTCTTTTTACTCTCATAATGTTCAGCTGGCCAGAAAATATTTAACTAGCAACAGCACTAGATAAACCCTCGCTGTCAGATCCATTTGCGAACCCCAAAATGCGAGTCGCCGCCGTGCATCGGCAACAGCGGGACCCGCACGGGGAGCGCGAACCGAAACGTCCTCCTCGAAGAACGCCCGGCGGGAGCGGAGCGTCCTCACGGACAGCTTCTCGCAATGCTCACAGTCAGCCCCCTCGAGAACTGACTGTGGCATGCTCCACTCCCCATTAGTAACAAAAAGCTGATGTGTGTGTCCCCACCCGTGATATAACGTGGGCAGGGAACAACACAAAGCTGCTTGCTCTCTTTTGCCATAATATATATATATATTGCAACTTGACAGACAACAATAAATATGACAAGGACAGAATACACAGATCGCTTGCTGAAGGCGCAGAAGCTGTCGCGGTCTGTTTTCAGGGGTGCTTTATAGCTTCCTGGTCTATGACGTCACCCGCCTATGACGTCTAGCTCTTCCATTGGACTGATTATACACGTGCTTCACGACGCAATCACGCAGAGCGTTCCCACCGCGTCTCAACGCAGCTCGAGTTCCCTTGAAAGGGAACGTACCTATACATACAATTCACTGCAATGAACACTAGAGGCAGTACAACACCTACAACTTTTATTCCCGTTCACACAAATTATGATTACGGGGCAGATTATTGATTAACAAATATTTATTCTTTTTCAGTATTTTAATGTCTATGTTATGTGCTCAAAACACTTTTACCATAGTGCATGATTTGTAAACTTATACATTTTGATGTTTGCATCACATAATCAGCTTCATATGTATGGCTGATCTGATAGTAAATTTGCTCATTCACTTATCTGGTACATCATTGAACTTGCTTGGGTACGAGTCCCATGAAACACAAGTCACAATAAAAGAGCTCAAAAACTTGTAGAAGCAAGATAAAATAGCAAGGTTGTTTCATCAAATGCATTTTCTTTAACAATAACCTTTAGGTTTAGGGTAGAGTTTTGTTAAAATGTGAGTGCATGAAGTGTCCAATGTTCCACATTTTGTTTGTCAGTTAAATGAGTGCATCATCCGGGTCTTTCAAATGCACATGTTCTTTTTAAAATTTTGGTTTCACTTTATTTTGATGGTCCCTTTAACACATTCTGTTGACTATAAGTAAAGTTGCACCTACATGTCTACTAACTCCCATTAGAGTGTTAGTATTAGTTAGAGTTAGTTGACATGTACTTGCAAAGTTACTTATAGTCAGTAGAATATCTGTTGGAGGAGCATCACAATAAAATGTTAGCAGATATTAATCATATAGTCTACTAATACTCTAATGAGAGTTAGTTGACATGTGTTTGCAAATTTACTTATAGTCCACAGAATGTTCAAAAGGAACCGGCAAAATAAAGTATTACCAAAATTCCACAAACCGGAATAGAATAGTGCATAAGAATGCAGATATTGCATATCTGTAAATGTGAATGCATGAAGTGTCCTATGTTTCACATTTAGTTTTTCAGTTAAATGAGTGCATCATCTGGGTAGTTAAAATGCTCTAAAATGCATTTTTAAAATGTTTTTATTTTATTTTTTATTTCAGTGTAAACACTCTATTCGCACGAAACAGTATAGAATAGTGCATAAGAATGCAGATAATGTATATCGGTTAGAAATGGTAAGAATGCAGATAATGTATATCGGTTAGAAATGGTAAAAATGCAGATAATGTATATCGGTTAGAAATGGTAAAAATGCAGATAATGTATATCTGTTAGAAATGGTAAAAATGCAAATAATGTATATCGGTTAGAAATGGTAAAAATGCAGATAATGTATATCTGTTAGAAATGGTAAAAATGCAGATAATGTATATCGGTTAGAAATGGTAAAAATGCAAATAATATATATCTGTTAGAAATGGTAAAAATGCAGATAATGTATATCTGTTAGTATTGCAAATAATGCAAATCTGTTTGAAATGGTAAGAATGCAGATAATGTATATCTGTTAGAAATAGTAATCTAACGGTGTTGCAACTCTGTGTTCTTCTGTTGTCAGATGCTTGAACCCAAGCAGGATGAGCCATGTGACCTCAGGGGCCAGAGAATGACCTCTGAGGAGGACCAGTCCCCGGGGAACCTGTCGGACGCTTCGCTCCCCACAGCGAGCCCTCGGTCCAGGAGTCTCACGCTGCTGGAGGACATGTGTACCTCTCTGGAGGAGAACCTGGTTCCTCCAACACCTCCACCCTCCACTGAAGGAGAAGATGGCAGAAGCACAGAGAGCAGCGTCAACGAGGATGAGGGCAAAGAGAAGGAGTTCATGCATGCACACACACGAGACTGTGATGAAGAAAAACAGCTGCTTGTTGATGAAGATAATGCGTCAGATGCGCTGGACACGAATGCTCCCCCTTCATCATCATCTTCATCATTCGTCATCCCCGAGCTTCGATTAGATCGCTCCTTCAGTGCGGACGCCCTCTCCACCCCCGGCACCGATGAAGAGTACGAGGATGAGGATGAAGAGGAGGATGACGAAGAGGAGGAGGAAGATAGTGACGAGAACTACCTGGAGCGCAGTGACAGTAAACGCAGGAGCATGGTTGAAGCCTCTGCATGTGAAAAGCACCCGAGTGGACTCAGCGTGCAGAACTCCCTGCGCAGACGCACACACAGCGAGGGAAGTCTTCTCCAGGACCCGCGCACGACCTGCTTCACTTCTGATAATGCCATCCACTGCATGGAGGGCTCAGGGACACACACGGGCGGGTGGACGCTTCCCTCACCCAGAACCCTGAAGAAAGAGCTGATGAAGAACGGAGGCTCCATGCATCAGCTGTGCATGCTGTTCTCCGGTAGAAAAGTAAGTCCAAAGAGTTTATTAATAATTTCCCTTTGCCATGTTAGTTGCTTCAGCTGATTTATTAGTATATATAAGCACCACTAACTTTCTTCACAAAAGCACAAGCACAACACAAGACAAAGACACAAGGAATAGTTCCCCCAAAGATATAGGGCCCTATCATACACCCGGTGTTTTTTGCTAGTTTCAGCCTGACGCAGTTTTCATTTTCACGTCCTGCGCCACATTGTTTAAATAGCAAATGCATTTGCACCCATCTGTGGTCCATGGGCTGCTGGTCTGAAAACTAGGTGTGTGTGTTGTTGGTGCATTGCTATTTTTAAGGCAATTGAAGTAGACTGAGCCATTGACCAACTGAAACCTGGTCTGAAGTCAATGGCGCAGTTTCTTTTTTTTTTATTTTTTTATTTAAAGAGCGTGTTAGTAATATGAGCCTATAGGCGGGTCCACAATGCGCGTACTCTTTGTCCCGTAGATGGTCTGCTCGTGCATGAGGTTAAAGCCCGCGAGCAGACCATCTACGGGACAAAGTGTACGTGCAAAACGTAAAATCCGTTCAGTTTTTACGCTTGCAAATTCCGCCATGTAAATCGCGAATCCGTCATGACGCGAACGCAACTGGCTTTTAAAGGGAATGGGAGATGAGACTCTGATTGGTTTATTGCACATTATGCCCAAAACACACCCATTACTCATTAAGAGAATAGGGACAACCGTTTTAGACCATGCACTGGGCGCACCGACTATTTTTCCCGTCGTTAAACTAGCAAAAGTGGATTCGGACACGACCTAAGTGCACTTGCCCCGTACGCTTTAGACCATGTGCTTAGATCCTTAAAATAGGGCCCAAAAAATTCTGTCATCATTTACTCATCCTCACGTCTTTCCAAACCTATGATATTTTGCTCAGTGTAAGTCTATAGGATGTTTTTGCCAGGTGAAAATCAAAAGTATGATTTTTTTTATCATTTATTTTCTTTGCATAATCATTGCAGGGCGAAGGTTAGGGGTTTGATCCAATCACATCAATTCATCATGAACAATAGAAGTATTGACAATAGCCTTAATTAAACACTAATAATTAGTTTCTGTAAATTTCATAAACATTTGTTTACTTGAGCACAGGTTATTAATTTCAAGGCAAATATAGATGCCTTGAAATACAGTGATTATTGATATAAAAACAGCACCATCTCAGTCATAGTTTTACTTATTCACCCCTCAAATATCACATAAACAAGGTGCATAAAACGAGGAAAGCACAAATATCACATCCTCTTTTAACAGTAACTTGTATTTGTTTAGAGAAAAGAGATATTTTTATACCAAAATATAAAATGCATTGGATATTAGATCATACATTACTGTGTCTGGGTTCGTAATGAAGTACTGAATAATAATAATGTGTGTACAAAATGTTGCTGATATTTTCATGCTCATCATTCCTCCTTGATATTTGTTGATATGGCTCAGAATGAACACCGGGTTGTACTCTTAGTTTTGTCCACTAAGTGGCATTCTGTCGATTTATTTTGCTCTTTAAGCAGTTTAAACAGTATTTGAAGACGTTATCTAGACAAGCTCTTTTAAGAACACGTTTATGTGCATGCCTGTCAATGCAAGCAAGTGTGAGTTCTGTTGATCCAATTTAAATAGAAACAAGTATATACCATATCTAGCTTTTCTACATACTTTATACTGTGCATTACTGAAGACAGAGATACGTTCCTCATCCTCCTTCATGAAAACCACTGCAGGTTGATGTTTCTCTTGCTTTCATCTCTTATTTTTCTGTTATGCCTTTTTATTATTTGTGCTCAAGGCTTTTGAGTAGTAGCGTTTTTGAGTTTTGTTTGGCACATAAAGTTGCACACATGACAGGTGAATACTGATCATAGGTCAAGGGTCAAGCGATGGCATTTTTCTGTTCATTTACAGTGCAATGTTAAAAACTACAGGATAAACAATATCAATTGACCACAGTTTGAACTTCCACTCATTTTAAACTCGAGGTAACACAAGCAAAACCATAACTGTGCATCAGACTAAAATGAATTGTCAATGAAACACTATTTTGAGTCAGTTCTGTTACATGTATTGGTCAAACGGATTAGCAAAATGGTCTGGATAAGAATCATTTGGACAGCTTAATCGTTTGAAAGGGTTTCACGCTTTGTAAAACTGTAGCACAATACTGATAACAAAAAGATTACTGTGGTAAAAGTGAATTTTCAGCTACAGTTGACTAGAGCTGTAGTACTCGAGTCCGGTCTTGAGACCGTTTTTCTATGGTCTCGGACTTGTCTCAGACTCGCTGGTATTCGGACTCGGACTTGTCTCAGTCTCGGCCACTGGTCTTGCCAAATATGGCTTTTGGTCTCGACCGAGTCCAGGTGTCTTTATATTATGTTAATAATATTGGAGGGAAAGTGAAACACTGAGCATGCAGCTTGAGAAAGATATGATACATCATGAGATGTGCAATATCTGACATGGAGTGGGTAAGACATGATTTTGACCACTTCATTGAGTTTTGAGAATTTGTTTTGTAGAAAGACTCTTTTTAAAAAGATTTTCGTTTTGTATAAATTGTATCTTAATTTTTATCAATGTTTTATCAGCCAATTGCCTGTATTTAATAAATAAGAAGCAAATATATATCACCAATCACACACTAGATTATCTTCGCACGTCACGCTCTGCATCTGCGTGCTGAAACGTTAATTTTCATTGATTCACGAAGATGTCCGCCAATTCTGCCGTTATCAAATTTGGTTTTAGAAATCACAAGGAATTTCTCAGCGCTGCGCTTAAAAAGAAACACAGGGCAGACTGCAAATTCTGCAAATCAGTAATTTCGGAAACCTGTGGGGCAACATCAAACTTCATAAGACACCTGCAGAGGAATCATACATCGCGGTAAGTTAACTGCAGAGCTGGAGCTGCTTAGCCTTGACTATGTGTTAACGTTAACAATAGCTGACATAGCAGATGATAAAGGTAATACATACCTTTAGGACATAAAGTTATCAAAACTTAACTTACGTCTGGCATGGTTTCATGAGCTAAAAAAATTCAAACGATTATGGTATAACCTTACGCAATTGATTATCGTCGTGTTTGTAATGACATTTGTGGTTGTGCTTAGTCTTTTTACAAATGAATGTTAACGTTAACGTTAGAGTTAAGTAAACTTTGCATAACGTCATGCTGCCATAAAGTTATAAGTTCGATTAAATGTATGGTGGTAGCTAGCTGTGTGTGTGTGTGTGTGTGTCATATTTGCGTGAAAGGTGGTTCATTTGGGTAACGATGTCATGTTGTACCTGGGGTGCGTTTCCCAAAGCCAACTATGGTCGCAAGTTCAGTCGTTACCAATAGAGTTCAATGGAAATTGCGATCATAGTTGGCCAACGATGCTTTTGGGAAACGCACCCCTGATTAGTTCAACGATCTCTCTCTCGAGTCTGGTTCGGGTTCGGCCGGGTCCGAATCTTTCGTTCTTCCTGTCAGTCCCAAAGAGACTATGCTGTCAGTACCGGAAAGAGAAATGATTAGTTCATCTCGAGTCTTTTCGGGTTCGAGTCGTTCGTTCTTCAAGTCACAAACCCATTAGGCTGAGTGCAAAAACAGAAATGATTAGTTCATCTTTCGAGTCGGATCTGAGTCCTTCATTCTTTTGTCACGTGACCGCTGGTATCGCGCTACAAATACAACATTAGATTCGTATTATTGACTGCGTCTGAATGTATATTGTTTAATTAGATTAGAAGATTATATGATATCAAGGGGTACTATAGGGGATCTATACTTAAAAATCCTTGGTGTTGTGACACTGTTTTTGCTTTAGATCAACAAATAATAACCCCAAATGATTGTCTTCATAATGTCATGCATAAGACTTTTTTTTCCCTGTCCTGGACTCGGTCTTGACTCGGACTCGAACCTTTTTGGACTCGGTCTTGTCTTGGACTCGAACCTTTTTGGACTTGGTCTTGACTTGGACTCGTCTAGTCCTGGTCTTGGACTTGTCTTGGACTCGACAAAGGTGGTCTTGACTACAGCCCTACAGTTGACTGAAACAAATCTGCAAAAAACATTTTATGTAAAAGTATAATTTATTGCCATGGTAGGTACAGTATATATTAATGTAGCTTGGTATTACCACTTGATGCTGTCACTGTAACATGATACTGCTATATGAAGTCCTTTAAAGATGTTTTTTTAGTCAATAGTGACATTAATGCTACACAATAGTACTATAATAGTAAAATGTAAAAAAATTTGCTCTCAACATATGTATTGGTGCTGATTTTGATTAAAGAAATAAATCTTCACCCCGACAAGGAGACATGAAAGATAAGAGTGCATGATAGGAAGTATTTGATCTAGTAGCTACTAATGAAAAGTGTGTGTGATTGATTCAAAGAGAGTGAATGAGGTGAATGATTCAAAGAGAGTGAATGAGGTGAATGATTTAAAGTGAGTGAATAAGGTGAATGATTCAAAGTGAGTGAATGAGGTGAATGATTCAAAGTGAGTGAATGAGGTGAATGATTCAAAGTGAGTGAATAAGGTGAATGATTCAAAGACTCACTCAAAAAGTCAGTCTCTTGTTGCCTACTGGCTTAACAATGTAACTTGCAGAAGTGACCATTGAAAAATCCTCACCACTAATGCACAGACCACTGACAGCCTGTCTAAGACATGCAGGCACAAACAGTTTGGCGTCCCGTGAGGCCAGTCAAATTCGAGGAAATATCAGAGAAGGAGAACTGTATCCCACTAAATGCTTTTGATGACTGTTTACATTGTCTCATACAGTTCAAAATGAATCTTTCTTTATGTTCCTGCTTGCACCCTTACTGTAAACTTACGGTACCTACAGTAAGTTTAAACTGTCTGCAGTAGGTGGTAAAACTACATCATTTAAGAAACCACATTAAAAACGTCTCGGGTTACGACTGTAACCCTTGACCGGCTTGGCCTAAACAACTTTTTGTGCAACTGGTTGTTGGACTTTCTTATCGGAAGACCACAGGCAGTTCGGGTCGGTAACAACACATCCAGTACCATCACGTTGAACACAGGGGCTCCCCAAGGATGTGTTCTCAGCCCCCTGCTTTTCACTCTGCTAACCCATGACTGTTCACCAATGTACAGCACAAATTACTTCATAAAGTTGGCGGACGATACAACAGTGGTGGGTCTCATCAACAACAACAACGATGAGACAAACTACAGAAATGAAGTGTGCCAACTGGTGTTGCAGCGAAAACAATCTCTCTCTAAATGTAGAGAAAACAAAGGATATTATTGTGGACTTTCAGAGAACTCACACCCAGCACCCTTCTCTGAACATCAATAGTGCTGCTGTGGAGAGAGTAAGCAGCACCAAGTTTCTGGGTGTGCACATAACAGAGGACCTCTCCTGGACTACCAACACTGCATCACTGGCTAAGGCCGGAGACACACTGGCTGCGTGACGTGAGCGTGGCGTTTTCTGTGTCTTTGGACACCAGAAACGTGTCTGACGCGGCGCTGCTGCTGCTAGGTGACGTACAGGGAGGGCTATCTCGGGACATAGGCACCATTTAAATAAATATATATGTTTATATAAACATAAATATATAGCCTACTGATACAGCAAAGACAACGTCGGCAGTATAGACAGCAAAATAGGCTACAGAATATTTCGTTCTGTATTGACAGGTGCAATATTTGAAAATCGATAATTATTATTATTTTTTAAATAATATTTATATTTGCATTTATTTCAAAACCTATAGACTTTAAAACATAAAAATGTCATTTATTAATATGTATTCGTGTCAAAATGACATATACACATCTTTTCCTATTCTATTTTGCCTGGCTTCCAACACGCTTGCGTGTCCATGAAAAATAGGCGTCGATTCTATTTCTAGCATGCACGTGTTTTCGGCGCGGCTTGAGCATGGGAGCCATGGGAGGCGAAACATGGGAGCCGAAATAAAAACGGACACGCCACGCAGCCAGTGTGTCCCCGGCCTAAGAAAGCTCAACAGCGCCTTTATTTCTTAGGCAAACTGAGGAGAGTTAGAGCCCCGGCACCTATTATGTGCTCATTCTATCGGGGCACCATTGAAAGCATCCTGACCGGCTACATCACTGTGTGGTTTGGTAACTGCACCACTTACAACCAGGAAGTGGTGCAGCGCGTAGTAAATGCAGCAGGAAAGATAATCTGTGCCACACTATTTTCCCTAAATGACATTTACAATGCCCGATTAACCAAAAAAGCACTCAGCATAGCTGGTGATCCCACCCACCCCTCACACGGCTTCTTTAGTCTACTGCCATCGGGGAGGAGGTTTCGGAGCCTGCAGGCCTGAACCACTAGACTGAAGAACAGCTTCATCCACCAGGCTGTCAGGAAGTTGAACTCTCTTCCCTCTTAGCTCTTAGCCCTTCCCTCAGATGCACTGAGCTGTGACTTCTTGCCCCAATAGCGAATGGGCACACGCGCGCGCACACACACCCATGCACATGCACACACATGCACATGCACACACACACAATGCACCAGGCACACCGTTTACAATTGCTGCTCTCTCTCTTTCTTTTTGCATACTGTTTGCACTTTTTAATGGAAACCTATTTAAATTATCATGTGCCTGATGTTCTTTTAAATGCTTGCATTGTGATTTATATATATTTTTAATACTTGTGTGTGTTATGTTAGGGTTTTTACACCATGGGTCTGAGGGAAACGGAATTTCAATCCTCTGTATGTCCTGTACATGTAGTAGAATTGACAATAAACTTGAACTTGAAGTTAAAGCGGCCGTCCGTGACCGCGCCCCAGCCCGTGAGGGATGTGTCTGTCGAAGCGGCTTTCCGGTGACATGACGCTCCCAACACTGGCCCTTGGGACAGAACCCAAGGTTTCTTCCACATTGATAGGGAACGAAGGCATCTGCGCATAACACTTATTATGCGGAAAGGATTTCCCCTCCGAGAAAACCCCTTGGTTTTCAACCACCACTGTAGGGCCCTCATGTGCACCATGCCGAAGGGTATCATGGTGGACGCTGCTGCCATGAGCCCTAACACTCTCTGAAAATGTTTCACAGTGATGGCTTGGCATAGTCAAGTCAAGTCATCCTCATTTATATAGCACTTTTAACAATGTAGATTGTTTCAAAGCAGCTTTACAGAGATAAACATATAATTTAAGGTAACAGAGATTGGTTTGGTTTTATAGTGGTTCTTGAATAATGTTTTTTCCAGCTAAAGTTAGTTTTGATTGATAAAGCATAGCTTTATCCTGGTCACCGTGACCAGGAAGGACTCGATCCGTGCAGGAGACATTGTGCCCGCACCGTCACCAAGTCCCACACCACTCCCAGGAACGTAGTTCTCGTAGAACGCTCTTTTTCTTGTTGAGTCTTAACTCCAAGCTCTGAATATGGCCAAGGACGACATCTCGATGCCGAACTGCCAGATCTTGAGACTGGGGCAGAATGAGCCAGTCGTCGACGTAGTTTAGCACACGAATGCCCTGGAGCCTCAGCGGGGCCAGAGCTGCATCCATGCACTTGGTGAATGTGCGAGGGGAGAGTGCTAGGCCGAATGGAAGAACCCGATACTGATACGATACGCTTTGCCCCCAAAAGCAAACCTCAGAAACTTCCTGTGAGAGGGAAGGATGGAGTCGTGGAGGTATGCATCCTTCAGATCTATCGTGAAAAACCAGTCCACGGACCTGATTTGGTTCACGATAATGGGAATGGTGAGCATCTTGAACCTGAACTTCCCCAGAGACCGATTCAGATGCCTTAGATCTAGAATAGGACGCAACCCACTACAGTCAAAACCAAAGGTCCACTGCAGTCCAAACCACCCCGTTGAACTTCGGTGGGCGAACATGGAACTGCAGTCTGTACCCCTTCTCTACAGTGCGCAGGACCCGTGGCGATATATTGGATAGGCTGTGCCATGCCTCGGCAAAATTCACCCTCGGGCTGGTGTCGAGTGTTTAGTGAGAGCCCTTGACGATGCCCTGAAGCGGAGGACCGGCAGGGAATAATCGAAAAAAACTCTCGTTGTGCGGACGCTAACGCTGCCTGACCACAAGCCTGTGGAGTGGGCAGAGCAGCGTGCGTTCGCTGGAAACGTCTCGGTTACGTATGTAACCCTCGTTCCCTGAGTAGGGAACGGAGACGTTACGTCGGATGACGGAGAATGGGAGTTTCGCCTAGAAAGCCTATCGACTTCGAGTATTACAAAACGAGCCTATGGCAATGAAATGCCATGGGTCTGCGGAATTTGCATAGCGTATCTCCGCCCCACCGCGTGGGTATAAAAGGAGAGACGCCGGCAAAGGCAGATCATGTCTTCGCTGAGGAGCCGAGACTGAACTCAGGCGTCTACCCAGCGGTACAGCGGAAGTGGCAGGGAGACGTAACGTCTCCGTTCCCTACTCAGGGAACGAGGGTTACATACGTAACCGAGACGTTCCCTTTCGTAGTCACTCCGAGTTACGTCGGATGACGGAGAATGGGGGTCCCCGTGTAATCACGCCACCTTCACAGCTGTCTTCCAGTGCCCTGCGAAAGTCTGAACCCCCTGTCGTGATACTGGCACAGACGAAGGAGTCCTACTAAACACAGGAATACCAAGGTACACTGGGGAGCATATCTCAGAGGAAATATGCGGCAGCACGCCTACCCGTAGGGAGGACTTAAGAATACACATATGGCTGGAGGGGCTTCATATGGAGAAACACTGGAGTGACCAGCCCGTGGGGTGGCAAATTTCAACTCCAGGGGTGGCAAGGTGGCTTGCCGAGGGAAAGACACATGCTCAAGGAGGCTTACAGTGGACATACACATGTGGGGGTTACTCAGAGGAGGAACCATGCACAGGGAGGCACCTAGCCGACGCACAGGCAATAGACACTGGCGCCAGCGTCAACAGTGCTGGAGGAACTCAGGGCTTCAGAGAGGAGGGCTCACCTGAGGAAAAATCGCACGTATCCAGTCCGTGGAGTGGAATGGCGAGCAAGCGAAGACACCTGAGCGGGTCCGGTACTAGCTGGTTGAAGCGAGTACATGAGAGGACACTGGCTCCACTCGGAGATTATAGAATCTGGCGAATGTGTTCGGTGTCGCCCAGCCTGCAGCTCTACAGATGTCTGCCAGCGAGGCGCCATGCGCTAGAGCCCAAGAGGAAGCCACACTCCGGGTGGAGTGGGCTGTCACACCAAGGGGGCACGGTCCGCCTTGCTGTTGGTAAGCCAAAGCAATGGCGTCCACTATCCAGTGAGACAACCTCTGCTTTGAGAGAGCATTTCCCTTCAGTCTCCCACCATAACAGACAAAGAGCTGGTCTGAGGTCCTGAAACACTGCGTCCTGTCTACGTAGGCACGGAGAGCGCGTACTGGACAGAGGAATGCCAAGGCTGGGTCTGCCTCCTCCGGGGGCAGCGCTTGCAGGTTCACCACCTGGTCCCGGAAGGGAGTGGTGGGAACCTTGGGCACATATCCAGGCCGGGGTCTCAGGATCACGTGAGAGTAAGCCGGGCCGAATTCCAGGCACGCTTCGTCAATGGAGAATGCGTGCAGGTCCCCTACCCTCTTGATGGAGGCCAATGCAACCAGGAGCGCTGTCTTCATTGACAGGAATTTAAGCTCCACTGATTGCAGAGGCTCAAAGGGAGCCCTCTGCAGGGCATTTAACACCACTGAGAGGTCCCAAGAGGGAACGAGAGGAGGGCGAGGAGGATTCAGTCTCCTCGCTCCTCTCAGGAACCTGACGATCAGGTCGTGCTTCCCCAGAGACTTACCTTCAACTGCTTCGTGATATGCGGCGATAGCGGCCACATACACCTTCAGGGTGGAGGGAGACAGCCTTCGCTCCAACCCATCTTGCAGGAAGGAAAGCACGACACTGATCGAGCACCAGTTGACGAAGAGGTTCCACTTCAACGCATAGACATGTCTCGTGGACGATGCTCTAGCGGAAGTGATGGTAGCCGCCACCGCTGGTGGCAGGGTACTCAAACCTGCCTCGTCCCGTCCAGGAGCCACACGTGGAGTCTCCAAAGATCGGGTCGAGGGTGCCAGAGGGTGCCCCGTCTCTGAGAAAGGAGATCCTTCCTCAGAGGAATTGGCCAAGGAGGTGCTGTCGCGAGGAGTATCAGTTCGGAGAACCAGGTCCGGGTGGGCCAGTACGGCGCAACCAGAATGACCTGCTCCTCGTCCTCCTTGATCTTGCACAGGGTCCGTGCGAGAAGGCTCACTGGGGGAAACGCATATTTGCGTAGGCCCCGCGGCCAGCTGTGCGCCAGTGCATCCGTGCCGAGCGTACCCTCGGACAGGGAGTAATACAGGGCGCAATGGGACGAGTCGTGGGAGGCAAACAGGTCTATCTGTGCGTCCCCGAACTGGTCCCAATCAGCTGGACCGACTGGGGATGGAGTCGCCATTCGCCGGAGATGGGCCGAAACCGTGACAGCTCGTCGGCTGCAAAGTTCCGATCTCCCGGAATGTAGATAGCACGAAGGGACCT
Source organism: Gila orcuttii (assembly GCA_026230005.1). Taxonomy (NCBI): domain Eukaryota; kingdom Metazoa; phylum Chordata; class Actinopteri; order Cypriniformes; family Leuciscidae; genus Gila; species Gila orcuttii. The sequence goes on from JAPDVR010000004.1 coordinate 59,726,953, forward strand.
CAGGTGCTTCTGACTCCATAAGAGGAGGTGGTGTGCGAGTTGCGACATTCTGCGGGAGCGTAGACCACCCTGACGGTTGATGTACGCTACAGTCGCGGTATTGTCTGAACGGACTAGTACGTGTTGACCCTCGAGCAACGTGCGAAGGGCAAGGCGTACTGCCAGCAACTCGAGGCAATTGACATGCAGACGGCGCTGTGGTCCTGTCCAGGAGCCCGCAGCTGCATGTCCATTGCACATGGCGCCCCAGCCCGTGGAAGAGGCATCTGTGGAGACAACAACATGCCTGGAAACTCGTTCTAGGGGAACTCCGGCCCGTAGAAAACTGAGGTTCCTCCACGGGGTGAAGGTCTGACGGCAGGTCGGAGTCACTGGGACTCGGAGCGTGCCATGATGCCATGCCCACCTCGGGACTCGATCGCGAAGCCACAGCTGAAGCGGTCTTGTATGAAGCAATCCGAGCGGCGTTGCCGCGGCTGCAGATGCCATATGCCCCAGGAGCCTCTGAAACAATTTCAGTGGGACCGCACTCTTGCCATCGAACTGTCGAAGACAAGCCAGCAGTGAGTGTGCGCGCTCGCTCGTAAGCTGCGCGGACATGGCGACCGAGTCGATCTCCATACCGAGAAAAGAGATCCTCTGTATGGGGCAGAGTTTGCTCTTCTCCCAGTTGACCCGAAGGCCCAGACGGGCTAGGTGCCGGAGCACTAGGTCTCTGTGCTCGCAAACCTGATCCCGAGAGTGTGCTAATATTAGCCAGTCGTCGAGATAATTCAGGATGCGAACCCCGTGTTCGCGTAGGGGAACAAGAGCTGCTTCGACGACCTTCGTAAAGACGCGAGGAGACAGAGCCAACCCGAATGGGAGAACCGCGTACTGGTATGCCTGCCCCTCGAAAGCAAACCGGAGAAACGGTCTGTGTCGAGGTAAAATGGAGACATGAAAGTAGGCATCCTTCAGGTCTATCGCTGCAAACCAATCCTGTGGCCGTACGCATTCGAAAATGCGTTTGGCTGTGAGCATCTTGAACGGCAGCCTGTGAAGGGAGCGGTTCAAGACGCGCAGGTCCAGGATCGGCCGTAACCCACCGGTCTTCTTGGGGACAATGAAGTACGGGCTGTAAAACCCTGACTTCATCTCGGCTGGAGGGACAGTCTCGATTGCACCCTTCGCCAGCAGGGTAGCAACCTCCGCTCTCATGATAGGGGCATTGCCACCGACCATAGTGAAGCGAACTCCCCTGAAGCGGGGAGGAGACCGTGCGAACTGAATCGCATAGCCGAGCCTGATAGTTCGGGCAACCCAGCGGGACAGGCTGGGGAGCTCTAACCAAGCTGCCAGAAACTTAACCAGCGGGGTCATGCGAACCACAGGCGTCCCCCCGGAGGGGCAGCGAAGCGGAGTGAACGGCCCAGGTGTGGGTGGCAAAGCGGCCCAGGGCGGGGGCGCGGTCGAGCTCCACGTCCTGACAGAGGAGACCAGCGTTCCACGGGGGTCTGCTCTGCCAGGGGTCTGGCGACAGAGGGGGACGAGAGTGGTGAGGTCCGAAGACGGCACACACTGACATCCGCACCCTCTGGAACAGAGGGGGACGGGAGTGGCGAGGCCCAGGGGCGGCGCACACTGCGGTCCGAGAACTCTGTGACAGAGAGGGATGAGAGCGGCGAGGCCTGGGGGCGTCGCGCACTGTCATCCGGCTCTGTGTGCTCAGTGATGGGAGTATCGGTTCTTTCTACGGAGAACAAAAGATTCTCCCCCGGCACTCCCCCGGGAAAAGGAGTGGTCCTGCTACCCACTCCTGGAAAGAACTGAGTCCCATCTCTGAGGAGCCCGTCTCAAGAGCGCCGCTTAACCCCGGCATGTAGCGGGGGGCGGGGCTGGAGAGGGCTGTGGCGTCCGCCTGCGGCTTCCAGAGCCGGCCCATTAACGGGCGGGGAGGGAGCCGCGGGAGGGCGCCTTCGGCGGTGGGCAGACCGTGGGATCTGAGCGGACGGCGGGGCCGTCGGGACAGAATCAACGTCAGTCTGCACATGGGCGGTTGAGAGCTGTTGGGCAAAGTCCTCAACCGCACCGCCGAAGAGGCCGACCTGAGATATGGGAATGTCGGACAGACGGGGCCGCGCGACATCCAGTACATCAGACAGGTTCAGCCACAGAATGGTGAGCATCACCTGACCCAGGGAGCATACGGCCATTTTCGTCGCTCGGAGAGCGAGGTCAGTGGCGGCACGCGGCTCAGTAAAGAGCCCTGGGTCAGTCCCGCCCTCGTGCAGGACCATGAGCATCTGGGTCCGGTAGACCAGCAGAATGACCATGGCAGCAGGGAGGCGGCTGCCAGTGGCGCTATAGGATCTCGCCACAAGTGTAGACGAAAAACTACAGGCCACGGACGGGTGCTTAGGATTGCGCCGAGAAGAAGCACTCTGAGGACACATAGCATCGCAACAGAGCGTTCAGCCGGGGGAACCCCAGTGTACCCATGGCAGCGGCCCCATCGAGGGGAGGAAAGGCGGATGAGGTCAGCGAGCGATCCCGAGAAGACCAGGGGGTCTTCTAGGACTTCGAGATCTCATCATGCACGTCTGGGAGGGAAGGTATTGGGGTTTGCCGTGGACGAGTGTCGGCGGTCTTACCCAAAACCAATCGTCCCAGGAAAGCATGGCCGTCATCTCTGGATCGGACTCAGGCACAGCCGTATGCACACCAGAAGGTGGCAGCTGTGACGAGTGGTCATTTCCAGAGAATCAAACCCACCTAGTGAAGCTGCTACAAACATAGTATCATCCTCTGTAGCTTCAAATGAAACACACGGGCCACCAGAAGGTAGACCCGTGGGAATCACCTGTTCACTAGCGGGCACCGTCATTGAGGAGGGGGGGCTGGGGCGTGGACACGGAGTCGGCGCCTTGTTCCAGACCAACACCCTCAGGTCACCCTGGCCACCAGCCGAAGATCGGGGGGTGGATTAGGGGACTCTCACTCTTGCGAGTTCACCGAGTCTCGACCTTAATGACGCAATGGTCATGTTCCCACAGAGAGAACATGAGTCATCCACGAGCGCTGCTCTAGTATGATCAAGCCCAAACATACTAGACAACGCTCGTGCCCATCAGAGTCCGATACCAAGCTGCCGCAACCATTCTTTTTTTTTTTCTTTTTTTTTTAATGCACGGGCGAGTCGTCTTTAAAAAGACGTGCCGCGTGCGAGCTCTTTTTGTGAGAGGAGAGAAAAATCCGCGATGTTGAAGCGAGCAGGGAGAAACACACTCACTGGCAGATCACTGCACAGACCAGCAGGCAATGTGACTTCGCTGCAGATCGCCGTCACACCAACACCGGAGAGGAGCGAAGTCAGAAATAGCTGTGGAGTGAAGAGATACTCTTGGCTCCAAAGCGAAAACATGATCTGCCTTTGCCGGCGTCTCTCCTTTTATACCCACGCGGTGGGGCGGAGATACGCTATGCAAATTCCGCAGACCCATGGCATTTCATTGCCATAGGCTCGTTTTGTAATACTCGAAGTCGATAGGCTTTCTAGGCGAAACCCCCATTCTCCGTCATCCGACGTAACTCGGAGTGACTACGAAAGGGAACTGATGTGATACTGACACTCATTTTGTAAGTCTGGAAAGAACGGTAAAGCCCGTTCTGGCATTACTTCACCAGCCGCCTGGCCGACTTCATCAAATATAGCCAGGTGGGAGCGCAGCACTCTGATGGGTTGTGCTTCACAGTGGCCCCCTTGAGGGCTGCCCGGGCGTGCTGCGCTCCCAAACAGTAAACACGCATCTCGTGTGTGTGCCCACCCGTAATATAACAAGGGCAGGGGTGCACACACTGATGAAACTGCTCGCTTGCCATCTCTTTTTGATATAATATATATATATATATATAAGACAAACAACACCAAAAAGATGTTTCACACAACAGAGAGCACTTGCTGAAGAGCGAAAGCTAACGCTATTGTGTGACAGCGTCCCTTTGTAGCTTCCAGGTGTGCCGTTACACTCTACGTCATCAGTTTCATTCATACTTCAGACGCGTTACGCTAAGGGGCGGTTCCTTAAAGTGTCATATCGACGCAGTTCGAGTTCCCTTGAAAGGGAACTAATTTTTTTGCACATTGTTTTTTTGGTAACACTTTACTTAAAGGGTTAGTTCACCCTAAAATAAATTATTTCATTGATTACTCACCCTCTTGTCGTTCCAAACCTGTAAGACTTTCGTTCATCTTCAGAACACAAATGAAGATATTTTTGATGAAATCTGAGAGATTTCTGTCCCTCCATTGACAGCTACGCAACTACCACTTTGACGCTTCAAAAAGTTCATAAAGAGATCATAAAACTAATCCATATGAATTGAGCAGTTTAGTCAAAATTTTCTGAGGGGACACAATCGCTTTATATGATGAATAGATTTGATTTAGGCTTTATTTGCATATAAACAATTAATTTATGCCTTTATGTATAGTGCATTGCAAAGATATTGATAATGCATGATATATAATGCATTATATCTTTTCATAAACAATTGTAACCAAAGTTAAATTGCATTATAATATTTGCAAACTCCTTTTTACATATAGATTGTTTGTCATGTGTTTTAATGCATTATACATTCTAAAGTTGTGTTCAATTAATAGATAAGTATTATAATGCATTATAACTGGTTGCAACTATTCATGAGATCATACAAAAGGTGCAATAAAATGCATAATTAATTCACTAAAATACTTTTATAATGCATTTTATTTAAAGGCTTTATCTTTTACTGTGCTTTTCAACTAATATACTGTTGATATGTTGATGTCTTTTTATTTAATAGGCTATGCTTCTTTTCTGTTTTGATCATGCATATGACCAGCAGACCCAGTAACTGAACAGAAAGTGTTTTGTTTCCTTAAACTTTTGAATCATCAGGTTCATTACAGTTATGCACGCAAAATAATGTCAACCATTTGATCTGAAATATTTCAGCAGAAATCTCAGGCCTGATCCACCAGTGAACTTTGTGCCATGTGCTGCTTTATGCTTTTCTTTTAGTTCATTTTGAAGTGAATCTACACGTTTCATTCAAATCTATAGGCTAACTAAGTGGAATCTTTCAATTTAAATTGTTGCTATTATGACATATCTTCACTTAAAAATATGGACAACTAAATATAGGTAGTAAATTTTCATATGCTGGAATAAAAGTAATAGAATAAATTTCCCTTTCAAATAGATTCCTTTTACTGGGATTCTGATTTGGTATTATTGAATATTAAGTATTCAAATAAATGGTCAAAAACACAATTTAAATTTAAATAAAAGTGCTACTGAAAAAATTATATCTTCCCCCCTTATATCCTACCCATTAAAACCAAGTCATATCAAAATGTGTTTTTTTGTTATTATTAACAGTTCTTCAGCCATTATTATTTATATTAATTATTAATTGCCACATTTTCAGAAATTGGTTCAACCACCAATCCAGTGTATGCGATCTCCTGTCTTATACACGTCAATGCAAGTGTCTCAGATGGCTCATTATGAATGAAAATCTCCACTAATGCAGTGGCTCGTAACTCACTTCTGGCTCTGCTGTTCACTCAAGAAAATATGAAACAAAAGCCACAGAATAAGTGCAACACTGATGACAGTCCGCTCCCAGCACTTTCTCAGCCACAGCCGGTTTCTGTAGGCCTGTGTCTGGTGCATAATGAGACTATAAATATCCTGAATGGACACATGATCCTGTGTCTGTTTGCGCATGCATCTGCAGGAAATGTGTCTAAATGAATGCGTTCCTGGGAAAGGATGATGTTTAGCAGTGGAGTAAGGACAAATGACACGCAATTTCATTATGTCTCAGAAACACAAGGCAAAAGGCAACACTTTCCTTGTATTGATGGTCATTTATTAAACAAGGTCAATGTTGGATATATTGTATACCTAGTATATAGAAGGACACATTTTGATGTGAAAAATGAGTAAATAATTACTGAACTTACATGGTAAATTTATGTTTTATTTGTTAGAAAAAAACAAATTGTCTTTTATTTATAGTCAAAAGCCGTAAACTGACATTCCCAGAATGTAGCAACTGCAAGTTCTCACACACGCACGCACGCACGCACGCACGCACACACACATTCATTATCATTTCAAAGTAAAGTTTGGGCTAAGTAAGTTGTTAACTTAATACTCTCATTCATGCATTACATTAATCAAAAGTGACAAAGACATGTATAATGTTACAAAGATTCATATTTCCAATACAGTAAATGTTGTTCTTTTTAATTTTCTATTAATCTAAGATTCCTGAAAAACTGTTTTACAGTTTCCACAAACACATGAAGCAGCACAACTGTTTTCAACATTGATAATAATCATAAATGTTTCTTGAGCAGCAAATCATCATATTAGAATGATCATGTGACATATTAGAAGGATCATGTGACACTGAAGACTGGAGTAATGATGCTGAAAATTTAGCTTTGATCACAGGAATAAATTACATTTTACAGTATATTCACATAGAAACCAGTTATTTTAAATTGTAATAATATTTCACTGTTTTTACTGTACTTTTTGATCAAATTTGCTTGGTGAGCAGGAGAGACTTCTTTCAAAAACATCACAAAATCTTGAATAGTAGTGTATACTGTATATCACAAGTGATGCTGGATGCAGTTGTTATCTATTTTCTTTCTATGTAAGGTTATTCACTTCGGCTTCGTCCCCTCTTTCCTAGTAGCTGCGATTCTTTTTCCATGCCATATATATATATATATATATGCCATATATCCTGGATCTGGAGGCGACTCATGGATCAATCTTTACACCAGGGACCGGCTGATGAGTCTCAGACTGTGTGTTTGATGGCCAGAGTCTGGAAATCCACAAGGAGTCGAGGAGGAGATGTTTGACATGTTGAACCGGATGAGACGATGCCTGAAGAACAGGGGCTTTAAACGTATCTTCCTGTGAGATCACTCCTGAAAGAAGAGTTAAAGGGATAGTTCACCCAAAAATGAAAATTCTGTCTGTATTTACTCTCCCTCATGTTGTTCAACCCCGTAAGACCTTCGTTCATCTTCGGAACACGAATTAAGATATTTTTAATTAAATCTGAGAGCTAGATCACTCCTCCATAGGCTTCTAAGGGATTGAAACTTGTTCCCCGAAAAGTTATTAAAGACATTGTTAAAATAGTCCAAGTGACTACAGTGGCTCAATCTTAAGTTTATCAAGCGACGAGAATACTTTTTGTGCGCAAAAAGAACAAAAATCACGACTTTATTTCAACTATTGATTTCCTTCTCTGTGGGCCTCGAGTCAGTTCACTAGTGTAACAGCGCAGCGCTTCTGTGTTGTACGTCACACGTAGGCTCACTATTGGCCGACGCTGGTCATGTGTGTGATGCGTGTGACGTACAACACAGAAGCGCTGCGCTGTTACACTAGTGAACTCACTCGAGGCCCACAGAGAAGGACATGAAGAGTTGAAATAAAGTCGTTATTTTTGTTTTTTTTGCGCATTTTTGGGTGAACTATCCCTTTAAAATCACTCGCTGAGACGATGTTTCATGAGTGATTGTTCTGAGGTATTGCTAGGCAAAAATATTCTGGACTATATTTTCGGTTTGTATGTGTGGACAGGAATCGCATCAAGAGGGACAAACGAAAAGAAGGAGGCGTTAAATATTATATATTATATAAGTAACAGATTTCGCATCCCTGGACACATTATAGTGAAAGAGCGTGTGCGGTTCTGACATCGACATCAACCTTTTCAGATGATTCAGCTACTGTAGGTTGTGTTAACAGTGTACAGGAGTGTGGTGGATGGTTTTGTAGAGTGTTTTGAGTTGAATCACCTACATCTTTACATCAGAAAGATCTTGAGCTTGAGATTTCAGGAGTCAGAAGATCCTGCTAAACTCAGTCAGCTTCAGAAGATGAAGATGGACATCGCTGAGAGTAAATGTGCATTCACAATAAAATAAATTGTAAATTGTATTGTAGTTTGTGGCAGTCCCGGCGCCATGGGCGGGCATTGGGGGGCCTGGCCCGCCCTGTGAGTCACTAGTGCCCGCCCTGAGCGAGTCTCTCCCTTCACCAACTCCACTTCAAGTCCCACCAGTCCTTGCTTGTTTGCACAATATCTTTTTTTATCAATAGGCTACTGTTATCAAAAGTTATCCTTTTGACTATATATAACTCCTGAATAAAAAAAAATAATGTGTTTGGTCTGATTTTTTTTAATTGTAAACGGATTGATTGGTTTGTCGATAGTGAGCGCGGAAACTCGTGTGATAGCGGTCTTATTAAGCGAGTCTTTGAGTCATTCATTCAAACGTTTCGTTCAAACGCCATAGAGAAATGCACATTTCATACGGATTAGGCTACATGAGCAGGGAGCAGTCTATAGTCTGTTTTCTTTTGTTTTGAATTGTTCTGTTTAAAAGTAGACATGTCTGTGAGGCGAGTAGGCGACCTTATAGGCCTACACTGAGTTTCGGTTCAATTGCGACGAGCTCCAGTTCACGCGCTGGCGCCTCCGGTTCGTCATTATCGTCTGCTATATTTACTTCTTATTTATTAAATCCAGCCAATTGGTTGATGAAACATTGATTAAAATTAAGATACAATTAATACAAAACGAAATTCACTTTAAAGAAAGGTTTTGCTTTCTGTTTGATGTCTCTGTGAAAGTTTTAAAGCATCTTTTAGTGCCGCTTTCAGAGCGCTCACGTCCGTAACATTGTTTTTTCCTCATAAATGCGAACACGAAAAATAAAATAAAATGAAATGAATATTTTATGCTCTGTGGAGACTACTGTTAGCCTACTCATAATTTGTATTCTGAATACGTAATACGTTGTATTACTTTGAATAAGTGTTTATGCTTTCGAGGTTTTTAAATAAGCTTGATATGTGTTTGGGAAGATGTTTATGTTTTGTTGACATGTCGAGTGTTTTCACTATTATATTTCGTTTTTTTTGGCTAAACAGCACAAGACTTTAATTAAGTAACGTTAGCCATTCTGTTTGTGCTGCGTGATTTAAAGAAAAGTCCGCTCTTGCTCACACGATCAGCATGGTGGTCTTGTGTTTTCTCCTAAATAAAAGCTCAAGGGTTTATTTCTTACAAGTGAAGAAATTAGGACAAAAGTAGTGTAATTTTCCTATTCTATAGCTTAATATAAAATACAATGTAATGTAGACTGAGACCATAATTAACAAGATGTTTGAGCCCTCTTTAGGTACAAGTCAATGCTTTTTCTTTGTTCAATGCGCACAGTTCATGGGTCGAAGCCGGTTGAAGCTCTTAATTTTGAGCTCTCAATGTGCACCAGATTGATGCATTTAAACTTAAAATGTACAATATTTTCTTGCGGGGGAGAATGCCCCCGAACCCCCCTCGGGTCAGAGGTCCACACAACATGCCGAATTTTTTTTTTTAAATAATAATTCACAGCACCCACTGATCACAATTACTTCCAGCGGCCCTGAAAACACCTCTCAAACCTACATAAAAAAATTGTTTATGACGGACGAAATTTGCGGAGGCAGTGTGTAAACGTGATTGACACAACTTGAGGTCGTAGCCTATTTTATATTTGAGAATTTCGGCCTGCAAGATCGAACCTTTAGCGTCAGTAGCCTATTATATAATTATTATGCTCTATCGATCATTGCATAGTATCATAATCGATTCTGTTATGATGCAATGAGGTTGTTTTCATTTGTGCCCCCCTGAAAAAAAATGAATGCCCGTCCGTGAATTTGTGTCTGGCGCCGGGTCTGGTTTGTGGCATTGTGGGAACACAAACACACACACACAAACACACACACACACACTGCAGAAATTATTGTGATTTTTTTTTTTTCTGTTTTTTTTTTAGCACATACTGTAACAGAAAATATGATGCACATTTGTAAAAGACATCACATTAAACATTAAGGTCTTTTAAAGTTGTATTTATAGTAAGTAAACTAAATTAAACATTGACTAACAAAATGATTTTACTTTTAGAATCAAGTTAAAATTCTACTTCCTTGTTATAGCTAATTTAGCTTTTGTTTATGATGAAATGTTATTTGTTTATGATAAAAGTTAAAAATTATTATATTGACCTACATTAAGTAACATTTTGGGTTATGTCTAAAGAAAAATAATTGATTAATTATGGTATTTGTAGGTTGACCAGCCCGTTCTTGGTTCCTGGCAGTGTCTTAAAGGGATTGTTCACCTAAAAATGCCCCGAAATTTCTCTTTCAAATTTTTTGTTTTAGACTTGTAATCCGTGAACGGTGTTCTGTTTTGCTCTCCTCTCCAGAGGTCAAAAATCGTCACAGCAAATCAATGCGTACGGCCGTCTGCCGGAAGCTAGTTATTATAGCTAATATATTTTTAAATATGACAAAAACCCATTGCTTCGCTTCAGAAAGCCTTTATTAAACCCGTGAAGCCATATGAATTATTTTTTTATGATGGATGGATTAATTTATTTGGGCTTCAACATCTCGCCCCCCCCCCCCTATTCATTCCCATTATAAAGCTTTGGAAGAGTCAGGATATATATTTTTTTAAATATAACTCCGATTGATGAGAAGATACTCATATACACCTAGGATGGCTTGAGGGTGTGTAAATCATGGTATAATTGTCATTTTTGGGTGTACTATCCCTTTAAGGTGGCAAGAAAAACCAATCAACAGAGCCTTCAGGTTACAGCCTCGATCATGTGGTGCTTGTTTTGACCCACAGAGGGAGCTGTCGTCATGTTTTACACTGATTATTGTTCTGTAGTTAACAAACCTGAACCCCATTTCAATGGATGGAAGAATGACTTGAAGCTATTTGTGAAATCTCTTCATTGGATGATGGATAGAAATGCCATGAAACTTCTTTCCGTTTTGGATTTGTTTATGTTATTGGACTAAGACCCTCACCCCTTTGTTTTTTGGTTTTTTTTTTTGTTGTTGTTTTTTTTTGTTTGTTCTATGTGATCTATCAACACGAATACAAATGTATGATTGTTGATTTATGCCTCAATTGTTTTTACTTGAATTCTCTATATTAATAAAAAAAAAATTAAAAAAAAAAATAACAAACGTGAGTGAATGACCTTCAGATTTTTTTGAGCTTTAGTTTGAGAAACGTGATGGAGTTTGATATACTATACGGTCAAACCAAAATTTATTCAGACACCTTCAACATTTTATAGATTTTACTGGTAGTCCACTGTATGAAGAATTTTTGGGTATAATATGTCACAGTTTACTTTATTTTGCTGCTCTCACTTACATAGATGAACTATAGTGCCCTGCACCCACTAGTATAAAAATATCAAAAATTATAGTCCCACTTTATATTAAGTGGATTTAAGTACTATGTACTTACATAGAAAAATAAGTACAATGTACTTATTGTGTTCAGGTTGTATTGTAAAACACTTGTGCTGCTATTGAGATGTGATACGGGTAAGGTTAGGGTCAGGTGTGTGTGATACTGGTAAGGTTAGGGTCAGGTGTGTTTGATACGGGTAAGGTTAGGGACAGGTGTGTGTGATGGACAGGTGTGTGTGATACGGGTAAGGTTAGGGACAGGTGTGTGTGATACGGGTAAGGTTAGGGTCAGGTGTGTGTGATACGGGTAAGGATAGGGACAGGTGTGTGTGATACTGGTAAGGTTAGGGACAGGTGTGTGTGATACGGGTAAGGTTAGGGTCAGGTGTGTGTGATACGGGTAAGGTTAGGGTCAGGTGTGTGTGATACGGGTAAGGTTAGGGACAGGTGTGTGTGAAACGGGTAAGGTTAGGGACAGGTGTGTGTGATACGGGTAAGGTTAGGGTCAGGTGTGTGTGATACTGGTAAGGTTAGGGACAGGTGTGTGTGATACGGGTAAGGTTAGGGACAGGTGTGTGTGATACGGGTAAGGTTAGGGTCAGGTGTGTGTGAAACGGGTAAGGTTAGGGTCAGGTGTGTGTGATACTGGTAAGGTTAGGGTCAGGTGTGTGTGATACGGGTAAGGTTAGGGACAGGTGTGTGTGAAACGGGTAAGGTTAGGGTCAGGTGTGTGTGTGATACGGGTAAGGTTAGGGTCAGGTGTGTGTGATACGGGTAAGGTTAGGGTCAGGTGTGTGTGATACGGGTAAGGTTAGGGACAGGTGTGTGTGAAACAGGTAAGGTTAGGGACAGGTGTGTGTGAAACGGGTAAGGTTAGTGTCAGGTGTGTGTGATACTGGTAAGGTTAGTGACAGGTGTGTGTGATACGGGTAAGGTTAAGGTCAGGTGTGTGTGATACTGGTAAGGTTAGGGTCAGGTGTGTGTGATACGGGTAAGGTTAGGGTCAGGTGTGTGTGATACGGGTAAGGTTAGGGACAGGTGTGTGTGAAACGGGTAAGGTTAGGGTCAGGTGTGTGTGATACGGGTAAGGTTAGGGTCAGGTGTGTGTGATACGGGTAAGGTTAGGGTCAGGTGTGTGTGATACGGGTAAGGTTAGGGTCAGGTGTGTGTGATACGGGTAAGGTTAGGGTCAGGTGTGTGTGATACGGGTAAGGTTAGGGACAGGTGTGTGTGAAACGGGTAAGGTTAGGGTCAGGTGTGTGTGATACTGGTAAGGTTAGGATCAGGTGTGTGTGATACGGGTAAGGTTAGGGTCAGGTGTGTGTGATACGGGTAAGGTTAGGGACAGGTGTGTGTGATACTGGTAAGGTTAGGGACAGGTGTGTGTGATATGGGTAAGGTTAGGGACAGGTGTGTGTGATACGGGTAAGGTTAGGGTCAGGTGTGTGTGAAACGGGTAAGGTTAGGGACAGGTGTGTGTGATACTGGTAAGGTTAGGGTCAGGTTAGGGTCAGGTGTGTGTGATACGGGTAAGGTTAGGGTCAGGTGTTTGTGATACTGGTAAGGTTAGGATCAGGTGTGTGTGATACTGGTAAGGTTAGGGACAGGTGTGTGTGATACGGGTAAGGTTAGGGACAGGTGTGTGTGATACGGGTAAGGTTAGGGTCAGGTGTGTGTGAAACGGGTAAGGTTAGGGTCAGGTGTGTGTGATACTGGTAAGGTTAGGGTCAGGTGTGTTTGAAACGGGTAAGGTTAGGGACAGGTGTGTGTGATGGACAGGTGTGTGTGATACGGGTAAGGTTAGGGACAGGTGTGTGTGATACGGGTAAGGTTAGGGTCAGGTGTGTGTGATACGGGTAAGGTTAGGGTCAGGTGTGTGTGATACTGGTAAGGTTAGGGTCAGGTGTGTGTGATACGGGTAAGGTTAGGGACAGGTGTGTGTGATACGGGTAAGGTTAGGGTCAGGTGTGTGTGAAACGGGTAAGGTTAGGGTCAGGTGGACAACAAGAAAACCTTTCCGCTCCTCAAAAGGAAAAATGATGATCAAATGGACTGTGACTGTCTTTGATGCACCAGTTTGCTCAGCTGGAAAACAGTGACAGTGTTTGTCCTGCTGCACATCTACTTGTTGCATAATTCAGCTTATTACTGGAAAAGCTGCGAGAGTCAGTGGTTGACGTTAAATCACAGGGTTATTTGCTTCTGTGTCACATCGCTGTGGTTGCCATAGCAGAGCTGGTGCCACTGTGTTTCTGATGGAGGCAATGCTTTAGTTCACTGTACAACACACAGCAAGAGTCAATGATGCAGGACAAGTGTCTGGAAATGAGTTAAACACACCGTGTAACAGCTGGTTACCGTAAGTTATTGGGATCTGTTGTCATGGTTTCAAAACTTCTGGCTGGCATGGCACTGGTTTTTAAAGTGTAAGGCTGTGGATTTTTATTGGACGTTTGTGTGAATTTACAAGTTTGCCCAAAAATGTTAAATGTTATGTTAACCCTCTGGTGCTTTTTTTTTTTTTTTTTTGAGTTTGTGGCATTGGCTGTGGGAACACACACACACAGACACACACACACACACGCGTGCGCGTTTCAACCGTTCTTTTGATGAAAATCGTAACACATTAGAAACCTGTGATGAGAGTTCTGGGCCGTGAACGGTTTGTAATTGATCTGTGCCGAACCAAGCTCAAGTGGAAATATAACTGGAACCGTTTCTTGCTTTTGCTTTATTTTTGACTCAACTATTGCATAAATTTGGAAAAAAATTCAGGAAATGTTTTTTTCCTAATATTTGTATGACCTCTAAATGAGCACCAGAGGGTTAATAGTTGCAACTAGCAACATTATGATGTTTTTTTTTTAAACACCAATTTACTTTCAGAGTAAAGAGTAGGGTGAAAAGAGTAGGGTGAACATCCTGCATAATTTCTAATTTTGCATTAGATAAAAGAAACAGATTTTTTGTGTGTGTGGGGGAGGGGTGGGTTCCAACTATCCCTGATTCATTAGTGCATCTGCTGTTCTTTCTCCTTCTGCTTGGCTGTGATGTGTATTTACGTCTGTGTCTGAGTATTCACCATCGAGAGGTCAGCCTGTGTGACCCCAGACACCAGACACCTCTGCTCCAGTTTATGAACCGGAGTCATTGAGTGTGTGTGTGTGTGTGTGTGTGTGTGTGTCTGACAGGAAACCCAAATTATTCAGCTTTTTGGCTTTCATGAGGTCTTGATGAGTTTGACCCTATTTTCCTTTTGTAAAATCCCAAATCCTGTACAGATGCTTTTCAAACAGAAGGGAAAGAGTTCCTATTTATGTGTTTATTTATTATTGAACTTATTAAATAAATAAATTAATAATAATGCATTAGTTTTATACTCTAGCTTCCCCTTGAAATTTGGCTTTGGGTACTGCAATATTGTTGGCTCTTCTACCATAAATTGCTTGTGTTGTTCTTTATAAGTGGTTTTGGATGAAAGTTTCTGCTACATGTAAATGTAGATTCTGTGTTTCTGTGCGTCACACACTCTTGAGTTACAGGAATGCCGCTACTATATCAATGAAATCTCACTAATAGTATCCCAGGGCTTTGTTGATGGATCTTCAAAGAATGTATCAATGATTTTCTTAAGTTTCCCTGCTGGATTTGACTCATGTAGTGTTGAGAGAGGAAGTCTACAGGAGTGTGACCCACACAACACAATATTCACAAACATCCTTCATCACAGGATGCCATCGCACAGACAGGAAGTGCCTATGTTCTGCTCCAATAGAGATCAATAACAGCAGGAAAGGTAGTTCACACACACACACAGAGACACACACACACAGAGACACAGACACACACACACACACAGACAGACAGACAGACAGACAGACACACACACACACACACACACACACACACACACACACACACACACACACACACACACACACACACACACACACACACACACACAGAGACAGACAGACACACACACAGAGACACACACACACACACACACACACACACACACACACACACACACACACACACACACACACACACACACACAGAGACAGACAGACACACACACAGAGACACACACACACACACACACAAGCCCCTTTCACACAGCGCTTTGAACCCGGCAAATTGCCAGAGTGCCTTCTGTGTGAACGCAAACACGACCCGGGAACGATGCCGGGAACGATGCCGGGTTGGGGACCTTGTAACATTGCCGTGTTCAGACCCGGAACGCGCGCTGTGTGAACAAAAGCCAGAACCAATGCCGTATAAGGGGTGTGTCGTAGTGATGATGCACGAGCCTTTGCAATGACGTAGTTATTGTGCGACTCAGTTACTCTAGAAGAAAGTTTGTGTTCGTCATCGATACAAGAAAGAACGAAAAAATGTCTGCAAACTGGACTGAAGTAGAGACCCGAGAGCTCCTTGCAATCCGCGCCGAAGCTGAGATCGTTCGCCAGCTTTGTGGAACGGTATGTAATGCGTTAGTGTACGACCGAATCCGAAAAAAAATGATCGAGCGGGGTTTCTCGAGATCGAAAGCGCAGATCACAAGTAAACTTAAGGCGAAACATTTTGTACATAAACAACAAAGTTTGAACAGCAACATCTAATGCCTGATCAGCTGCCATGTTATTCAAAGCAATGCAAACACTTCCGCTTTTCGACGCGTACCATACACGTCACATCCAACGTCACGCGTCTTTCCGGAACATACACGGGTTGTGTGTGAACGCGCTCTCTGATTCCGGCAAATCACTGGCAGTGTGAATGAAGCAAAATCAAACGAACCCGGGTCAAATCCCAGGTCACTTTATCCGTGTATTTTCCGGAATATCTATGTGAAAGGGGCTACAGAGACACAGACACACACACACACACACACACACACACACACACACAGACACACACACACACACACACACACACACACACACATTCCCACTTTTAGTCACTATTATTTTTGTTGTTTGATTACATAGTACTGCAAGCATCACTTTTATTATAACCTAGCAATATGGAATTCAACAAATTATTGAAATTATTAAACTATTAAATAATAATAATTTTCACGTTATTTTTTTTTTTTTTTGTAATTTTGCGAACAAAAAAGGTCCATTGTCAATAGTGTAATGATGTATGAATAAATGAAGCACAGCTCACACAAACAGCTTTCTGTTGGTCAACGCAGGGAATTTGTGTGACCAAACTAAACCATGAAATATAATCTGATCCCACTGAATCCTATTGAAATGAGTCGATTTTGACTGTGAATATTTGTCGAACAACGTTAAATATGACTCCACCTTTACTTTTTAAAGGTGGTTTTAACACTGGCCACATTTACTTTGGTCTGAATTCATGAATGATTGTTCAGTGCTCCTGGATTCACTCACTTTATTCTATCGAACCTCATGCATTTCCATTCATCTTGCATCATCACAAACGCACACAGTGCCCATGATCGAGAACACAATGCGGTTGCTATATATATTTTTTTTAGAGTAAATGACACTTGTGTCTATGTCTGTCACATATCATAATTCGATGAAAACACCAAAAACTCAACTTGCTTAAAATTTAACCCTAAAATGCGTAACCCACAATAATCCAAATAGGAAAAAAGTTGCAAAAAAAAGACCCACACACTACTATAAAGGTAAAAAAGCTCATGTGAGATTAAAACACAGCTTTACTGAAGAACGACATGACCTTTAGGCACAGAAGAAGGTCATTTGTGATTAAAATGGATGCCATTTCTCAGTAAAGCTGTCGTATTTATATCACATTTGTTTTTTTTTGTCCTTTTCAGCTTTAGTGTGTGGGTCTTTCACAAATCACAATTCAACAAACTGATCATCAAACTCTCACATCACGAAACCATATTCTGCGTCAGACTAAATTACCAGTCTGAAAACTCCATAATTCAATAAAATATTGTTAAATCACTTCAGTTTACATCTAATGGATCTGTTTCTTTTTCACGACCCTTCACTCGAGTCATATCTAGAAATCAGAATTTCAAAGAGACTACAAGCTAGAGTTGTGATGGCAGGTTTTGCATGGACAAACACCACACACATTTACATCAGAAACATGAACACACACGACACCTGTTTGCTCAGACGACAGGTTCTTCTAGCTCTGCGAGGCCTTTCCTCTTCCTGGCTTTCTTCAGCTCTGTTACTCTCCATTGTGAAACGGGAACCCTCGGGAGCGCAGGATGACTTCAGTGTTCGTATCCACATCAGTCTCACCCAGAACCAGCACAATACAAGGAAACCACAGAGACCAACGCAGACTAATACTGCAGGGGTTATTCAGAAACACGCATTGTCCATGTTTGAATTGTGATTTTGTTTAAGCTAAAGAGAGGAGGGAAGTAATAATAACAAAAATGTGCAGGAACATCTGCAGTCTGCAGATACTGTGATTGCTCAGAAAGAAATGGCAGGGTTTACCTCTGTGCAAACTAAAGCAAACGGTTGACCAAAACGCGTCGGAGTGTTTTTTTTTTAAAGGTTTAAGATGACCAAGCCATCACAATAAAGGCTTTTTAATCTTTCTAAAGAGAGTGCATTGGAGTTTCCTGAATTTTTGTTACATATGATTATTCCATCCAAAGAGCATCTCAAGCAAACATTTTGAGTCCCGGAAGCGCTCCTCTACAGACATTCGGTAAGACAAGACAAGTGTCAGTCAAGTTAATTTAAAAAACGCTTTTAATATAGATCAGGGCTATTCAATTAATTTGGAATTGGGGCCAGTTCATGAAACTGAGGCAAAATAAGGGGCCACTTTGTTATAAAATGTGGGTGGGACATTGCTAACACAATGCTAAATCATAAATCAGATGTATGTACAATAATATTATGATGTCCAGCAATCGATTTACAGTTTTTTACAGTCACTAGGACACATTTCTCAATACTTAGGTCACTTTTTCAAAACTCTTCACACAGTTCTCCAAACCAACTTTCAGCTCGGCACAGCAGTTCATTTAACTTTCAAAATGCACTAAAACTACCAAATCACTTCATTCATGTCTCAAATCAACACATTCTTCTAGAACACTAGCAAAGGTTGACAGCAACAAACACACTTTGTCACCCACAAAACAATGACCTAAAAAACACTAGGTAGCATTATGCAATGTTTTCTTCTGTAAAACAAGCACACCTCTCTACTGTTTAGAAGTCACTGCAATATATGTTACTGGAATGAATCAGACATGATGCAGTGCTTCAATATATTTCGTCTTTTTTTTTTGGACAGAGTAATTCCAAAATACAAGAATTTGTATACACACCATTCACGATACAGATACAATAGGAATCAGCCGTGGTTACTCTTATCAAGTCAAGTCACCTTTACTTATACAGATTTTTTCAAAGCAGCTTTATAGTGATAACAGGAAAATAATGAGTCAGTGATGCAATTCTGCTCCAAAAAGACGATAGTAAACAGTCATTTAGTTGAAATCAATTCAGTGTTGTTTCAGTTTGGTTGAATATCTGTGTAAAGTTCATCAGGTAATGAGTTCAATGCAGCAATAAAGCAGATATGGAGAAAATTAAATAATGATGTCATCATCCAGCATTTCTTCTGTTTTTAATTTTTTAAATCTGGCTTTCTAGACATGTTTCTTATTTCCTAGCACATTTCCCTCTTTGTTTGTCCTGATTTGTCTCTCTCTCTGCGGTGCAGGTTATTTATAGCTCAGGGACAACACACACACACACACACACACACACACACACACACACACACACACACACACACACACACACACACACACAGACTGAGAGATTCGTAGCATATGTTTTCTGGAATGCAAGGAGAAGATTTCCCAGAGACTGCATGAGATTCAGTGTCTTTTACAGTGTCAACAGCTTAATATTAATAGTTTAATATTAATATTCACATATCTGTTATTAAAGACATAACTGCCCTCGTGAGAAAGAAGTACATTTAGCATACTTTTAAAAAGAGCACTTATTATGGAAAGAATATTCTTAGTGTGAACTGAATGAAATGTTTTCGGACAACTAATTGTATGTTTTTTGCAATTAATTGAAAAAGTGTTATGGTTTACATTTATATTAAATGCAATTAAGTTTGTTTCTGAGTGTCTTTTTTTACTGCTGAATGTACTGACAAGCATTTATGGTAAACTAAAATGCTTGAAGTTGCAAATTATGAAATTGCAGTTTTGTAAATGCTACTTCTTTAAAGCATGACAGAAGATTATTAAAATACATAATGATTTAAAATGCCCTTTAAAGTAAAAGTGTACTCATAAAAAAGTCATAAAAATGTACTCTCTTTAGTGCACATTTAATACAATTAAGCACACTTGTTTTTCACAAGGGTGTAAACAAATTGCTTAATTGTATTGAATGTTTCAATGCACTCATTTATTGATTGCATTGAAAAAAGATATCAAAGAACTTCAGTATTAATATTACTGTAATATTGTTGCACCCTGTCAGGATTTTATTTTGGTGCTGTTTGCACATCTCTTACATAACACATAATAAACAAAAGGAAAGTTACAGTACAGTGTATAATCTCCAAATATTCCCACATTATGCAATAAATCGCAACTGCATGGGGACAAAAACAAAAATAAACTTGTGCGTGTTGCGTTAGAGCGTTCTGAATCTTTACTCAATGAAATGAAGCCACAGTAAGTAAGAAAACGATTATGCTAATATGTTTTCTAGAAATATTTACAGTATTTAGAAGTGGCCACAGTGACAATATTGTGCATATTAATTGCTGCAATAAACAGTGTTACCAAATGCCGGCACACATCCACTTCAATGGCATGTTTTTTTTTGTGGTTTTTTTTTGGGCTATTTCTCCTTTTATGGCCCTGGTTTGGGCATCTCTCGTGTAGAGGATACACACAGAATATCCTTATTATATATTGTATTATAGGTCCCACTTTATATTAAGTGGCTTTAAGTACTATGCACTTACATTGAAATTAATAATTTGATACAATGGACTTATTGGGTACATACATGTTTTTACATTGTACTTACATTTTGAAAATACCTGCATGTAATTACAGCTGTAATTAATTTATGTAATTACATTTGTAATTACACAGTTGACCTTCCCTTACACCTTAACCCAACCTTAAACCTTACCCGTATCACACCTGACCCTAACCTTACCCGTATCACACACACGTATCACACACACCTGACCCTAACCTTACCCGTATCACACACACCTGACCCTAACCTTACCCGTATCACACACACGTATCACACACACCTGACCCTAACCTTACCCGTATCACACACACCTGACCCTAACCTTACCCGTATCACACACACACCTGACCCTAACCTTACCCGTATCACACACACCTGACCCTAACCTTACCCGTATCACACACACCTGACCCTAACCTTACCCGTATCACACACACACCTGACCCTAACCTTACCCGTATCACACACACCTGACCCTAACCTTACCCATATAACACACACCTGTGCCCGGTTGCATAAAGCACCTTAAGTTTTTCCCTTACATATGATACTTAAGGGGCGATTTCCACTTACCTAAGAGAATAACTTAAGGGTGTTGCATATAATCTCTTAAACGGTTCTCTTAGGTAAGAGAAACATTTAAGTGTTTCACGACAGCGATCCTGGATTGATGTTATAAACGTCTGTTGTTGCCATAGATACGCAAAACACTAACACTAGCAATTTCGCATTTTAAACAAATAAAGTAGGCTAGGATATCGGAATGAATAAAGAAAACAAAAAAAGAAAGCCTAATTGGACAGAGGAGGAGAAATGCATTCTTCTTGATGAATATGATAAAAGAAAAACCATTTTGAAAAGCAAACTAAATCCCAATGTAACTGCAGCAAAAAAAAAGAAAGAAATAAAAAAGGAAAAAATAATAACGGACAAAATCAATGCAACGAATCTTGACGTGAAGAGGACGGTTCAGGAAGTCCTTAAAAAATACGAAAATATCTCTTTGGTCGCAAAAAAAGAGCTGAGCGCTTATAAGAAAGAAGCCAACAAAACAGGTAAGATTTAAGCAAGACTACGCTTTTAAGATTGTATGCACGTACCGCACCGTGGTGAAGAGTTCGCTTTATTGCTGTACAGTGTTAAGACCTAACGATTACAAAACTGACCAATAGCTTGACCGTTGCGTTTAAATGACGGGAAAGAGCCCCCGCAACCCGGTGAACCAATCTGCTGACAGACGAAAATTACATAAATTCAGCCATGTCGTCTTATTTTTGTCCGCGTTACTCTTAAGGTTACGATTTCCAAACCTGAAGTTATACTTAGGGAAATGACCGTTAAGGGGTTTTATGCAACACTTAACGCTTTTTGAGGGATTACTTAAGTGAAAAAACAGCATTTAAGGGAAATTCTAAGTGTTTATGACGTTTCACTTAAAGAAACCCTTAAGTAACACTTAAGGTTTTTTTTCTGCAACACCCTTAGGTTTAAGGGAAACATACCAGTATCACACACACCTGACCCTAACCTTACCCGTATCACACACACCTGACCCTAACCTTACCCGTATCACACACACCTGTCCCTAACCTTACCCGTATCACACACACCTGATCCTAACCTTACCAGTATCACACACACCTGACCCTAACCTTACCAGTATCACACACACCTGACCCTAACCTTACCAGTATCACACACACCTGACCCTAACCTTACCAGTATCACACACACCTGATCCTAACCTTACCAGTATCACACACACCTGATCCTAACCTTACCAGTATCACACACACCTGACCCTAACCTTACCAGTATCACACTCACCTGATCCTAACCTTACCAGTATCACACACACCTGACCCTAACCTTACCCGTATCACACACACCTGACCCTAACCTTACCCGTATCACACACACCTGTCCCTAACCTTACCCGTATCACACACACCTGATCC
The DNA here is from genome assembly GCA_026230005.1 of Gila orcuttii. Classification (NCBI taxonomy): domain Eukaryota; kingdom Metazoa; phylum Chordata; class Actinopteri; order Cypriniformes; family Leuciscidae; genus Gila; species Gila orcuttii. The sequence goes on from JAPDVR010000004.1 coordinate 59,749,273, forward strand.
TAACCTTACCAGTATCACACACACCTGACCCTAACCTTACCCGTATCACACACACCTGACCCTAACCTTACCCGTATCACACACACCTGACCCCAACCTTACCCGAATCACACACACCTGACCCTAACCTTACCCGTATCACACACACCTGTCCCTAACCTTACCCGTATCACACACACCTGATCCTAACCTTACCAGTATCACACACACCTGACCCTAACCTTACCAGTATCACACACACCTGATCCTAACCTTACCCGTATCACACACACCTGACCCTAACCTTACCCGTATCACACACACCTGTCCCTAACCTTACCCGTATCACACACACGTGACCCTAACCTTACCCGTATCACACACACCTGACCCTAACCTTACCAGTATCACACACACCTGACCCTAACCTTACCCGTATCACACACACCTGACCCTAACCTTACCAGTATCACACACACCTGATCCTAACCTTACCAGTATCACACACACCTGACCCTAACCTTACCCGTATCACACACACCTGACCCTAACCTTACCAGTATCACACACACCTGATCCTAACCTTACCAGTATCACACACACCTGACCCTAACCTTACCAGTATCACACACACCTGATCCTAACCTTACCAGTATCACACACACCTTACCCTAACCTTACCTGTATCACACACACCTGACCCTAACCTTACCCGTATCACACACACCTGTCCCTAACCTTACCCGTATCACACACACCTGATCCTAACCTTACCAGTATCACACACACCTGACCCTAACCTTACCCGTATCACACACACCTGACCCTAACCTTACCCGTATCACACACACCTGACCCCAACCTTACCCGAATCACACACACCTGACCCTAACCTTACCAGTATCACACACACCTGACCCTAACCTTAACCGTATCACACACACCTGACCCTAACCTTACCAATATCAGTCCTCAACAGCAGAAAAAGTGTTTTACAATACAACCTGAACACAATAAGTACATAGTACTTATTTTTCGATGTAAGTACATAGTACTTAAAGTCACTTAATATAAAGTGGGACCGTATTAATATATTATTGATATACTGTAGCTCCATCATGATTGATGGTTTCATACAGTATGAAATTATTATTAAGGTTTGCAAGGATCACTAATACAATTGCGTTAAGTAATGGCCTATAACCAGTGGTTAAATTGGGCCGGGGCTGAGCCCCGGCACATAAGCCTGCTCGTTTGTGTCCTGATGTGCCTGTTTGCAGTCTACTGGAAATTATGTCACATAACATTTGATGAAAGTGATGCTTTTGAAAACATATTTCTGACAATAAATTAAAGATTTTTGAAATAGCATGTCTATTTTGTCTCGGCGGAGCTGAGATGAGAACAATCGGAACACAGCCGTATTCTTGTTCCGCTGCTTAATCTCGTTGTCAGTCGACCATGATCGTGCACCGCTCGCGCATGCGCATCTAGGTGACACGGACTAGGTTGACCATGTGATTTTTTCTCAGGAGATGTTTTGAGCATTTTAGCTACTAAAGATATTCCATTTTAGCTACTAAAGATTATCAGCAAACTGCCAAGAGAACTCCTAACGTTAGCTGGCTACTCAAAATAAACTAGCAATCTATTCATCTGTGTGAATTACAGAAATATAAGACTTGCTAGACCTACTTTTAGCTACCAACCTTTCCACAAGTATAGATTGATTTTATTTTTGTGACTTGTGCATACCTTGATGTGAAATGACGCAGAGTAGGCTGTGTGTGTGTGTGTGTGTGTGTGTCTGTGTTGTAGTAAAGAGAGAGAATGGGAGAAGGAAGTGTGTGTGAGGTGGACCTGGTCACCACAAACCCAAATCTTCTCAGCTGTTGCTACTGTCATATGCTGCACTGTCTCTTCATGTGGCACATTATGTTTGGCACATTGTATGGGTCACTATATCATAACAAGGTAATACAATGTGTAATCAAGTGATGACTGATTAACAGTAATGTAAATGCTAAATGTCCTAATAGCTACCTGTTGATACTACAACAATGCAAAGTATATTCTCTTAACCTTTCAGTTTTTCACATATCATGTAATACTCAATTTCTCCATTTCTTTGCACAAAACTCTCCAGAAAGTGCCATTTAATGGTTTATTTTTAAAAAAAAAAATTCCCTTACACACTCTCGGACCCCACTAGGGAGAGCACCCCCACATAATAAATCCCTATTTAACCCCTGCCTGTAACCATCCAGAACATTCACGGCATTGTGTTAAAAACACACCGAGCACCTTAAATAAAAAGCAAAAACTGTCCTGTTATGAACAGCTGTGACGTTCAGTAGACCTCTGTATTGGAATATAACTATGGCCACCCTTTAGTGCGTATTACACACACGTCACCAGTCAAGAATATGACCCACCTGCTCTGGAATAAATAAATACACACAAATGGTTGTAGCAACATGAATTGTGTTCACATAGCAATCTAACACGCTTCAATGATTATCCTTACTGTTTAAACATTATCCTTACAAGTTTAAAATCCTTTTTTTCCACAGTTAAAACGTGACTAGTGTTACACATATTTGACATTTATTGTAATGTGTGCCTTGCTCCTCTCAGGTTTTCTCCCTGTATTTACTGACTGTCACCATTGCTTTCGGCTTGCTCACTGAAGGCACCTAAGGATAGTTTTCTGAAAAGTTGCTTTGAAACAATATTCATTGTAAAAAAAATGGCTTAACAAGTGATGGGAACATATTTGAAAGATGTAAACAACACCAGAGTAAATATTGCTACATCTGTAGTCCACCTGAAGCCTTCATATGAGTGTTTTATGTTCGTCTGCTCGTCACACACTAATGGACTTCCTCTAACGTCATTTTACATGTGTGTGCATTTACGTCAGTATCATTCTGATGTTTGTACTTGACATTTAGTGGGCTCTTTTTATTGAAGAACAACACTTGTACATTAACTGTAGGTGAAGTCCTCCCTGAAGTTAAGTTATCTCTCTTTTAAAGGAATAGTTCACCCAAAGTTCCCTTTCGTTGTCACTCCGAGTTACGTCGGATGACGACGAATGGGGTTTCGCTTAGAAAGCCTATCAACTTCGAGTATTACAAAACGAGCCAATGGCAAAGAAATGCCATGGGTGTGCGGAATTTGCATGACGTAACTCCGCCCCACCTCGTGGGTATAAAAGGAGGAACTCTGCAACAGCAGTTTATGTTTTCGCTTCGGAGCCAAGTTTATTCTTCTCTCCACAAGCCATCTCTGAATTGTCAGCTTCACGAACGAGTGCCTCGAGTGTTGGTGTGACGGCGATCTACGGCGAGAGCGTGCTTCCTACTGATCTGCAGCAGTGATCTGCCAGTCGGCGCGTTTCTCCCCGGGTGCTTCAACACTTGAGTTTTCTCACTAAAAGAGCTTACACGCGGCACGTCTTTTTAAAGATGCCTCGCCCGTGTACTTCTGGTTGCGGCAGATTGGTATCGGACTCTGATGGGCACGAGCATTGCATAGTATCTTTGGGCATTGATCATGCTAGAGCAGCGCTCGTGGATGACTCATGTTCTCTCTGTGGGAACATGACCATTCCGTCATTACGGTCGAGACTCGGTGAACTCGCAAGAGTGAGAGTCCCCTCATCCACCCCCCGTCCTGCGGCTGGTGGCCAGGGTGACCTGAGGGTGTTGGTCTGGAACAAGGCGCCGACTATGTGTCCGCGACCCCAGCCCCCCTCTTCAATGACGGTGCCCGCTAGCGAGTTTCGGTTGAAGCTACAGAGGATGATGCCATGTCTGTTGCAGCATCACTAGGTGGGTTTGATTCTTCTGGAAGTGAGGGCTCGTCACAGCTGCCACCTTCCGATGTGCATACGGCTGTGCTCGAGTCTGATCCGGAGATGACGGCCATGCTTTCCCGGGCAGCCGCGAGCATCGGGCTTGAGTGGAGGCCTCCACCCTGTCCTGAGCGCTCGCGACTTGACGATTGGTTTTTGGGTAAGGCCGCTGACCCTCGTCCTCGGCAAACCCCAATACCTTTCTTCCCGGACATGCATGATGAGATCTCGAAGTCCTGGAAGACCCTGTTGTCTTCTCGGGACCGCTCGTTGATCTCATCTGCCTTTCCTCCCCTCGATGATGCAGCCGCCCGTGGGTACACTGGGCTCCCCCCGGTTGAACGCTCTGTTGCCATGCAACTATGTCCTCAGAGTGCTTCTTCTCGTGGCGAGCCTAAGCACCCATCCAAGGCCTGTAGATTTTCGTCTACTCTGGTGGCGAAGTCTTATAAAGCGGCGGGACAGGCGGCTGCGTCACTGCATGCTATGGCCACTCTGCAGGTCTACCAAGCCCAGATGCTCAGAGACATGCACGAGGGTAGGACAGACCCAGGGCTCTTTGATGAGCTGCGCGCCGCTACCGACCTTGCTCTACAGGCGACGAAGGTTACCGCGCGCTCCCTGGGTCTGGTGATGTCCACAGCCGTGGTCCAGGAGAGACACCTGTGGCTGAACCTGGCTGACATGCGGGACGCGGAGCGGACCCGTCTGCTTAACGCCCCCTTCTCCCAGGCCGGCCTCTTCGGCGGAGCGGTTGAAGACTTTGCCCAACAGTTTTCAACCGCCCAGAAACAGGCCGAGGCCATCAAGCACATTCTGCCCCGCCGGCCAGCTGCTGCCTCCACCCAGCCGGCCGGGCAGAAGCCTCGTCCTGTTTCCCGCCGAGGGCGCCCTCCTGCGGTTCCCGCCCCTCCCGCCCGGCCCACGCAGCAGCCTCCACAAACCCGGGCCGGTCGCGGAGGAAGCCGCAAGAAGGCGCCACAGCCCTCTCCCGCCCCGCCCCCCGCTAAACGCCGGGCCAAGCGGTGCTCCTGAGACGGGCTGCTCAGGGAAGATGGTCGTTTTTCAGGAGGTGGTAGCAGGACCACTCCTTCCCCCGGTGGAAGGCCGGGGGAGAATCTTTTGTTCTCCGCTCCCCGCTGCTCACCCACGGGTGGGCAGCACCCTAAAGTGGTTAAAGACAGAAACGACCCTCTCTTCCCTGAGCCCACAGAGTTCTCGGGCGACACAGAGCGCCGCCCACAAGCCGTGCTCTCCTCGCCCCCCTCTGTCCCAGAGGCGGTTGACACGGCGTGCCGTCCACGGACCGCTTCGCCCCTGTCCTCCTCTGTCGCCAGACCCCTGGCAGAGCAGGCCCCCGCGGAACGATCAGCCTGGTCCTCCCCTGGCCCCCTCTACCAGGGCGCGGTTGCTAACTGTGCCCCCACACCGGGCCGCTATGCCGTCCACGGCTGGGCCAGTTACTCCGCTTCGCTGCCCCTCCGGGGGGACGCCTGTCGTCCGCATGATCCCGCTGGTTCAGTTCCTGGGAGCCTGGTTAGAGCTTCCCCGTCTGTCCCGCTGGATCGCGCGCACCATCAGGCTCGGCTATGCGATTCAGTTCGCACGGTCTCCTCCCCGCTTCAGGGGAGTCCGCTCCACTTTGGTCGGTGGCAATGCCCCCATCATGAGAGCAGAGATTGCCACCCTGCTGGCGAAGGGTGCAATCGAGACTGTCCCTCCAGCCGAGATGAGGTCCGGCTTCTACAGCCCTTACTTCATTGTCCCCAAGAAAACCGGTGGGTTACGGCCAATCCTGGACTTGCGCGTGCTGAACCGCTCCCTGCACAGGCTGCCGTTCAAGATGCTCACCGCCAGACGCGTTTTCGAATGCGTGCGGCCCCGGGATTGGTTTGCAGCGATCGACCTGAAGGACGCCTACTTCCATGTCTCCATTCTTCCTCGCCACAGACCGTTCCTACGGTTTGCTTTCGAGGGGCAGGCATACCAGTACGCGGTCCTCCCTTTCGGGCTGGCCCTGTCTCCTCGCATCTTCACGAAGGTCGTCGAGGCTGTCCTTGTTCCCCTTCGGGAGCACGGGGTCCGCATCCTGAGTTATATCGACGACTGGCTGATCCTAGCTCACTCTCGAGATCAGGTTTGCGAACACAGGGACTTAGTGCTCCGGCACCTAGCTCGTCTGGGCCTTCGGGTCAACTGGGAGAAGAGCAAACTTTGCCCCGTGCAGAGGATCTCTTTTCTCGGTATGGACATCGACTCGGTCGCCATGTCCGCGCAGCTTACGAGCGAGCGCACGCAGTCACTGCTGACTTGCCTGAGACATCTCAGGAGCAAGAATGCGGTTCCACTGAAACTTTTTCAGAGGCTCCTGGGGCATATGGCATCTGCAGCCGGGGTCACGCCGCTCGGATTGCTTCATATGAGACCGCTTCAGCTTTGGCTTCGCGACCGAGTCCCGAGGTGGGCATGGCATCAAGGCACGCTCCGGGTACCAGTTACTCCGACCTGCCGTCAGTTCCTCACCCCGTGGTCGAACCTCAGTTTTCTCAGGGCGGGTGTCCCCCTGGAACGAGCTTCCCGGCATGTTGTTGTCTCAACAGATGCCTCCACCACGGGCTGGGGCGCCATGTGCAATGGACATGCTGCTGCGGGTTCCTGGACAGGACCCCAGCGGCTATGGCATGTCAATTGCCTCGAGTTGTTGGCAGTACGTCTTGCCCTGCACCGCTTCCGGGCGTTGCTCCGGGGTCAACACGTGCTAGTCCGTTCAGACAATACCGCGACTGTTGCGTACATCAACCATCAATGTGGTCTACGCTCCCGCCGTATGTCACAACTCGCCCGCCACCTCCTCCTATGGAGTCAGAAGCATCTGAGGTCGCTTCGAGCCATTTGTATTCCCGGAGCGCTGAACTGTGCAGCCGACGAGCTCTCACGGCTTCAGCCCCTCCCTGGAGAATGGCGACTCCATCCCCAGTCGGTTCAGCTGATTTGGGACCAGTTCGGGGACGCACAGATAGATCTGTTTGCCTCTCACGACTCGACCCATTGCGCCCTGTATTTTTCCCTGACCGAGGGCACGCTCGGCACGGATGCACTGGCGCACAGCTGGCCGCCGGGCCGCAAATATGCGTTTCCCCCAGTGAGCCTTCTTGCGCAGACCTTGCGCAAGGTCAAGGAGGACGAGGAGCAGGTCATTCTGGTCGCGCCGTATTGGCCCAACCGGACCTGGTTCCCCGAACTTGTACTCCTCGCGACAGCACCTCCCTGGCCCATTCCTCTGAGGAAGGACCTTCTTTCTCAGGGACGGGGCACCCTGTGGCACCCTCGCCCCGATCTCTGGAGCCTCCACGTGTGGCTCCTGGACGGCTCAAGGTAGGTTTGAGTACCCTTCCACCAGCGGTGGCGGCTACCATCACTTCCGCTAGAGCGTCGTCCACGAGACACGTCTATGCGTTGAAGTGGAACCTCTTCGTCGACTGGTGCTCTTCTCACCGAGAAGACCCCCGGAGATGCTCGATCAGCGTTGTGCTTTCCTTCCTTCAGCAAGGGTTGGAGCGAAGGCTGTCTCCCTTAAGGTCTATGTTGCCGCCATTGCCGCACATCATGACCCCGTCGAAGGTAAGTCGTTAGGGAAGCACGACCTGGTCATCAGGTTCCTGAGAGGAGCGAGGAGACTATATCCTCCTCGCCCTCCTCTCGTTCCCTCTTGGGACCTCTCAGTGGTTCTAACTGCCCTGAAGAGTGCTCCCTTTGAGCCTCTGCAATCAGTTGAGCTTAAGTTCCTGTCTATGAAGACAGCGCTCCTGGTTGCACTGGCCTCCATCAAGAGGGTAGGGGACCTGCACGCATTCTCCGTCGACGAAGCGTGCCTGGAATTCGGACCGGCTTTCTCTCACGTGATCCTGAGACCCCGGCTCGGATATGTGCCCAAGGTTCCTACCACTCCATTTCGGGACCAGGTGGTGAACCTGCAAGCGCTGCCCTCGGAGGAGGCAGACCCAGCCTTGGCACTGCTCTGTCCAGTACGCGCTCTTCGCGCCCATGTAGACAGGACGCAGTGTTTCAGGACCTCAGACCAGCTCTTTGTCTGTTATGGTGGGAAGCTGAAGGGAAAGGCTCTCTCCAAGCAAAGGTTGTCTCACTGGATAGTGGACGCCATTGCTTTGGCATACCAGCAGCAAGGCCGACCGTGCCCCCTTGGTGTGACGGCCCACTCCACCCGGAGTGTGGCATCCTCTTGGGCGCTAGCGCATGGCGCCTCGCTAACAGACATATGCAGAGCTGCAGGCTGGGCGACACCTAACACATTCGCCAGATTCTATAATCTCCGAGTGGAGCCAGTGTCCTCTCATGTACTCGCTTCAACTAGCTAGTACCGGACCCGCTCAGGTGTCTGCGCTTCCTCGCGATTCCACTCCACGGACTGGATACGTGCGATATTCTCCTCAGGTGAGCTTCCCCGAAAGCCCTGAGCTCCTCCAGCACTCCTGACGTCGGCGCCAGTGTCTCTTGCCTGCGCGTCGGCTAGGTGCCTCCCGTGTGCATGGTCCCTCCCCTGAGCGACCCCCACATGTGTATTCCACTGTAAGCCTCTCTGAGCATGTGTCTTCCCTTGGCAAGCCACCTTGCCACCCCTGGGGTTGAAATATTCCACCTGCGACTGGACACCCCAGTGTTCTCCATATGTTTCCTTCGGGTCATATGTGTATTCTCTAAGTCCCCCCCCTCTGGGTTGGCATTAATTGCATACTTCCCCTAGCTTGGGATATGCTTCCCAGTGTACCTTGGTATTCCTGTGTTAATTGGAGTCCTTCGTCCGTCTATGACAGGGATCTCTGTTTACGCAGGGCACTGGAAGACAGCTGAGAAGGTGGCGTGATTAGACTGGTAACCCCATTCGTCGTCATCCGACGTAACTCGGAGTGAAAACGAAAGGGAACGTCTACGGTTACGTATGTAACCCTCGTTCCCTGAGTAGGGAACGGAGACGTTACGTCTGCCTGCCACTTCCCGCTGTACCGCGGGGATCGCCTGAGCTCAGTCTTGGCTCCTCAGCGAAGAAACATAAACTGCTGTTGCAGACTTCCTCCTTTTATACCCACGAGGTGGGGCGGAGTTACGTCATGCAAATTCCGCAGACCCATGGCATTTCTTTGCCATTGGCTCGTTTTGTAGTACTCGAAGTTGATAGGCTTTCTAAGCGAAACCCCATTCGTCGTCATCCGACGTAACGTCTCCGTTCCCTACTCAGGGAACGAGGGTTACATACGTAACCGTAGACGATTTCTGTCATCATTCATTTTTTTTTTCGGTCAAAAAATTCTGTCATCATTTACTCACCCTCAAGTTCTTCCAAACCTGTATGAGTTTCTTCCTTCTGCTGAACACAAAAGATAATGATGACAAAACTTTCATTTTTGGGTGAACTTTTATTTTAAGGCACATTGGTGTTTTCTTCTAGTTTCTGAGTCACATTAACAGACAGAGTCCAGAGCATTAAAGGGATAGTTCACCCAAAAATGAAAATTCTGTCAGTATTTACTCACCCTCATGTTGTTCAACCCCGTAAGACCTTCGTTCATCTTCGGAACACGAATTAAGATATTTTTGATGAAATCTGAGAGCTGGATCACTCCTCCATAGGCTTCTAAGGGATTGAAACTTGTTCCCCGAAAAGTTATCAAAGACATCGTTAAAATAGTCCAAGTGACTACAGTGGCTCAATCTTAAGTTTATCAAACGACGAGAATACTTTTTGTGCGCAAAAAATAAATAAATAACGACTTTATTTCAACTATTCGTTTCCTTCTCTGTGGGCCTCGAGTGAGTTCACTAGTTTAACAGCGCAGCGCTTCTGTGTTGTACGTCACACGCATCACACACATGACCAGCGTCGGCCAATAGTGAGCCTACATGTGACGTAGCTCTACGCTATCACACTACGTTAACTGACTAGAAGCCCATAGAGAAGGAAATGAATAGTTGAAATAAAGTCGTTATTTTTGTTTTTTTTGCGCACAAAAAGCATTCTCGTCGCTTGATAAACTTAAGATTGAGCCACTGTAGTCACTTGGACCAAGCTTTTAGAAATGTGCTCTTTGTTGTTTTTGTATTGTTTTGAAAAACTTCCATCCATCTATCTATCAAGTAAATAGTAACATATTTTATCTGATAAGATGCTTGACTTATTAAAGCTGCAGTAAGCGATTTCTGAGAAACTGATGATATTTGAAATCAACACCCAAACAAACACACCCCTACCTTCATCACTCCACCCCCAAAATACGCTATGCAACTCTGGTGCATCAGTCAGCTCGCGCAAGGATAAATCAATCAGTGATTCAACAACAACAGCATATCTTGGTTCTGTGAAACAGCAAAAAACACATATACAGTATATCTGTTATGGTGAAGAATAGCTAAGTGATTAAAAGATTACCTAATTTCCAAAAGGCACAAAGTAAAAGATGACACGTTTCTTTAATGCTTTTAGTTATTTGTCCTTATGTTTTTTTTTTTTTACAATTCCATGATGATAAAAAAGAAAAAAGCATGGGCGCTCCGCTTTAGGAACGCCACCTTTGGCAAGTATCACAGCGTGTAAATGCCTTTTGTAGCCAGCTAAGAGTTTTTTTCCCCTTGTTCCTTGCAAAAGGTTTAGTTCTGTTAATTATTGGGCCGTCTTGCTCTTTTGAGGTCTATCCACACATTTTCGATGATATTTGAGGACAGTGAGGCCAGCTTGCACATCTTGAGGTTGTCGATCGTGTATTTTGTGTGTTTAGGATCATTATACTGCTGTAGAAGCATCCAGCTTTTTTACAGACAGCATGATGTTAGCATGCATGATGTTAGCTTCTGGAATTTGCTGGTATTCTATTGAATCCATTCTCTGCTCAGTGACACTGGCTGCAACACTAGCCCAAAGTATGATCCGTGTTTAACAATTAAAAATTTGATCTTTTCATGACATTCTGCGTCCTTTTGTTCTCCAATCATACCTTTGCTCATTCCAGCCCAAAAGTTCCTGTTTACTGCCATTTCTGAATTGCATTAGAACTGAGGAAATGGCTGCTTAGAGGAGCACATGGTTGTTGATTGTTGGGACTTTTGAAAAGTCATTGAAATTTGCATCACCTAACCTTTCCAAACAATGACTGTGAACAAGCTATAGACCTAACAAATAAAGTCTGAGACTTTGGTAAAGGTTATCTGAGATCTTATCTGAGAATGTTGCATGGTGCTCGTTTCCTTTTTTCACTCTGAATTTGTACAAAACAAAAATAATACACTAGTCTTGCTTAAAGAAGTTTCAGAATATTTCATCTTTAGAGATGCACGATATATCGGCCACCATACCGTTATTGGCCGATATATATATGATAATTTTTTATGTTATCGTTATCGACCCGATAAGAAAATTTGGCTGATATATTAAAGGCAATAATTAATGTATTATTTCCTTCAGCTGAGACACTTCAGATGTTGAACATGTTCAACATGAGGGTTTTAAATTGCTTGTAATATGATCCGAATCCCTTCAAAAAAGGAAAATCCAGTTAAGTGCAACATATGCAGTCCAAGTCTGTCATATAGGCTGCATAAAATTACATTGAGAACATTAAAACTGTGTGCTTGGGTCATGGCTTTTTTGTAATCAAGTTCTCAAAAATGATATACAAATTTTGTTTTAGAATTATTGGCCTGTATTTCGGTTATCCGTTTTCAAATATAAAGAATTATCGGTATCGGCCAAAATGTTCATATCGATGCATCCCTATTCATTTTTATACCTATTGGAGATCAGTTCATCTTCTACACTCTTAAATATAAAGGTTCTTTATGGGCTTCTATCGTTCCACGGAGAACTTTAAACATCCATGGAATCTTTGCGTTGTACAAAAGGTTCTTTATAGTGGGAAAGAGTTCTTTAGAATATTAAAATGTTCCAAATTTTTTTCTTTGTGACAGAACTGTAAAAACACCCTTTTTGGAAACCTTATTTTTAAGAGTGTACTCACTTAACTATTCACAGAAAATCAACTTTGACCATGGGTGCCCAAACTTTTGCATTCCACTATAGGTGTGCTGTCAGAGAGAGTTTTTTTGCATGCACACTCCAGAAGATCAGAGTAAAAAGAATGTGAAATATTTGAACTGGCATATATATCTCTTTTTTTAAAGCTCTTCGATCTTTGTGTTTCACTGTAAAGTCAGTAGTATGAGAAGCATTTTACAACTGAGAGGTAATGAGAAAAATTCATCAATAACACAGTGCAACCTCTCCTGCCCTCGGCATCAGATCTTACAGGAATTGCTCCTCTGGGAATCCGGGTTTCCTGCTTCCCACATTCGAGGTCCTAAGATTAGTTGTGTTATTGTGATGCCAGTGCTGACTGTTCTGACCCCTGTGGGATTATGGGATGGTTCTCTCAGAACTATCCATCTAACCTCCAAATTCTGGAATAATAATAATAATTGTTATGACCCAGTTGTTGTGTTGTGGTTCTGGTTGTTTTGTAGGTCTGTCTGGTGACTTGAGCGCACCTGAATCTCGTCCTTACACTGTATTTAAACAGCGCTTAGTTGTCCTCAGTCTAGTTTGCCAGTCCTGCGCTCCAGTTTTGAGGATATTTGTTTTGTTTTGCATCCATGCGTTCATTCTGACAACACTCCCAGTTATTCTCTCTTTCACTTGCAGCCAGGACTGAATAACATCACTGATTACTGATATTTTGATTGTTTTTTTCGTTAATTTTTTTTGTATTTGTGTAACTTTGAGTTAATCTCACCGTTTCGTTTCCCATTAATGTTGCATCGTTGAGCCTGGTGTGATATAATAATTAGCTTTACCCACTACTGAGAAGAGTTGAAACTAACAGAAATGATGGAAAATATATTAAAGTCAGAATTAAATAAAAATCTCATTGTAAGGATTTTTTCACCTTGTAATCTTTATTCAAAATGTCCATAACTCGATAGACTTCTGTCCGGTAGCATAGGCCGGGATTTATTGATTTAGTCCATTTAAAGCTCTCGTTCATTTTTGAGTGCATTTGCCACATCTCAACATCCAATCCACAGCTTCATTTGTTTTATTGTTCGATAATCTGTTACGCTCTGATGAAAAGATCAGTTGCTACTATTGTTTCATTGCAACTTTACATTTTGCACATGCATTCATGTTGTTAAGACACTAAATTGTGTGTAGCTGTGAGTGCGAGTGTGAATGTGTGTCCAAATGGATGGATGGATTTATTTTGTTAATCAAATTGACTTTTTATTTCTAACCTCTATCAACCCATTCCTCCAACCCAGGGTTATTACCATTAACTAAAACTAAAATCTTAGATTTTTTTTTTTTTAATTACTAAGCATTAACTGAGATCAAATTAAATATTAGAAAACTTTGACTGATTTT
>JAPDVR010000004.1:59767534-59772534 GCA_026230005.1 Gila orcuttii
CACACTCAAAGTGTATTGTGACGTTACACGTGTGTGTACAACGTATATGTGAATTTGTACAGCTAAGTGGCCATGGCTTGATTTGTGTTAAGTTATCACTTATTGTCTGTTTACAATGAGTGCAAATAGAGGCTATTTACATTAGCTCCGCCCACCATTGTTTGGTTGAGCCAGATAAATAACAATGGAAACCAAGCTTGCAACTGGGACCGTGGCAGAACGTGAGACAAGTGGATTTAGCTTTTGTCTGTTGACTGACCCCATATTTGATCCACATTTTTCTGATCCTATTCTTCTCCCTTTTCTCATGTTTATGATAAATAAAAACTGAAGAATATATTCAACAAGTGGAAATAAAGTGGCTAACGTGTGGGATTAAAGTGTTTTTAATGGGCCTATAATAGAAATTTAAAGTATCCTAGCATTGATCAGACTGGCTGGAATAGTGTGTATTTGCACAAAAGTGTGTATATAAAAGTGTACCTGCACTTATAGTGTAAATAGCAACTACCACTATTTGGTACTAATATCCTTTGCCTTTTTGCTGTGATTTGGTTTACTATATTAAGATCAAGACGGCCTAGTTGAATGGAGACACACACACACACACACACACACACACACACACACACACGCACGACTCAGTGTGTTACAGAAGTGTTGAATGTAGGTAACACTGTGTTGTGAAATATATGTGAAATTGAGCCTCATTTAGATGAATGACATCAAAACAATAAACAGGAATGTGACACTGCACATCTTTGAGTAACAACACTCTTCACTTCCTTGAACTTACATATACTCTACAGTATGTAGACGACATCTCAGCCACTCTTCAGAATCCAACATTGGCTCATTGGAAAAATAACATTTTCTGCAAAACTCTAAAAATATGCATATAATTCCTTGCAGATTCCAGATGAAATGAACAACATGCACCAATGCTACATTTTTCTATATATCCGAATAATTAGTTTACAAACATGTATTCATTACTTCAATGAGCTCATTGCTTCTCCTTAGATTAATACATTGTTTAAATGAATACATTATTAGCTAATTCTGATTTGTATATGTACATTTCTGAAATCCATAACTTGGACAGTTTCCTCTGATAACAGAAACTCTAAATTGTAATGTGGACTCGTGCATTTTCTGTAAAGCTGCTTTGAAACAATATGTATTGTGAAAAGCGCTATACAAATAAATGTGAATTGAATTGAATTGAATTGAACACTAGGCAGTAAAATTCCTTTTATACAAATTATGATTACAGGGGCAGATTATCAATTAATAAAGACTTAATATCATGCACAATGCTATATTATGACCTCAACATACTTTTACCATAGTGCATGATTTGTGAACTAATACAGTTTAAAGATTTGCATCACATAACCAGCTCATATGTGTCTTTTCTGATGTAGTTGGGTTGCTCGGCAGCTCATCTGGTACAGAAACGCTAGAAGACTTATTTTATCTTACTTCTACAAATGAGTTTTTATCTCCTGTTTGCTCGGGTTTAGTGTTTACGTTTAAGTGCCACTCACTGCACAGTGCTGCATTACATGCAAAAAGCCACATATGATCATTTTTTGCAGAAATGCCACTTCAGGCATGTATTTCCATTTTCCCGCAAGGAAACAAAGCCTGTGGCTCACGAAGTGCTTCACATGAGCGACTAAACATTGGGTTTAGAAACACTAGATTTAGATGTGATGCAGGTCAGAAAGAATATATTCAAGAGTTTTGTTCGAGACACACCGGTAGTTGGACATTAAAGAGATGTTTTTGCATGTTTCCCCGCGGGATATGTGACAGGTATCACTTTCCTAGCTTGCCCGACCCCTTGATTGATGTACGTCTTCTCACATCTAAGATGGCGAAGCCTCACTGAGAAGGGAATATGCGGCTTTTTACATTTAGTAACGACGTATTCGGATCACCCAGATTGCTCTAAACAGATGTGTACTCACTTAAACACTGTGGCTGTGCAACGATTAATTGCGATTAATCGCATCCAAAATAAAAGTTTGTGTTTACATACAGTAATATATGTGTGTGTACTGTGTATATTTATTTTGTATATATAAATACACACACATGCATGTAGCCTATATATTTAAGAAATATCTGCATGTATATACTGTATATATAATTTATATTATAAATATAAATATTTTATGTATAAATAACACATTTTTCTTAAATATACACATGCATGTGTGTGTATTTATATATACAAAGTAATTATACACAGTACACACACACACATATTATGTAAACACAAACTTTTATTTTGGATGCGATTAATCGTTGCACTATTAAAAACACAATGGCGTGTGAAATTGATCTGAAGTAGCGGGAAGCTTTTCCAGGTTTGATATAAAAGCTCTTAATAAAGTCCTCGCACGGATCAGTTAATGTGCACCTGGTTCGGCTCTAACAGAGGGAAGTTGTTTTCCTCACACCTGGTTTATGAGACACAGAAAGAGAGCAGTACAGCAGTAGAAGAGCAGTCTGAGTTATGGGCTCAGGCTCACCCGAGGGCACACAGCTGCTTTCTTCTGACGGGACACGTTCACAATCTGTCAACACAGTTCCCAGGTGTGGAGACCGCCTGTCCCACGCTGGCTGTCATCACATTACTTCATTATGAGCGTAACCATTCACTGAGAAAACCCACAGAGTGCAGGGATCTGATGAAAGACACTGATCATGCACAAACATCTCCTCAGTGATTCACTCTCATTTGAAATCCATGTATGATATTTGAGCAGCAGATTTTAGTGGATTAATCAAGCCTGTTTTTCAGAGTTCATGCAGGTGTCCTTGTGTTAGATGTACAGTATATCTGTCTAATTTATAATAATATTTTATAATTTATTCTTTATTTACAATAAATGAGAGATAACTTATGGATAGTAATAAAAGAGTAGGCCCAACTACTAATCTCTAGACAGTTATAAAACCTAGACAATTAAAAAAATTCTAAATGTCACAACTGATTTTTGATCCGAAAAAAATAAAAAAATTAAAAATAATATATATATATATACACACACTACCGTTCAAAAGTTTGGGGTCAGTAAGATTACAGATTTAATGTTTTTGAAAGAAGTCTCTTGTGGTCACCAAGGCTGCATTTATGTTCTCAAAATCTTGTGAGATATTAACTGTTTTGAATAGCTTTTAAAATGTAATTTATTCCTGTTATCAGCATCTTCAGTGTCACATGATCCTTCAGAAATCATTCTAATATGATGATTTGCTGCTCAAGAAACATTTCTGATTATTATCAATGTTGAAAACAGTTGTGCTGCTTCATACTTTTTGTGGAAACTGTGATATTTTTTTCAGGATTCTTTGATGAATAGAAACTTCAAAGAATGACATTTTTTTATATATATATAATTTAACAGTTTTTACTGTCTCATTTGATCTATTTAATGCATCCATGCTGGAGAAACATAAAATAATTTTTTTCTTTCTTTTTTTACACTTTATTTCAATAGTCATTACACTTTAGACATTCTACTAAGTAAGTTTGCAACTACATGTCAACTAATTCTCATTAGAGTATTAGTAGACTCTTAGGTTAGGGTTAGGTGTAAGTAGGATAAGTTGACATGTAAGTTACTTATAGTCTGTTGGAGAGCATCAAAATAAATAAAGTTTGCAGATACTACAGTTATTCTCAGTCGCAGTCTTGACGTTCACTAAACTAAGCTCAATTATCACAACTGTTTGCTGGAACATCAGAACTCTATTGCATGTCTGCAAAACATAGCAGCTCACCCAAAACATTTAATTCACGCTTCAAAACCTTGTTATTGTGTCAGTATTGGCCAATGGTTCAAAAAATAAGTGTTTTTGTCATTGTGTGAGTCACACTGATCAAAATGTTTAGATGTTTTTTCACCATGGAAATATTTGTTATATACAAGTTTTTTTACCCCCCCCCCCCCCCTCTACTTTTTTGTTGACTCTAACAGTTTTCTATACTGTACAAGAATGTCAGTTTTGTCTTGTATCACACTGAGCATTTTAAGTACAGATTCAGACGGTATGTAAAAATCGACTGGGGAAAGTCAATACTGTAGTACATGAAAATAAAAAAAAATATTTGTATTTATACAGTACGTTCATTTTCTGCAGGAATGTGTTACATCGAAACTAAAAATGCACTAAATATAAATGTATTTATACAGTAGTGATGTAGCTCCTGCTGTTCAGAGATTGATGGATACGATTCTGATTCAGATTCATTACAACGACAGGCCATTTGCCAATTTAGCAAACATTACAAACATTCCATGTCATAAATATTTATGGAATATAACATGTCTGACAGATTTTGATCACTGAATGGATCATTTTGCATGTGAACGCTCACGCAATGAAAGAACGTTTAGAAGTTGTGAAGAGTTTGACCGTTTCACTGAGAATCAACTCAAGCCATGTTCATATATAGTCTTTGTGCAAATTGTGGACAATTGTACTTACTCTTTTGCACACACGTGTCATGCAGTTTGTTTACAGTGAATCAGTATGAAATTCAAATCTGATGTGAACAAGAAACTGATTGTTCAGAGATCTCAACTTATTGTTTTGTGAAAAAAGTCTAATTTGAGAATTGAGCCAAAGCGATTGAGAAAAACTGTAAGCAGAGTCTACTAATACTCTAATGACGGCTAGTTGAGGTGTAGTTCAGCGACGTGCGGTCTGGGTAGGCAAACTAGGCACTGCCTACCCTGCCAAAATTCAAAAATAAAAATGTTTATTAAATAATAAACTTGTATTTGTATTTTTACTGTTTATTCTTGTGATTTATATATGCAATATGGGTGTTATTCCAATTGTCTAGACGTTACGATGACAAATGTAGCAGTTACGCATAATCAAATAACAAACAAATGGTAGAATAAGCAGTGCTTTTACGGTCCATTCATTGCAGACGACAAGCAAAAAACCCATGTTGCGCATGCGGACTTCGATCC